>PVKS010000317.1:0-212376 GCA_004027875.1 Aplodontia rufa
CCTGGGAGGGGGAAACATCTCTTCCAGCAACTGAATCTTTTCACCAGAGGGAATGAATTACCTTCAGCTGATAAGTTGTTTTTTCTCTTCTCCCACACATCTTAGTGTATAAATGATAAATTTCCTGCAAATGATAGGGCCTCCAGGGTTTTCTATCATATAGCTCTGTGGATTGCAGAATACACTGCATACGGATCTCGACATATTTTGTATTCGGGTTCTCTAGAGGAATGGAATCAGTAGATTCTTACAAGAAGGATTTGTTAGATTGGCTTGCACCATCAGAAGCTGGATAGACCCACAGTGGCTATCTGGTGGCTGGAGAGCCAGGGAAATCAGTAAGTTCTCAGACTAAGAAGCTGAAAACCTCAGAACCAGAGGCACCAAGGAAGCAGTCCCAGTCCTGTTTGGAAGGCCTACAGGCCCCCGGAAGAGTCGCTGGTGCGCATCCACCTTGAAGGGCTGGCAAAGCTGGAGTCTGATGTCCCCAGTTGAGAGCAGCAGCAAAAGACACACCCACTCAAGAATTGGGCTTGTGGGCTTCCTCCTTTTCGGTTCCACCTGGGCTCCAAACCTGTTGGCTGGTGCCTTCCACATTCAGAGTGTGTCTTGCCGCTCAGCTCACTGACCCCTGCCAATCACCTCTGGAAACACCCTCCCAGGCACACACCGAGGTGAGTGACCAATTTTTGAGACATCTCTCAATCTGGTCAAGTTGACAAACAAGATTGACCATCACATATTTCTGTGACAACACATTTCAGTGCTACCTCACTAAAACAACAACAACAACAACAACACAAAAAAAAAAAAAAAAAAACCTCCACGTATTACAATTTGTTTAAACAGATCCTTATTGATGGGCATTCAGGTTGTTTGTTGAATATAATTAAATTAACAATTGAATCATGCCTATTGATGCTAGGGATGCAAAAAAAATGCAGTATTTCTTTCTCTTTCTTCTAAATCTACATAGCTCTGATCCTACATTTCAGTAAGCAATAAAGTGATTAAACAACTTCAGAACTGTAGGTCAGACAATGTGTCATGGCCACCCCCACCTAGAACACACCGGGAAGGCAGGTGGAGGGCAGCTTGCCAAGGCTCGGCCCTTTTAGTGTGGGTAATATTTTGAACTCTTGAACGTAAACTTCTGGCAGCGCTGGCTCCACCTTGCATTCCCCAATTGCCACTTGTCGAAGAAGGGCAGCGGGACTCGATCTTTGCCTCATCATGGCAGTTCAGTTAGTGGCCTTTAACAAGCAACTCCCTCCAATTTCTGTGACCTCTGGGATGTGAAGGTGCAGAAAGGGCTTGGCAGTGTTCTCACCTACTGTTTGAATCCAACCCTCAGATTGCAAGTGACAGAAACCAATCAAATATAAACAGAGTAGACTTTGCATTGGTTCCTGTGAACGGGGAGCCCAAGGAATTTCAGGTATGGCTGCATCTGGGTGCTTAAGTGATATCATTAAGACTACCCTTCTCTGTCCTTTGGCTATGTCTGCCTTTGAAACATCCTCCCCCTTCCCCAGGCAGATTTTTTTCTTTTTAATTTGATGCAAGATGACCAGCAGGTATTACAATCTTATCCTTAAGGCTCACAATCTCAGAAAAGTTTCCAGAGAGCTCTAGCAAAAGTCTCAGGGGGAGACTCCTATTGGCCCGGCTGGGGTCACATGTTTATCCTCAAGGCAGCTACTGGGCCTAGGAGAGCTTGTTCCAGCTGGCTGGCTGGGCATGGTCTGTGAGGCCCCCTTACCTGTGGAAGGCTTTCCTATATGAACCACACAGACAGAGCAGGATTAATGGGGGAGATGTGGCCCATCAAGAAAAGGCTGGACTGGCACCCAAGTGTCCACTGTACCTGACCCATCGGGTCCTGTCCAGGTCACTCCTCTCTGTGGAGAGGAGGTGCACATTATTTGACTAGAGTTGAATGTGTCTTGGCTCCAAACAGATGGCTATCAGAGCAGCCCGCCCCTGCTCAGACCTGTCTTAAGTTCCCACTTCCCTATCTCCTGCAGGCCACAATGGAGAGGGTAGAAGGAGTGGGAGTGCCCGTTCAGGCCCACCCTCCTGGGCTCAGCCTTTCCCTGACCCTCAGCCCTTCTGGTTCAGGCTCTACAGCTACTACAGATAGACACCATTTCTAACCTGTTAGATGACCTCAGGGGACAGGCCTCTCAGTGGACTTTTCTTGACTTGAGGCCCTTAGTTCAGGTCTAACCTTGCGGTCAGCCCTCCCCTCCCCCACCTGCTGTGCTGTGGCCTGGCCTCTGAGGGAGGGAGCAGCACCCGCCCCCCTGGGAATCCTAGACTCCTTGTCCTTTCTCTCTGATAGGTCTTACACCTGGCAAGGAGTCTCTCGGTTGAGGAGTGTCGGTGTCTCCTGCCTGTTGAAGGCATTCTTGGATCCGGGAGTGCTTGCTGTGCCAGGGGCTGGATGGGGGACCTGGGGACCCTGAAAGACACTACAGACAGAGCCCAGCGTGGGTTTCTGAGCCGCTAAGCACGTGCATGGGTGCACTGTCCAGCGCCTGCACCAGGCAAGCTGCCCATCAGCCCTGTGCTGGGGATCCCTGCTGGCCCCATCTCAGTCTCATATCCTTCCCTTCCCCTGTAGCCCCAGGCTAGACAGTGTGCTCCCCCTCGTGGCCTTTGTCCACGCTGTTCTCCTTCCAGAATGCCCCTGCCTGCCCTGTCAATCACTACAGTCCAAAACCCAGGTCCCCTTGTGTAGCCACTTCATGCTAGCCATAAGCCGCTAGCGGACCGCCGTTAAGACAGTCTGCAGCAGTAGCTCCTTCTGAAGGCCAGTGCTGTAGCATGGTGCCCATGGCATCCCCCGGGGCCAGCAAGGCTTTCCTGCCTCAAGGGCCAGCAGGTTAGCACAACCCCCAACCATGCACACACACCCTGAAATGCCCTCAACTCGTGACTGAAAGAAGTTGCTCTATGACAATCCAGCTCCCTTGGCTGTGCGGTTTACGGTCCCACTGCTGCCGTTATGCTCCAGATGCCCAAGAGGTGACATGCTTGGTAGCATGCTGGCCTCTTCCTTTTCCCTGTGTCACTTCCTCAATCCCCTCTAGGTTTTCCAGAATCTCCTGCTGCTACCGACTCATTTGCAGTCCTCCCAGGTTCTTATGTTGAAGCCCTAATCTGATTGTGTTTCTGGGTAATTACCTTTAGGGAGGTAATTAAGGTTAACTGAGGTCATCAGAGGGGATCCTTGTAAGAAGAGGAGGAAACAGCAGAGGCCTACACACACACACACACCCCACACACACACACCCACCCCGAGAGAGGAGAGGCCTCACAAAGGCACATGGAAGAGGTGGCTGCGTACAATCCAGGAAGAGGCCTCAGCAGAAACGGAACCCTGCCTAACCATGACCTTGAATTTCCAGCCTCTGGACCATGAGGAAAGCGTCTCTATTGTTTAAGCCACACAGTCTCTTGTCTGCTGTCCTGTTCTGGAAGCTGGGGCAGACTAATACACCTGCCAAAAAACTACTCATTCTTGACTATTTCTCAGGGTCTGCTTCCAGGAAACTCACTAGGACAGACACTCAGCTTCACCAGGCACCAGGGAAATGAGACTTCACACCCATGGGTGCAGCCAGAAGGACATCTGGGCACACCAGGTGCTGGTGAGACCGTGGTGCTTCTTGTGGCATTGGTAGAGGTGCAAACTGGCAGAACACTCAGGAAACTATGTTTCTGTCTCTTTACGCTGCAGGTATATAACCTTCATGGCTCAGCGGCTTCACTCCTAGAGTACCCTTCCCTGGAACACTGCGTGTGTTAAACGAAAGACACACGCAAGATGTTCAAAGCAGCACTGTTTCTTTCCTTTCCTTTCTCTGTCTCTCTCCCTCGGAACTGGGGATTGAACCCAGGGGCTCTTTACCACTGAGATCTAAATTTTTTTTTTTTTTAATTTTAAGATAGGGTATCAGTCTCACTAAATGGCTAAAGCTGACCTCAAACTTGTGATTGTCTTAACTCAGCCACTGGAGTTGCTGGGATTATAGGCATGAGCCACTGCTATTTCTTTTTTTTTAAATTTTTTATTAAGGAGTTGAGTTATTGTACAATCATAAATGCATATAAAGTAACAATATGATATGCCTATGTTCTTAAACCAGAATTACCCCCACATTGCTCACGCCCCAGTCTCTTGATTCTTCTATATTTCACCCCTACATGAGATATAAATGCTTAGATTGTGAATTTTCCAGAATAAAATGATTGCATAAATATTATTTGGATTCTCGGGGGTAAAGAGTATGCTACATTGTTGATTGTCTCCCTAGATCCATCTCTATTTTTCCTCCCTCTCCCCTCCCTCCATCTATCCCCCAACACATATCTATGGTTGCCCAAGATTATGTGTTGCTACACCTTTGCTGGGTCTAGTACAGGAGCTTGACTACCTTTCACCCAAGCCTGGGTTTAGCTTCAGCCTCCACAAATGAGGGAAAACATTCGACCCTTGATTCTTTGGGTTGCTCAGCATGATTTCCTTGTTTCTCACTTTGCACAAAAATCAAATCAAAATGGATCAAGGAACTAGTAATTAAACCAGCTACCATAGAACTGCTAGGAGAAAAATTAGGACCAACACTCCGGCATTTGGGAGTAGGTAAAGACTTTCTCAACAAGACTCCTAAAACGAAAGAATTAAAGTAAAAAATCAATGAGTGGGATGCCATTAAGCTAAAAAGCTTTTGCACAGCCAAGGAATTGGTCAAAATTGTCAAGAGACAGCCTACAGAATGGGAGATAATCATGGCCTGTGATTCCTCCAACAGGGGACTAATATCTAAAATTTATAAGAACTCAAAAAACTTAATACCAAAAACACAAACAATCCAATCAATAAATGGGCCAAAGAGCTAAATAGAAACTTCTCCATAGAGGAGATTGAGCAAGCCAATGCATAAATAAAAAAGTGTTCCAAATCACTAGTAATCAAAGAAATGCAAATCAAAACAACATAAAGATTTCACCTCACTCTAGTCAGATTGGCAAAGATGAAGAATAGCTGGAGGGGCTGAGGGGAGATAGGAACACTAGCACACTGTTGGTGGAACTGCAGACTGGTACAGCCTCTCTGGAAAGCAGCGTGGAGAATCCTCAAAAATTTGCGGATGGACCCACCATATGATCCAGCTTCCTTCTTCTGGGTATTTTCCCAGAGGAGTTAGAATCAGCGCATTACAGCAACACTGCAAAGTCTGTGTTCATAGATGCTCAATTTACAATAGTTAAATTATGGAACCAGTTCAGATGCCCCTCACTGGATGAATGGATCCAAAAGCTCTGGTATATATATACAATGAAATTCTACTCAGCAATTAGAAACAACCATATTGCAGCCTTCGAAGGTAAATGGATGGCCACTGCTATTTCTATTAGCTTCAAACTGGAATTAGCCCAACTCCCATTAACAACAGAAAAGACAAACTGTGCTATATTCATGCAGTGGAATTTATGTAGCAACTTCATTTGGGATGAATCTCAAAAACACAATGTTGCACAAAACAAACTGGACAGGAAAGAGTGTGTGCCACAAGATTTGACTGTACGGAGTTTGAAAGCACAGTGCTCAGTGGATCTTCACAAACTGGAAACGTCATGCAGCTTACATACAGAATGTAGAAAAAGAAAGTAAACGCAACCATGACCCCAGAAGCCGCCTCTTCTCCCTTGGAGTCACTGCCCATGCATCAGGCAGGGATCATTCTGACTTCTAACACCATAGATTAGTTTTGCCTCTATTAAAACTAGATAAATGGGGCTGGAGCGGTGGCTCAGTGGTTACAGCATTTGCCTGGCAAGTGCGAGGACATGAGTTCAAACCCCAGCACCATGTACACAATGAAGTGTCTGAGGAATGAAAGTCACATGAAGAACTACGTAAAGATTGCTTCTCTCTCTCTCTCTCTCTGTCCCCTCTTTCTTTAAAAAAAAAAAACAACAACTAGATAAATGGAATACCATGGTATATCTAGTTCTACACTTTGTTTTGTCAGATCATATGTATGATTTTGTGCAGTTGTGGTTCAATCTATACTGTCATTCCATGATGGTTGGGTTCATGACTAGTTTCCAGTTTGACTATAGTGCTACTATGAAGATTCTGGTACATATATTTTTTTTAAATGAACATATCTAGACATTTCTTTGAGCTATACACCTAGAAGGAATTACAGGTCTATCATATGCCTCAATTTCCCTATTTTGCCTTCACCCTATCTCCCCACTCTTGCCCTTTCTGGTTTCTGATCCTCACTTAAGATATCTAAGGAGATGTCTGATTACCCTGCAGGTTGAAGCCAGCAGGTCCCCTGGGCCAGGCATACCTGCTTATCCTAGGTGCTGTGAGTCTGCAAGAGAGTGGTTTGGTCCCTTTAACCTCCTGGCTCAGCTCCCTGCATGCCTGAGGCCAAAGGCCAAAGGCCCAGCCCCAGCTGCCCCACGGGCCAGGCGCAGAAAAAAGGACCAGTGGGTGAGCCCTGAGGTCAGGGCTGGGCCAGGCAGGGAGAGGCTGGAATGTACAGGACTTGACCCAGGCTAGGCGGTGGCTGGGCTGAGGGGTCCAGGGTTCCTTGGGCAGGGGCAGCGAAGCACATTCTGCCCACCTGAGTGGGGTCTGGCTTCCTTAGGGCCTGTCCTTCATTGCCTCTTCTGTCAATGGAAGTCAGTTCTGCTCTCTGTCTGATGAAAGTTTCAAGGAGATCACAGATGCTTGCCTGGGGCCAGCGTGGCACTTTTCGGCCCATCTCACAGCTGACGAAGCTGAGGCCCAGAGACGTTAAGGGGTTTCTCTGAATCACAGAGAATCTGAACCCAAGTCTGCCTGGCTCTTCCCAAGGGCTGCCCGCTTTGGGGCTCACCTGGTGCGGTTTGAGGGGTAGAGAGAGGGAAAACCTCAAAGGCATGCTGTGTCTTTGTCCGTGCTCAAGTTTCTACTGGCAAACTGCTCCCTCTGTGTCAAGGAAGACCTTCTTTGGAAAGTGCACAGGGACAAGGGCAAGAGGGTCATGTCCAACACAGTGTGCGCAGGTGGCTGCCGGCAGGACTGGAACACACCAGCCCTCTGCAAGGTCTGTATTCCCTTCCTCACCCACAGGAAACTGAGACCCAGAGGACCGAGTTGCTCACACTCACGTCCCAGGGACTTCCACAGGCAGCCTCTCTGCCCTGCTGGAAGGACCCAAGCTAGCTGAGGGCTGGGGCTTTTCAGGCAGGGTCCGCCCTGGACTTGCTGGGGCAGAGGTTATCTGAGAAGCACTTCTGGAGAAGGAAGAGAGGTGAGGGTGTGGTGTCCAGCCTGGGAGCTTCTGTAGGCCTCCTTCCAAAGGCTGTGTGTTCACAACCTCACCCTCTCCCTTTGCACACGCAATCCCACACCCCTTGACGCTGCACACAGCCTGGCACTGCAGCTAAACTATGTCCCACAAGCAAGGGTTCCCCACCCCTCACACCTCTACCCAGCCTCCTCTGATTCTGATCAAGTCCCACATCCTCTGAGCCAGTGGTCTTTTTGGAAAAAAGATTTTCTTGGCTGCCAGGGCACTCAGCCCCCATACCTGCAGCCCCTCCATTGTGGGTGGGGGCCCAGAACTAGGATTTGAAGGTGATGTAGATATTTGTGTGGTAGTTCTAGAAAGCCACAAGGATGTGGGAAGTGAGACAGGTAAAGGAGCCAATACAGGTAAGACCTGGGACCTGGGAGATGGTGTAGGCTAAGGCTCAGGGTTGTCCCTCCCAAGGAGTGAGGAAGCTGGGGCCTTTGTCCTCCCACCTGGACTTACCCATCCATCACCCTGGTCTGTCCCTGAGGCATGATCTCTGAACTCTGGCAATTTCTGCAGCCCCTGGGGCTGATTCTCAGATACCCACTAAGTGCCCTGGGGGTGTGATTGGGGCTCCTCGAAGGAGAAAAGGCCTGGGGCCCAGGGGATGGCCCTGGAGGGTGCTGGGGTCCCAGTTTTGCACTGACATTTCTTGAGGAGGGTAAATTTCTATAAAATGAGGTAAAATGCTGCTTGCCTGCAGTTGTGTGGTAAGGACCGAAAGTGATAAGTCTTAGCTGGACACTGTAGGACACACCTGCAATCCAGTGACTCAGGAGGCTGAGGCAGGAGGAAGGCAAGTTCGAGGTCAGCCTCAGCAACTTAGCAAGGTCCTGACTCAAAATAAAATATAAAAAGGGCAAAAGGGCTGGGGTTGTAACTCAGTGGCAAAGCACCCCTGGGATCAATCCCCAGTTATGTCCCCGCCACAGGAAAAAAAAGCGATAAGGCTTAAATGGCCAGGTGGAGATTGATAAATGCTGCTTTCTCTTCCCTTCTCCAGGCAGGGCAAGGATCAGGCTGACTCACCTGGTCTGGAGGCACCCAACAACCTGCTGTTTGTACTAAACATTGCTGTTTGCGGACCCCTCCCCCTCCCTCCTTTTCCATTTTTATCCCCAACTTTTTTTTTCTTTTTAAGAGAGACAGAGAATCAGTTTTATTTATTTTTTCATTTGTCTTTTGTTTCTCTGACACTCAGTTGTATATGGGGTGCTGTGGTTTTGAATCCAGGTACTTGTGCATGCCAGGCAAGCACTCTACCGCTGAGCCACCTCTCCAGCCTTTTATCCCTAATTTTTAACATTAGATATTGATATTAAAGCAGGCCAGGCCCTGTGGGAATGCTGAGAACCTGTCCTTGCCCCAAGGAGTCCAAAGTCCACTTGGGAACATAGACAAACTTGTGGCATGTGGGCTTTGATGGGTGGATAGGAGTTTGTGAGGGGCCAGGAGGCAGAGCCCGCAGAGGAAGAGGTATTATTACAGGGGTAGGAGGAACAGAGAAAGGTGGGAAGATGCCAGAGGTTCCATTTGGAGCCTCCTAGCATTAGATACTCCAGATGCTTACCGGTGAGGTATGAGTGGCTGAGAGCAGGAACCTTGCCCTGTTGCTGTCAGAGCAGGGGCCACTCGGCCCAGGTTTCCAGGCCAGGCTTTGTCTGACGCACCCACTTCCCCACCCCGACCTGTGCCACAGGGAGAGGAGATGGAACTCAGGGGTGTGCAGACTGGGAAACTGAGGCAGGGCTCTCTGCCCCCTCCCTTCCTGACCTCTGATGCTGTTAGCCCTGACCCCTGGAGGCCGTGGTAGGAAACCCTCCACTCTGTGCTTTCTCTTCAGATTTCATCAGAATTCTGCATCTGTGATACAGTCATGATTGTTTTTAAAGTAAACAAGGTTTGTAATGACTGGCTAATTACTGAAATAATAATCCACATGTAAATAAAGCACGATGTTCAGAGTTTATCCAGTGATATTGCCCCTCAGTGTGAGTGGTGGGTAGAGGTCCAAGCCAGGTGGGGTTGGGGGCTGGAGGAAATGTCATCCCACAGAGCCTGAGGTGGCACCTCCAGGGGTGTCCCACGCCTCATCCATGCACTCACTCATGTGTATTCACATCTACAGATCATAGTGAGTAGGTCCATACATAGACAGCCCCCTTGCCGGGCACCTCTAGATTCCAAGCATGCACACATACTCCAATGCACAATTCACGCACGTGTTCTTTTTTTTTTTTTTTTTTTTTTTTAAGAGAGAGGGACAGTGAGAGAGACAGAGAAAGAGAGAAACAACTTTATTTAGTTTTTTCACATGGCCTTGGTTGCTCCAACACTCAGTTGTGTACGTGGTGCTGGGGTTTGAACCCGGGTCCTCGTGCTTGCCAGGCAAGCGCCGAAACCGCTGAGCCACCGCTCCAGCCCCTCACGCACGTGTTCTTACACACACATGCACACTTTTATGTGTGTGCTCAAGTCACTTAAGTACATCCTAACATGGATTTTCCTGTACAACCCACAGGTGTGTGCACATTCTTAAATGCATGCGTGTATGCATGCACACACACACATCCATAAGTTGGCAACCAGCCAAAGATAAACATATTGAGAGCACTCAGTCTTACACACACACACATGTGTACGGATATCAACACACATGCAGTACTATAGCGTCATACACATATGTGGGTCATGCCTGGACCCCCATCATGAGACACAGCCTGAATGCTTTATTTAATTTTTTTTTTAAAGAGAGAGGGACAGTGAGAGAGAGAATCAATTTTATTTAGCTTTTTATTTTACTTCATTGCTCCAAGACCTCGCTGTGTATATGGTGCTGGGGTTTGAACTTGTGTACTCGCGCATGCCAGGCAAGCGCTGTAACTGCTGAGCCACCACTCCAGCCCCCTGAATGCTTGTTAAATATACGTGCAAAAACGCCCCCAGTTGTGTGTACGGGAGTGCCATCTACACTCAGATGTGCCCCCACGTACACGCATGCATTTAAGAATGTACACTCACACTTGACTGACTTGTGCATGTGCGCTGTCTGCTATTAGGCAGGTGAGACTCCAGTGTCCCAGGCTCCTACCCTGAATTACAGCATAGGGCAGAAGCCGCAGGTTCTTGAGGGGCATGGGTGCCCTTGCTTCCTCTGCCCTCCCTGTTCCTTCCCTGACCCTATCTACCAGCTCCCAGGAGAAACCCTTCTCCTACCCCAGGGGTAAGTCATCTGTGTGGCCCACGTGGGGCCTCCAGAGGGTCTGTCACTCCCTGGGAGGGATGTCCTCGGACTTGCAACCCAGAAGGGATGGTGCTCTGTCTGGGTCTACAGAGCAAGGCTGGGGTGAAGGCAAGACCAGGATCCAGCCTTCTGCAAAAAGCCAGTTTGGTCCACATGCTGAGAGGCAACCAGGATGCTCCAGAATCTCTCTCTTCAAAACACCTGCAGGTCCAGGTGTGTAAGTGCCCCATCACACATGCTTTCAGGTGAAGATGCTGTCCCCATAAAATCCTTGCTAAAAGGTAGGCTTATTGTGGGAGGTGAGTCAGTGGAGGAAGGTGGGTCAGTCCTTGCCTAAGCTCCCTGAGGCCAAGCCCAAGGGGGCATCCTAGACACCAATGCTAGATGACACAACAGGGGTCCTGTGTACCAACTGGGGAGAAAGGGAAACATGGGTGGTTTCCATGTCCCACCCTCTTCAACCAGAGATCTAACAATTTCTCTCTCTCTCTCTCTCTCTCTCTCTCTTCCTCTCTCTCCAAACGAGGTCTCACTGTGTTGCCTAGACTGGCCTCAAACTCCTGCCTGATCCTCCTGCTTCAGCCTCCCAAGTAGCTGAAACTGTATGCAACCTGATCTTTTTTTACACATCAGAATCCAGGTTAAGAAGTGCTTTCCTGATCAGATCAGCAAACGATGAGAGATAATGAAGCCCAGTGCTGGATAGGATTCCAGGTAATAGGTGCTCATGCCCAGTGGTAGTAGGAGAGCAAACTGGAACCTCATTTCCAGCAGAATATTTAAAAGGTTGCTTTTTCTTTGATCCACGGATTTCTAATGATCTATCCTTATGGACAAAGATGTATAAATAAGGTGTTTACTGCACAAGTTCATAGAGGCAGTAAATGGGGGCTATCCAAACAGCATCTGTGGGCGATGGCTAAATAAACAATTCTTTGTCCTGGCTGTGGACCACCCTGGACCTATTAAAAAGAAGACTGAGTTGGATCCACAGTGCGAGAAAAACAGATTACAGAAGAGTGAGGTTGATTTTTCCATTTAGTTTTTTATGTGTTTTGTGGTACTGGGGATGGAACCTAAGAGTACTCTACCATTGAGCTATATCCCCAGCCTTTTATATTTTTTAAATTTTGAGATAGAGTCTCACTAAGTTGCCCAGGCTGGCCTCTAACTTCCTGTACTCCTTCCTCAACCTCCTAAGTCCACACAATACACGGTCTTTTGTTTCTGTCTTACACTGCCCTGCCTGGCCGTGCCTGGCTCTATAGTCTTTAGAAACACTGCTGAGAGGCACCTGATGAGGTGCAGTTTGTTGGGTGTGCTGCCCTATACCAGCTTCCTGGACAGAGCAGGTAGTGTGTTATAGTGTTGAAGGCCATTATCTCTGGATCCATCCTGGGACAAAGCCCACCATTGCTGCTCACTGGCAAATAATCTAGCCAAGCAAGTTTGGTTAGATTACTTAATCTTTCTGGATCTCAGTCTTTTCGTCTATGAGTTGATATTAATAGTACTACCCCCTAGGGTCACTGAAATTTAAAATAAAGTGCTTAAACCAAAAAGTGGAAACCACCCAAATGTCCATCAATGGATAAATAGATAAACAAATGCGATCTTCGTAGTAGAATATCAGTCGGCCATGAAAAGGAATGGAGTGACTGGTGTGGGGATGTGCACCTCAACTCAGGAGGCTACGGCAGGAGGATTGCAAACTCTAGGCCAGCCTGAGCAACTTAACGAGAGACCCTGTCTCAAAATAAAAAATAAAAAGGGTTGGGGGCGTGGCTTAGTGGTGGAGTGTCCCTGAGTTCAATACCCAGTACCAAAACTACAAAAACAAATAAACAAACAAAACTGGAATGAAGAATTGATGCATATCACAGCAGGGATGATCTTGAAAAATCATGCTAAGTGAAGGACAGAAACAAAAGACCACATACTGTGTAATTCCATTGTAAGAAATGTCCAGAATAGGCAAATCCTTAGAGATGACAATAGAGAGTGGTTGCCAGTGATTGCCTAGGCCTGGGGGTGGGGAGTGACTGCTAATGGTAAGGGCTTTCCTTTGGGGACAGTGAAAATATTCTGAGCTGGGCATGGGGTACATGCCTGTAACCCGAGCAACTTGGTAGACTGAGGCAAGAGGATTGCAAGTTTGAGGCCTGCCTCAGCAACTCAGTGAGACCCTGTCTCAAAATAAAAAAAATAAGAAGGTCTGTGGACGTGGCTCAGTGGTAGGGATCCTGAGTTCTTTTTTTTTTTAAATTTATTATTTATTAGATGATATATAGTTACAATAGAGGGGGAAACATTATCAAATATTCCAGAACAAATGAATATATACTTAGTTATCTAGGGCTAATGCCATGTCATGGATGCCCAGCTTGGGTTCCCTATGTTGCTGTTTCCCCCAGAAGAACCCCTGAGTTAAATGGATATCTCGAGGAGGTCAGACATCACTTTCTGAGATGATTCCCTATATTCACATCCTCCAGTCTCCTAGGTGATTTTCCTAAGCCCTCCCCTGACCCTGTCCCCCAGCCTACACCTCCAAGTATCCTAGGGAGTCGGCTCCCTGTTGCATTGAGAATCATACAATTTGAGGTTATCATTAGCTTGGCCATCTAACATACTGCTTCCTGATGCATTCTAGCTTCCACAGATGAGAGAAACCATTCGGCCCTTGAGTCTCTGAGAAGGGATCCTGAGTTCTATTCCCACTTCCAAAAAAAAAGAAGGAAAGAAAGAAAAGAAAAGGTGGTTCTGGAATTACAGTGCTGATGACTGTATAACTACAAATATACTGAAAACTTCCAAATTATGCACTCTAAAAGGGTTAATTTTACAGTCTGAATTATATTTCAATAAAATATGTAGCAAATATGAATTAAGAATGAATATAAAATTATGTACAAGTGTACCACACAGTGTTATTTTAATTAATTTATTTTTTCAGTGTTATTTTCTTGTTATGTAAGGGAGGAAAACATCCTTTCCTCTGCCTTCTTAGTTCTGCAACTTAGACCTGCAAATTAAACTCACAAAAGCCAATTAGCAGGAGAAAAAGCATGTGAGTTTTATTTGATGCCAGCATTTTAATTTTTACATGCATGAAGACCTTTGTAGAAAAGAAGAAGACTGTTCAACCCTGGGGCTTGTATCTCATTTTAACAAAGGACAATAAATTTATGAGGCAGTGACAAGAGAAAGGAAAAAGGGGTTCGGGCTTCCAGGGGTGAAGGTCAACGTGCGGGGAATTAGTGGAAGGCGGGTTGCGTGAGGTTTGCGTGTGCAGAGCTGGGTTGTGTGAGGTTTGCGTGTGCAGAGCTGGGTTGTGTGAGGTTTGCGTGTGCAGAGCTGGGTTGTGTGAGGTTTGCGTGTGCAGAGCTGTCTGGGTGCTGGCTTCCGTCTCAGTGCTAATGGTTGTGTTCTCTTCCTGGAGCGGGAGACAGGAGGGGAAGCACCTTCGCAGAGGGAAATTTATGTCCCGCTTTTAGGCAGCTGGGTGGGGCGGGGTGGGGGTAAATAGTTCTTCCTGCCTATGCTGCATCTTAATTGCTGTGGTATCAACCCTGATATAAAAGGGGCATATTTTAGGGTGGCAAATTCTGATCCGCTTTGGTGGGAAACCTATAGGGTAATGAGAGCATTATGGAAAGCTTTAGAAGGACCTATTTATGTAGCCATGAATAAAATCTTGTTTGGAATTTTTTAAAATATTAAATAAAGTACAGTGTCTCACATAAATAAAGACAATGTCTCACATAAATTAAGAGACTTTCATGATGTCAGCTGCTATTAATGAACTCCATAATGACCCTTTAAGGTCAGGCCTCTTATTCCTGTGTTGCTCAGTGAGGGGACATGGCAGGGCTGTGCTGCCCCCTTTCTGGTCCGCTGACTGGTAAGGGCAGAATTCTGGCGTCAGGCCAGTATGGCTGCCCTTCCTGTGTTTGTCACTTCCTAGTTGTAAGGTTTTGCTCCAGGCCAAACTGCACCTCACTGAGCCCATGTTGGCTCTGTCCCACCTGTAAGGAGGGCTAATAGGTTGGGAGGATGTTCTGAACCTGATTCAGCTGGGAGGGCCATTGCTGTTCTTCTGGAATGGGCCCAGGTGGCAGAATTGGGTCCAGATGGGTGGAGACCCCAGAGAGCACTATGATTTGGATAAGGGTCCCCAAAGGACCATGTGTTAAAGGCTTGGTTCCCCAGCCCCTGGCGCTATTAGAAGCTGGTGGAACCTTTAGGAGGTGGGGCCTAGCGGAAGGAAGTTATCTCACTGTGGGTGTGCCCTTAAAGGGGACCATGGGACTCCAACCCCTCTTCTTCCCTAACTTTTTGCTTCTTGGCAACCATCAGATGACAGCTTCCTCTGCCATGTGCTCCCACCATGAAGTGCTCCCTAGCCACAAGCCCAAAAGAATGGCGCCAACTAACCATGGACTGAGACTCGGAAACGGTGAGTCAAAATAAATCTTCCCTCTTTAAGTTGATTATCCCAGGTATTTTGTTACAGTAATAGAAAGCTGACACTCACTTCCTACAGATCACTTGCCCAGAAGTAGTGAGCCACATACCTCTCAGGGTGACCTGTGGACAGCTGAGGAACAACCAGTGGGAACTCACAGGAGGAGACAATCCAAGCCTGGGTGTGGCCTTTCACCCTGGCAGTCCCCCATTTTAGTCCACCGTCCTTGGGAAAGGCACCCCACCTCCCTATGCCTCAGTTTCCCTTGCTGAGCCTTCCCAGCATGGTGGTTATGATGAATACTCTTGGGCCCAGACTGCCTGGGTCCAACCCCAGCTTTCCTCTTCTGCTTTCTGATTGACTCTGAGCCTCAGTTTCCTTTTCTGCAAAGTGAAGATAGTAACAGTTTTCATCTCGCTGGTTCTTGTAAAGATTACATGAAAAGTGAGTTTGGGGTTCACAAGGGGACTCATGCCAGCAGGGCCTCAAGGCCTGTTGGCTATTACTGTTACTATTACTGTTTATTGACTGTGAAGGGACCAGAGGACAAATGTGTTCCTGCAGAAAAGGGGCTGGCCCCCAAGTCCCTGTCTGCCAACTGGGGGCCTGCAGTCCCCCTGGCTGCCTTCAGCACCCAGGGATCGACAGGCTGGGCCGGTGACGTCCTGGCAGGCCTGTCCTGGCAGCTACTCATACAAGGCGAGGCCCTGGGAGCTTTGGAGAATTAATTAGGCTGCATTCCTCTTCCAGGGCTCCCAGCGGGCCCGCACACAGCCCCCTTCTGAGCTGCTGAGGGCTCTTGGCTCCGATCCCTGGCAGGCCAAGACGAGGCCCACACTCTGCTCTCCCCTGCGAGGAGGGGCTGATGGCAAGCCAGCAGCTGAAGCCAGCCCTGTCCTGGCTCTCCCTTGCTGAGCAACCTTCACTAGCTGCCCATCACTCAAGATCAAGTTCCTGGCATTGGATGTCTTCCTAGCCTGACCCCTGCTGCCCAGGCCGGCTGCCTCTCCCTGGACTGTTCCCTGCACTGGCAGACATGCCTGGTACTACTTTCCCAGCATGTGCAAACCCTACCCGTCCTTCAACTGCCCTGCCACTAGCTCGGTGGGCAGCTTGTGGTATTTTCCACCTGCTGTCCTTCCCTTTGCTCCATATGTCTACCCTGCCCACCTGGGAGACCTCAGAGCAGCAGTATGACATCCACAGGTAGGAAGCACGAATGGCCGGCATTTGCAGTCTTTCCTGGGAGATCTGTTCGAAGGCTGTGGTGGGGTGGCAGTTGTTGTAGGTGTCCCTTGCTTAGAGCACCAACTCCTGGTGCCAGGCGCCCAGGGCTTGGTGTGGTGCCTGACCTCCCAACCTTTCCCAGGCCCCCTGAGAGAGGTCCCTTCCTCTGAAAGAGGGACCCTTTCCCTATGCTGCTTCCTCTGGCTGGAACCCCCTTCTCCAATCTCTTCCCTGACTTAGGTGCATCTCTCAAAGCTTGGCCCACGTGTCACCTCCTGCAGGAAGCCACTTTGAGCTCCCCCTCCCTAGGCAGTCCATCTCAGTGGGGTTGTTCCCCATCCCAGATGCAGAACAGATAACTGCAGAGGCTGGAGTTTAAATCTCAACTGAGCCACATCCTAGCTGTGTGGTTTTGAGCAAGTGACAGAACCCAGAACCTCTCTGTGTCCCCTACCTTGTCTGTCAACTTTTGTTTATTTGTTCTGAGACAGGGTCTATGTGGCCCAGGCTGGCCCCCAGATCCTGACTCAAGTGATCCTCCTGCCTCAGCCTCCTGAGCAGCTGGGACTACAGGCGCATGCCTGACCTCCCTCATCTATCCAAAGAGGATAATAGTGCTAGAGCTTGAGAATAAGGTTGCTGGGAGGAACGGAGGAGTTCATATGTGCAGAGCACTGGTAAGCCCTTAATAAACAGGAGCTGTCATTTTTATCTTAATATCCAGCAGCACGTTCTTGAAGGGCCCTCATTTGGCCTATGAGGCGGGGGGCTGTGTCTCTTGCTCACCCGTCTCCCCAGAGGCAATTACCTATCACTGTAGAATGGTGGCCACATTCCAGGAATTTATTGCCTTGATAGCAAATGACTTATCTGAACTGACCCTGGACTCTATTTTCAAAGAAACAAAAGAGAAAGAAAGAGGAGAGAGAGATGGAGAGTTTTTTCCTAGGGCTCTTTCCTGGGTGGGGTTGCAGAGGCTGCCTACAGCCCAGGGCTCAGCCTCCCTAGGTCTTGATAGGCGTCTTCTCCTGTGAATGCAACGTGGATACATCTGACTCATCCTGTGCCCCCTCTGGATTATCTCTGCCTCGGGCTCTATTTGAAGGAACACAAATTTGACTCAGAAAAACCTTGGGGGGCGGGAAACTTGTTAGGTATTTACTGAAAGGCGGGAGAAGGGGAGTTTTTTTGTTTTTGTTCCCCTCCCCCTGATCCTAGAGCTAGAACACAGGGTACTTTACCACTGAGTTACATCCCCAGCCCTTTTAATTTTTATTTTTTTAAATTTTGAGACAGGGTCTCATTGAGTTTTCCAGACTGGCCTCAAATTTGTGATCCTCCTGCCTTAGCCTCCTGAGTAGCTGAGATTATAGGTTTGAACTACTAAGCCTGGCTAAAAGGGGAGTTTTTTTTGTTCCACAAAATGCAAACTTTCTAAAATGTAGACACCACCCTTACCAGTGTTGCATTTGACCTAGCAGCTGCGTCTCACATTTTTCTCTGCTTTCCCCTGAACTAAAATCCACTGTTTGCCACGTTTGAGTCCCAGCTACCTGGATTGTGGTCTAGAAGCAGCCACAGACTTTGGGCATGCACGATGAGTTGGCCCTGCAAAGTGCTTGTCCTGTGGAGAGAGGTGGGGCTGGACAAGGGCCAGATCAGGGACCCTGACGTACAGGACCCAAGTCAGAGGCTGGACTTCCGGGTACCAAGGATCTGAAGGCCTGAGTGTCATTCCAGCCTGTACCTGCCTCCTCTCTTCCCTCTGATCATCTCTGCTGCTCAGAGATCACTTGGGTCACTGATCTCTGAACCCTGAACAGGGCCCTGGCGACGGTGCCAAGGGTAGTGAGCACCTGCTTCCCGGGGCCTCCAGCACACCTTCAACCAGGGCTCCCCATGTCTCTGCCAAACTCCCAACAGCTGCTCAAGCTGCCAGCTGTTGCTTTTGGGGCTTCAAGGGGATGGGATCATTTTGACAGGATGTTGGGATGCTAGGGAGTGAGTGTGCCCTGGCGTTGGGCTCAGTGCTGTTTGAGAAGGTGCTCGGACCCTGGGCTGTGGTGGGCCACATGGCTGGGCCCACCCCGTCACACCAGGCCTTTCCAGCCAGGAGGTACCACCACCCCGCCACCTGTCTCTTTTTCACTCTCAGCCCTGATCAGCCCTCTGAGGGCAAATTTCCAAAGCCCAGCTCTGACCTGGTCTCCTGCTGCCCACAGGTCTTTTGTGTCTCCTCATGGCCCACAAGAGGAAATCCAGCTCCTGAACTTGACCTTCAGAGATTCTCTGGTTTTACCTTCTGCTGTTCTCTGCTTACCTGACCCAGCCACTTGGGGTCCTCCGGAGGAACCTCCTCTGGAGCTTTCATCTGCTCACGGTTCCCCCTTCCCCTTCCTGGAATCCCTGCCCATTTTTATCCCTTGCGTTTGAGTCCTGCTTTTGTTTTCAGGTGACAGGTGTGTCCCTTTGTGCAGGATCCTTTCTCTGACCTCTCCATCTCCACTCCAGCCAGCCCCAGTCTCTCCCTCTCTGCAGGTCCTTTGGCTGTGTCCCTGGCCCACATGTTGCATAATCATATTGGCAGCCTGACAGTCAATTGGCAGCCTCTGCTCCTTAGGCCCTGGGCTCAGTCTGGCCCCACAGCTTGCCTCTCTGGTGCTCATACCACCCTTGTGAGTTGGGGGACTATTGCTTCCTATTTTCTGAATTAAAAAAAAAACTGAGAGGAAAACAGTTTGTTCAAGGTCATGCTTCAGTAGAGATCCATGAATTCAATCAACAAATATTTACTATACACATATATAATGCAGAGTCTGGAGCCAGAATACTGGGGTTCTAATCTTGATGCCTCCACTTACTTGCTGTGTGACCCAAGGAAAGTCTCTTGCCTTCTCTGTGTATCAGTTTCCTCATCTATAATAGGGAGAATAATAAAAGTACTTGCATCACAGGGTTGCTGTGAGGATAGAATGAGTTAATCTGGATAAAGTATATAGTGTGCTAGTATACAGTAGGAGCTTAATACATATCACATTATTCTTCCATGAGGAGGTCAGGATTGGTTTTCTGGACCAGGCAGGGTGAGAGCAATATGTAAATAATTACTGCTTAGTCCGTAAATATTTCCCTAGAGCATGCTTAGATCACAGGCTGCCACTCCCAGTACAGGCCGGCCATGGGAAAGGGGCACGGCCTGTCGGAGAGGGAGTCTGTAGCAATGGAGGCTGTGGGTCGAGACAGCTGCCAGTAGGAGTGGCCCTGGCTGCAGGCTGGCCCTGGGAGCCAGGTGGGTTGCTTCTTGGGCTGTAGCAAGATTGGTGAACCCAATGCTAGATCCCTAGGCTTCTTCATTCAGAGGAGTGTCAAACTCTATCAGGACCCTAGGCCCAAGGTGAAGGGCACAGCCAGGGCCAGGCTATGGTTCCACCACAGCACCTATCCCTGACCACTAGGGCTGCATACAGCCTTGAATCCACCTGGCCCCATCCCTCACGGGACAGATTTGCTCTGGGCCCTGCTATCAGGCCTGGTAGGTCAGGAAAAGCTGGAGCAGAAGCCGGTCTCCACACCCTCACAGTCTTCTTCCAAACATGCTCTCAGAAAAGGCCTGGCTACTGTTTCTGTTCTGGTGGGAACATAGGTCCCAGAATCCTGATGACAGCTGCACATGGCTGTCTAGGAGAGGGCAGGCCAGCAGCCAGAGCAGCCTGACACCGGGAGGGGTGGGCTGTGGGCTCCAGCTCCTGGGTCACACTAACTTCCAAGTGGCCCAAATTTCTCATCTCTGCTCAGCCAAGACAAAATATCAAGTACCACTTCATTGTTTATTACAAATACAAGTTCTCAGGTAAATAATTGAGAATCTAAAAAAAATACATTAAAATAAATAATTGGGATTCTCAAAGTCCTTAGAGCAAATAAGTTATGTACAGATAGGTGAAGCGAGCAAGCTCTCACCAGCAGCGTCCCAAGGGCATAAGGGGACCGGGCCTCTGGGAAGGAGGAGCCAGAGAGGATAGATAAGGCTGGTCAGGATTCCAGCTCCTAGGGGGTGGGGACACATCCAGCTTCCAGGATGGGCTTAGGTGTCAGTGTGCTGCATCCCAAGGTCACCCCTGGATTGTAGCCCAACAAACAGGACGTTCCTCAGGACATGGCTTCCAGGTTCATGTAGGTCCCACTCGGTCACTTAGAGCCGGCTTGCGGGCCAGCAGCCATTGCCAGGAAGCTGCCCTGCCATTTGGGGACCCAGGGCTTTGCTGCACAGGGTAAGGCACTGAGCTGCCTGAGGAAGGCCCCCTCACAGGGTGGGGAGGCCAGCACTTGTGCCAACCTCAGCAAATGGGTCCAACTGGTTGGTGCCAAGGCCCTGGCCCAGGAAATAGGTGGAGGGGCTCCACGGGCTGCTGCATCTCCCCCCGTCTGTCTCCACACGGGCTTTCTTCTCAGCGTTCCACCAGCTTGCAGTGCTATCTCTTCCTCCATCTGGAGTGCGTGGACCTGGGCTCCCGTGTTGCCCACTGCCGTTGCCTGGCAAAGCGGATGTTGGCAGCAGAAATGTCTCTGGAAGTCAGGAAGGATCCCACTTAGCATCTCAGGAGACATGGACTGTCCAAGACTCCTGTAGAAGCTGGGGATGAGAGCCATTGCCCAGATCTTGGGCGATGGCTGCCCTGGGCTCAGAGGGTGACCACAGCCTGAAAGCAAGGTCTACCCGGTGGGATAAGCCAGACTGGGCCTAGAAGCTTCTCTGCCCATGAGGTCTTTGACAAAGTTGATATTCAGTGTCAAATGCTGTCAGAATGTCTAGACGGCCAAGAACAGCCTAGGTACTGCACACGATCTGCCCTCTCCCTTCCACATCTTGCTGGAAATTTCTATCCCAGCACTCTGCCTTCCCCTCACCCAGACTGCACCTCTCAAATTCTGTGCATTCTTCAGGGTCTGGTTTAAGGTGGTCCAGTCCAGACAAATATGGTCCCAGATGCCCTTTGAACCTGGCTGAGACCCTAACCAGGACCCTGACAATGTCCAAGCATCCACTTTTTGGCCCCCAAAATTCTTATCTTGGGCACTAGAAGATTGGCCTCAGCCCCCAGCTATGGGAAAGTGGGCAAGGGCCACAATCTCTCCGAGACCCTTTCTCAGTCTTGAGATGCCTGAACTGCCTTAGGCCGAATGCATCAGGGGCGAAGCAAGCTCTTTGCGCTCTGTAAAGTGCTGTGGACTTGCAAAATCTTGTCCTCCTTTTTTTTTTTTTCATCCTCAGTTTGTGAATACACGCCTGCTCTTGCCCATCTACCACCCTACCTTTTCTCCTAATTTTCTTCCTTTCCCCCAACAGGGGCTATGCTGGCCCCCAGCACTGTCCAGCATGAGGAAGCCCTCAGTGGCACAGCCAGAAGTGTTTAGACCCGCGAGTTCCCCTGGGAGCCAGGCCCTGCTCCAGCTTCATGCACCCAACCCCACAGCAATCCTGAGGAATGGAAGACCTGAAGCACAGAGAAGTGGAGGAACAAGCTGAAAGTCACAAGGTTTGTGGCGGGACTGGGGTTCAAATCAGGCAGTCCCTACTCCAGCAGTTGCCCCTGGGCCACTCCGAATCACAGGCAGACAAATATCCACAAACTTCTCCTGTGCTAAGCCTCAGCTGAGCCACACTAAGACCAGAGAAGAGGAGGTGCAGACTGGGCAGTTGTCCCCTCCAAGACCTGACTGGGAGATGATTGACTGAGACAGCCTGAATGAGCAACTGTGACCCCTAAACCCTCTAACATGGTGCACCCCAGGCCCGGGGTAACAAGAAGCATATTGGTTAAGAGCATAGTCTCTGGACTCAGCCAGATGTCACTGGCTGTGTGACTATAGGCTAGTGGCTTCACCTCTCTGAGCCGCTGTTCTCTTGGAGGGACAGTGAAGGCTGCTGTCTCATGTGGAGAACAGGAGGAATGTGGAAGGCATATGGGGGGTGCTCATTCAGTGCAGGTATCTCACCTTAGCCGCTGGAGGAGCTCTCCTTCTTTGGCCTGTGTCTTTTCAGTCTGGAAAACATCTGCAGGGGACTGGCTGCTTGGGATTAGCATAGCTTCAGCCCTGAATGGAGAGCAACAGGGCCCCAGTGAGGGGCTATCCAGGGCGCCAAAGCCACTTGGCTGCATGCCCAGCCCAGCCCCCACCCCACCCGCCCTCAGGAGCAGATCCATTTCCACCCTGTGCACCTGGCACCCTTCCTTTCCCAGGCAGGGTGGGGATTGAGGAAAACCGAGCTACCGGGAATGTTCTTAGCCTCAGAAAAAGGTGACTAGGTGCCTGGTCTTCCCAGAATCTGGCCACCTGCAGCTTCAGGGGAAACTGAGGCAGGGGCGTAGTCACAGCTTGAGCCCCAGAGGAGGACTTTCTGTAAACCATCCCGGGAGCTGAAGCTTGTGATTTTGGTTCTTTTCCCTTTTAGCGGTGCTGAGTGTTGAACCTGGGGCCTGCACGTGCCAGCAAGTGCTCTGCAGCACTGAGCTGTTTCCCCAGCCTCAGAACCTAGGATTCTGAAAGCCACTTCCTGCTGTCCCACATGGTCCAAGTGGAGGAGGGAAGGACAAAATCTCCCATCACTTTCACAGATGTGAAAGCAAGCTGGGGACAGTGAGAAGACTTGGAACCCCGGCCCCCAACCCAGCAACTCTGTGACGTTGGGATGGTGTCCGGACTTCCCAGCTCCAGATGCTATTTTTCTCTGAAGAAGCTCTGAAGTCCGGAGGCTCAGGTTGGACTCTAAAGCCCATGGGAGCTTGATCATTTGTACACCTGATACGGGCCCTGTCCTCTGTTTGGGCCTGAACTGCCTTAGCTGTCACCTGAGGAGCAGCCCTCCTGCCCAGGCAAGATGGACACACTCCCCTGCTAGCCCCTCTGCTCCTCTGCTGGCCTCCCCAACACCTGCTTCCAGGGTGGGTCCAGGTCAGCAGCCACCTATCCCTCTGCAGGCCCTGTGCCCACCTACCAAGGTGTCTGATGGCAGAAGGTGGCACAGGCAGTGTCCCTGGTACTGGAACACTCGCAGCGTCTTGGCAGGGAGCGGCGCCGGCGCCTTGGCGGGTTTCCCAGGCCGTAAGGAGCTGTCTGTCTGTGGGCAAGCAGCCAGCAAGGTAATGGTGTGGGGCAGAGAGAGAGAGAGAGAGAAAGATTAGATCAACCACAGCCATTGGTGAGCAGCGACTGTCCACACTGCACACTGGAATAGCCAATCATGCCTCTGGGGTGGCAATGAAAGGTGACCATCCCCTGACCTCAAGAAGTCCCACCACTAAAGTCCCAGGCTCTTCCACAAGTATTGTGTAGCCTTGGGCAAGACCCCTCCCCTCTCTGGGCCTCTGGGCCCTGGCTCAGCTGAGCTTAGTGAGTTCTCCCAGCATTGGGAGGAAGAGGAGTTTGTGGTCTTTCCTGAAGTCAGAAACTGGGGAGTCTTCCACCCTTCTCCCTTCCTAGACAGGAACTCTAGCCAATGGAAGTTGCTGGTCCCCCTGTTCTCAAAGGCTCCAGCTGGCCCTGGAGGAAAGGAGGAGCCTCCATCTATAGAAGTAAACACGCAGGCTGCCGCTAAATTGCTCCCACCCAGACCACTTGCTGGGAGGGGTAACAAACATGCATTAGCGCTGTAGCTTATAAAAAGGTGTGTGTGTGTGTGTGTATGTGTGTGTATATGTGTGTGTTTGTATGTGTATGTATGTGTATATGTGTGTGTTTGTGTGTGTGTTTGTGTGTATGTGTGTGTATATATGTGTGTCTGTGTTTGTGTGTGTATGTCTGTGTGTTTGTGTGTGTGTATGTGTGTATTGTGTGTCTGTGTGTATGTCTTGTGTATGTGTTTGTGTGTATGTGTGTGTATATGTGTGTTTGTGTATGTGTGTGTATGTGTGTATATTTGTGTATGTGTGTTTGTGTGTACATGTGTGTATGTGTGTATATGTGTGTGATTTTGTGTGTATGTGTTTGTGTGTGCATGTGTGTTTGTGTGCATGTATGTGTGTATATGTGTGTGTTTTGTGTGTGTATGTGTGTGCACTGTGTGTTTGTGTGTATATATGTGTGTGTTTTTGTGTGTGTACATGTGTGCGTATGTGTGTGTGTGTGTGTGTTCAGCTGGGACTGATTTCAGATGCAGCCTAAGGTAGTCAGGGGCAGGGCAGGGCCCCCCAGGCTGGTTGGACCAGCACCTTTGGGTGACAGCTAATTTTAGATGGTGTTGAGCTGTAATGACCCAGGAAGACCCAGCACTCAGGGGCCGGCAGGCTCCCGCCCTGAGCGAGTGTTTGGATGAGGATTAGCTTCACACTCTTACGTGCTGGGCTTCTCTTGCCTTATGCAATTTGGGGAAGGAAAAAAAAACACACAAACACACAGAGAAACTTCAACTTGAGGTATGCAGTGGCCTGGAGGCAGCGCAGGCGCAGGCAGAACAGACAGTACCGGGTTCCCACTGGGGCTCAGCCAGGTAACACAGGGAGGGCTTCTCATCTGTCAGTTTGGACAACAATAGTACCTGCCTCATGGGGAGGCCAGGGGACCCATGAGATGATACTGCATGTGCAGTGCTTGGCATAGAGCCTGGGACAATCAAAACATGGGTCACTAATTGTGTTCTTTGCAGAGGCAACTTGGTTGAGTAAGTATGTGCTCCACCATCCACAGAGCAGGGATGGAGTCTACCACTAACTCCTTCCAGTGTGGTCTTGGGGAAGTCACCTAACCTCTCTGAGTCTCACTATTCTGATCTAAAAACTTGAGTCAGCAGTTTCTTGCCAGGCTGCTATGAACATTCACCGGAGACAGCCCTCTACCTGGCTCTGGAGACTCCCATGTAGGAGATGAAATAATATCTGGTCACTATTGGTATTAGTCCAATGCCCCCTCCTGGAGGCCCAGGGAGAGTTGAACTGTGCCGAAGGTTCCCCAGCCTGCCAATAACCTTACCCTGCCCCTTTGTAGCCCCCACATGGATTTCCATGGATACTCACCCAGGTGTGTTCACCCAGATGATGTCCAGGTGGCAGAAGTAGACACACTCCTTGTCAAGCCAGGAGCTGCAGGAGCAACGGCGGAGTCGCAGGTGGGTGCCCTGGGCACTGGGTGAGGGCATGGGCTGCTCCAGAGTGGCGGCAGCCTGGCTCTTCCCTGCATGAACAGGAGCGAGAGAGAGACGGAGAGGTGGTCAGGGAGCCAGCGTGGCCTGGCTCCTCCTCCTGCACGGTTGAGGAAGTTGGCACTCTCACGGCTCAGGAGCTCCTGGCCAGCCCGGGGAAGCCCCAGCAGCCCGGTGGGAAGGACCAGCAGCTGCCCTGTGCCTGGAGAGCCTCTGCACCTGCAGAACGCCCTGACACTGCTCCTGCCTGGGTGCCCCCGGGGGGCGTGGGGGCGCAGCAGCCCTGGGGGAGAGACACCGTTGGACAGACCCTGGGCTGCAGCAGCAGGAGAGGCCAGGGAGGCTCACCTTCGTGCAGGGCCACCAGCAGGGCTAGAGCGATAGAGCACCAGGCGGTGGGCGCGGAGGCCATAGCAGCAGCACAGAGCACAGGCTGGGCTGGACAGGAGCAGGGAGCGTCTGTTGCCAGAGTCCTGCTGCTAAGCCGAGCTGGTAGCTCATTGCCTCAGTGCCCTGGCTGCCTCTTATAATACCAGGCACTGCGCCCCGCCCCTGCTGTCCAGCCCCGCCTTGCTGCACCTTGGGCTCAGAGCCAGGGACGCGCCTCCTCCCCCGGGTGCCTGGCCCGCCCTAGCCTCCGTGGTGAGGGGGAGGGAGGTGGAAGGTTCTGCTCCCCGAGCACCTCTGGGAGTCCTAAGGCCCCCTGCAGCTCCCATGGTCCTCTCTCAGTACTACTGGACTTCCTCAAGTCACCCCCAAGTGCCCCAAGCTCCCTCCCCCACTCTCCTTGTGGCTTTCCACAACCCTTGCCCTGGGCTGAGCATAGAGGGGGCCGTTCTGTGAGCAGAGCCATTTCTGCCCCTTAGAGGAGACCCCGCATCCTTCCTGCCTGCCCACTGCCAACCAGGCTGAGGATCCCCCTCCGTAGTGTGGCATGTGAAAGGCCCACTCACGGCCACATGGCCTTGGGCCAGGCAGAGCCCCCCTCTGGGCCTGCTTCCCTCAGTGAAGGACACAGCTCACCCCTGACCTCTGACCAGCCTGAAGCTGCCTCATCCCCACCTCACCCAGCAAGTGCCACCACCCCCTAATGCCCCAGGGCCTCCAGCAGGAGTTCTGATCCCTTCCAGAAGGTAGTTAGTTGAGCAGCCAAGGCCAAGGATATTCCTCCAGGGCCTCAGTTTCCTTATTTCCAAATCAGGGGGTTTCTTAACCTGTTTGCCTCACAGTCTCCCTTGAGACAAAGAAAGTGACTTCAGAGTTCTTTCCAGAAAGATGTCCATGTGGGGCACACACATCTTGGATACCGCAGGATGCTTTAGCTCACCTCTGGGGTTAATTTATGCAAAAGAAAAGGAAATTAAAAAAAAAAGACAAGCGGGGCGGGGGGAGGGCTTCTGGGGGTTGACCTTTTGCTCCCCACCCCTCCATTGGCCCAGAAGCCTTGCTGAAGACAAGAGCAGGGATGCACGGGTGCTGAGCTGAGCACCTGGGGGAACCAAGCTGCTCGGGGAACTGGCGGTCACTCTCTGTGCCTGCCCAGGCCTGGCTCTGAGTCCGCCTCCCACACATCTTCGTAGGGTCCCTGTCTCCAGGCAAACAGGAAAGGCCCTCTCATTCTGCAGAATGCCCGGAGCCTGCGGGGCATTGCCCTGTCTCCCCGGCACTCATGGCACTCATCAAGGCCCAGAAACCCAGAGAAGGCAGGGCGGACACCGCAGGAGTCCCTTGAGTGCTCTCCAAGGGCGGGGGAAGTGAAGGCAGACCTGACTTTGAACTGCTACTCTTTTTGTTCCTGTGTTCGGTGTTTTTAGTGCCTGTATTAGGTATTCATGGAGGAGAAAACAGGTGACCGCAAGGAACTGGCAATTTTGCTTCTTCCCAGGCTGCATGCAGAGTGTGCGCATGTGTGGAGATCCTGGTAGAGAAGGGTGATGCCATTCAGCATGGCCTTCCTGCACCAGACTGGGGCGGATGCAACAGAGACAAGAACAAGTGTGTCCTGAGCACCCACTATATGCACAGAGCACTTTGGACAGCTCTTCCCTGCCCCCCAGGAGGCTGCTGTTACCATCGGGTGTCAGCTCCACAACTGTCCACAAGGAGGCCCGCAGAGGATCAGGGCCTCACCTCTGCCGCAGCCCCTGGCAGAGCTGGCTTTGGAACCCTGGATGATCTTGGTCTCTCAAACAAAGCACAGGTGACTCCCCATGCGGGGCTCACTGCCCTCCCCCACATTACGCCTCTCTAAGAATTTAGGAGAATATTTCTGGAATGAGGGAAGCAGGACTTTTTGCCTCGGGGAGAATATGAACGGTGAAGGAGGACTTAAGCAGGGGTGGGGGCGGGGGTCGGGGAGAATGCAAACTACTGAGCCGTGAAGAGAAGGAAGGAGGAAAAAGCAGGTCAGCTGGGAGAAGGAGGGGGTCAGGGTGCGGAGGAACATAAGCAGGGAGGCAGATAAAGACAGGTAGGGAGAGCGGAGAACAAGGAAACGTGCGGAGGGAGAAAGGAAAAGCTGGGATTTGAGAAAGTAAAGGAGAAAGACCACAGAGCGAGAGGCGCTGTTCGACGTCTAATCTTTACACAATGCACAACGCCTGCCTGGACAATAGGGACCCAGAGGCTCCGAGTCTGGGAAACATAATAGAAGAATGAAATGGGCCAGAGACAGGATCCGTCCCAGGCGTGAACGAGGATGAGGAGGGCAGGGGTCAGTGCCTCGACCTCCAGGGTCAGCGCAGTGAGCTGCATGCCATGTCCAGCTCGGGTTTCCCTCCCCGCTGCCCTGGTCTCCAGCTGGGCACACGGGCTCCTGTGAAATGGAGAGCCCTGCCCCAGGAACCTGAGTGAGCCAGGTCTTAGGGGATGAAGCCATTCCGGGAATAGCGCTATCCCACTGACACGAGTTGGTTTCCAGGTAGAGAAAATTAAGCTGAGTTAAAAATAGCTGACCCCAGTCCTCTGGACCTCTTAGCCTGGGCCCTGACGATCGCCTCTGCCTCTCCTGGTTGATCTGGCTGCCAGCCCCTGACCTTCCCCCACCCTCCCCCATCCCTGATCTGTAACTATTGGGGCTACCTTGTCCCTGGTCCTTCTAAGTGGCCTGGCTGCTTACCCTCCGTCTCTACTGCCAACCAACTGCCCAGGCGCTCCATGTTGCACCGCCCAACCCAACCTGATCTTGCCATTTGCCTGGGTCTCTAGAGGCTGCAGAGAGCAGCTGGGTTCACCCTGTCAGAATTTGGATGTAACTGCTTTCCACACAAAACCGTTTGTTCGTGTGCTCTGCCCCTGCCCACCTCGGGAAGGGGAGACAAGTGGGGAGGGAAGGCTGGCGGAAGAGCGCAGTGGAGGTGTCTGGGACCTGCCCTATAGAAATCCCCTTCACCCTTCATCCTGTAGAAGAGATAAGAAGGGTTCAAGAAAAAGCACCACATGCTCAAGACCGAAATGGGACTGGGCTTGTTCTCACGGATCCTGTGCTAGCCCCACCCTTCCATATTCTCACAGGGCTTTCCCGGATCCAGCGATGCTTGGGAGCCTGGGTCCCTTTGGGAAAAGCTATCAGATGAACCCCACCAGCAGAGAGGCCTTGGAGCTGGGCTGAGCCTGGGCCGTCTCCCTGTGTACCCCAGAGCTCGCTCTATAATCCCTGCACTGATGACTATGGTGCCATGAGGTGGCTGCCCAGCAGCGGTGGACATTGCTGGATGGAGCGTGCACGGAAGTGAGGATGAAGTGTCCTAACAATGTTGTGTCACAGGGCACAGAAAGGCTGCAGCAGGTGAAGCCCTGGACCAGGAGGCTTTGTCCCAGTTCTGACTCCCATCAGCTAGACCTGTCCCTTCCTGCCTTCCCATCAGTGGTGAGAGATGCCCTTGGCTTTGACTGCCTGGGACATTCAGAATCCAGCTGACCTGAGTCTGGTGCTCCCTAAACAGAAGAGGAGCCGACTGTGTCCACATGGCTCTTGTTCCTGGCTTGCTGCCTTCCCGTCTCTTGCCTCTGGAAAACCAGTCACCCCCATCGCCACCTGGCCCTACCAGGTTTCAGAAAGTTCTGCTTGCAGCCCTGATGGAAGGGACACAGTGTTTTGTTGCAGGTACGCACCGTGCAAGTGACTTAGCAGAGTGAGCAACTGGGAAGAGGGACTAACCAGGGCAGATGTAGGGAGCTGCAAGTGATAGGAGACTGGGAAGGGTTTGGCTCTGGAGCCAGCCTGGGCTAGGGGCTTAGGGATTTGGAGACTTCAGATATTCTTATCACTACTTGTCCCCAAAACTCAGGGACAGTTTGAGCTGTCCCTACTTGGTCTTGGGGCTACTCAGTCTTAGGGCCTCCTTCTGGTGGGTGGTCTGGGCCTTGAGCCATTGGCCACAGCTCACTCTGAGCCAGCAAGGCCTGCCACCACCCACATTCTTGTCCCCACGCTGGGTTTCCATCAGGGGAGCCTCAGCACTGTGGGACTGGCTCCTCTGGTCTCCATGGCCTCCTCAGGGGATACCCCTTTTTGCTTCCTCCTCCCTTCACCTCAGCCCATTTGGAAAGATTTATATCTCCCACATAAACTGTACTTTTAAAGAAATAATTCATGTCCCTTGTTTGTTAATAATTTAAGAGTAATCAGAACAGGGTCATCCAGGCCCAAGGAAATGGTGGATTTTCACTAAAAGCAGACATTGTTCAGTCAAAGCACCCTGGTCAAGTGACCATGTGAGTCCTGCAGTTTGAAATAAAAAAACCAACTCAGGGACTCAGCACTTAGGATAGAAATCTCTGGACTCCAATTTTTGTAGTTACCTCTGAGTACTAAGAGCCTAATTCCCGACTTAAACTTTTGGGGGACAAGGTAAGTGAGTGTTTATTGAGCACTTAATATATCCTCAGCCTTGAGCTAAGTGATTTTCATGGATTAGCTCCGTTAACTGTCATACCCAGGGGGCAGGTATTACAATTAGTCCCTATTTTGTTAGTGAGGCTCAGAGAGAGTTAAGTGACTTGCCCAGAGTCAGACAGCTAGGACGTGATAGAGCCAGGATTAGAAAGCAGGTCTGTGTAACTATAAAGTCCCCGTCTGAACCCCGTGTGCTCACAATGTGCTTTCTTGACAACCTAACCTTTGGGGAGCCCTCCATAGCACCCTTCCTCCAAGGACCGTTCTCTGCTTTTACCAGGCAAAGAGCTCTGTGCAGGCTTAGAAAGCGGGGAGGACCAGGAGTAGAGGAAGGTCTTTCACCTTTGTCCCCAAACACAAAATCCAGCATGTAATCCATGTGCAAGAGGCTGAAGTCTGCGTGGCATGAACAGTCCATTCTTATTTCACTGGATCCCCCAAACAGACTGGGAGGCAGGCTGAGCTCATGATTCTCACTGCAGATGAGGCCCCAAAGAAAGAAACTTATTCAGTCACACAATGAACAGGACGCAGGGGTAGGCTTTTCCCTTATACTCTTCTGCTACGAGACTGACAGCTTATACCCCATCTATCCAATGGTCCTCTGGCCTATCCATCTACCCACCGTCATGCACGCATCTATCCACCCACTCATCCTTTCTTCCTTCCATTCATCCTCCATCCCCACATTATCCAACCTTTAGTCCATCCTTCCACCCATATGTACCAGCCTCCTATCCATCCGTCCTCCTTCATTAAATATGAGATAGCCCTTCTAGGGCCAAAGGCTGAAAGGTGTATTACACCTTTTCTGAGACCCTTTCCTGGTTCTTTCCTAGGTAGAGGTCCATCTCCCTACAAGATGATGAGCTCATTGACCTATGGCTTCCTCTGGAATCCCTTTTCTGGGGCCTAGCTCAGTCCTGAGTACATGGTCTGTGTCAAATCCTGGGGTAAAATAGAGTGTAACAAGGCCTATGTCTGCGTAGTTACACCTTCTAAAGAGGGGTTGGGCGTCTAGGCCCTTTTTTGGTCTGATACCATCTTTAAGATGCTCTAATGATAAAGACTTGGGATAATTTTTAACAAAAAGATCAGACAGCCATCCACAAAGGAAAGGACCCTTGGCCCTATACTCGAATGAGAAAACTGAAGTCCAGGGACAAAAAGTGGTTGCCAGAGTTCTCCCTGCCAGGCCTGGATCCTAGAAACCCAGAGTGTCTGGACTCTTCTCCGAGGCCAAGGTTCCTGTACTTGGAGGGGCTGGAACCCCGACCTTCACCTCCATCCCACCACCACTGCCACCAGCCAAGACATGTAGCTGGTATTTTTCAGAGCCACACCCACTCTGTTGCCTAGAACCCATGTTTTCCAAGGCGTACCCAGGGCCCCACCAGGAGGCCGCCTTTCCCCTCTGGGAAGGGGTGAGCCACCAGGAGGCTGGGCCATGCAGAAATACAGTGTTTCATTCTAGAATTCAATGTCAGCTAAAAATAAGTGCCTGGTGCTTGTATCATCAGTATAACTTGGTGCCCAGCAGGTAGGCGAAGCTGGGGTTCCCACTCTGATTTCAGGACAACATTCCTGGGAAGAGGTGTGCCTGGGATACCTCCTTGCCTGAAGGCCTTGGCCTTCCTACCCAGTTACTGAATGACCCAGGAGGGGCACAGCCAGGCTCTGGCAGGCAGGGCGGTCAAGAGCTAAAGCCATTGCCTGGGGCACCCTCAGGGTGTGGGGGTGAGTCAGGGGCCAGCCCACCCCTGGAACCTCTGAGGCTTGGCAGATCCGGGTGCCAACTTCAAAGCCCTGTGACTCAGCTGTGAATGCCTCCCATTCCCTCCAATCTGCTGTGGACAAGTGCCTAGCACTGGGCCAGGCCAGAGGTAGTCATATGAACAAGGGTACACCATGTTTCACCTTGCTGTCAGAGGCCACATCTTTCAAAGGCATCTAAGGAGAAATGTCCTACCTGACAGCTGCTGGGAGGCCTTGAGGCTGAGCCAACATCAGTGTTGGCACATGCAGGCTCTGCCAGCTGCTCTCTGTCCTTTCTTCCTCATTTTGGGCTGCAGAATGCATATGGGCCTGGTGGTTCAGGTACATTCCTGGAAAGGAGCAGAGTGTGTATGTGCGTGTGTGAGTGTGTGTAGGGTGTTCCTGAACTGGTGTTATCTTCATGCCAAGAGCCAGATCCCCGCAAGCAGGTCCCGCTACTGCTCTGGGTGATCCAGACCTTCCAAGGCAAGCAGTCGTCCTGGCTGGCTCCAGTCCCCCATGCTTGCTTTGGGACATCATACAATGCTACTTCAGGCAGAAATATGTTGGGATTTTGGGGGCTCACTGGGCCACGGTGGTTGGGGCTCTCCCTTGGTACACTACAGCCTCATTCACTTGCCTCCTGGCCCCTATGCACTCTGGGGCCTCCCATCCCCTCCTCCTTTCCTACTTGATTTATTCTGGTCGTCTTTCATGGTCCATTACAACTGTTACCTCCCCCAGGAAGCATGACAAACTCCATCCAAGGCGTGAGCTCCAACCTTCCCCTCAACACCCACACAGGTCTCGTTTATAGCCGACTCTCATCCGGCCTCATCTTGCCTGTCCTTGAGGGCAGGCTGGTGACTGAGGGCTCTATTTTTGGTGTCAGGCTGAGCTAGGTTTTCATCCCAGGCCCACTTCTCATTCCATGTGTTCTTTCTTTCTTCTTTGGGTCCTGATTTCTTCCTCTATAAAGTGTGTGTAGCCACAGCAATAGGGCTGAGCAAGAGCTTGTTGGTAAAGCCATCATGGTCATTGATTACACCAATGGCAGAGTGCAGTCACCATGCTCCCATTTAATCAGAGTGATAACCCTCTGAGGAACGTTGATGCCCCCATCTTCATATTCTGAGAAGTTGGGAAGCTTGTTCTGGAATGGTTGCAATCAGAGTCACTTTAAACCTCCTGTCTTTGTGTCACCTACATCATCTTCACCAACCATATACCCCTTTTTCAGATTACAAGCTCAATAAATATGAATTCAACCGGAAATGGAAGTTGGTGATGTGTGCCCACCCTTCATTAATTTTCTGTGCCCAGGTCCACTGGGACCCTCAGTTCAGGGAGCTGTCTGTTGAGCAGCGTGGAGTAAGACAAATGAAGACTTCATGGGCTGATGGTTGTACTGCTCTGCATTCTCATTCTGTGTTCCAAGGAAAATATCAGGAGCAAGTTACGACTCTGCTGCCAGTGAATCTGGGACACCAGGGCTTCTGCAGTCAGTGAGTTCTGGGAGTTGCTCAGAGAATCTCTGAGATGTGGGAGTGAGGGAGGACATCCTGAGTCCAGGAAGGGGCTCATGGGCTGGGAAGAGGGAGGCATGGCGCTGGTAGGCATGGGCTCGGCTTCCAAGCAGGCCCCTCCTGTCAGCATTGGCTGTGTCTTCCATGATGTGAGGGGCTCTGTGGGTGTGTTGGAGACTGAAGTGTACAGTGAACCGCTGCCCCAAGAGGCCTCTTCAGGGACCTTCTGCACACACCTAGGGAGGTTTGGTGCTCGGCCTGAAAGTCCTGGGAGCCCTTCCTGAGGGTATACCAACATCAGCCATCAACAGAAGAGCCAAGCCACCTACTCTCCATCATTCATTGCAACCAACCTGGGCCCAGCATGTGCCTGGTACTTTAAGAATTAATATAGCTGCTATCCCCTGAGCACTTTCCATGTGTCAGACACTACACGTACATCATTGCTTTTAATCACCACAGCAGAGGCCTCATTATTCCCATATTGCAGAAGAGACGACTCAGAGGGGTGCAGTGACTTTTTCCTTGAATCTTGGTCTGCCCGTGTCATGGCCCACATCCTTAGTCACTATCCCAGCACATGTGACCCACGTGGAATCCTCAAGGGACATAGCTCACTTTTCTCACCCTTATTTTTCCTGATAAGGAATCAAGGGTCTTGTCTCACATCCAGCAAGGGAGAAGCTGAGATTTGACCCAGGTCAGCGGGAGCTTTTGGCCTGAACTTTCAACCAATCTGGATTTTTCTGTTGGGGGTCATAGAGTCCCCAAAATCAGGTCCAGGGGATCAACCTCAGAGCTTGAGTGGGGCCAGCAGAAGTCTCAGCCTGGTCCCTGGTCTTTTAGCAGGGGGAACCCTGGGAGCTTTGGGGAGAGGAGGAGAGAGCTGACACACTGAGCAGTGACTCAGGGAGGGAGGCCCTGAGCGGGCAGGCAGTGGGGGCAGTCCAGGCCAGGCCATCCATTGTTGGGGTCCTCTGGGTAAAGCAGGGCTGAGTCACAGCAGCGAGAACAGACAGGGAGCTGGGATGGCCCGATGACCTCACACTTTCATCTGGGTCTGGCAAGAAGCCTCAGGCCCAGGCGGGCCTGGTGGGCCCAACCTGGCAGGACAAGCACATCCCCTTCTTGGCCGCCCAACGCCAGGAGGTGTCTGTGAGACCGTAGGCCTCCCTTTGGACTGTCCGAGGCCTTGTGTTGCTAGAACCCTGAGAGCCTGCACGACTGGGTAGGCAGAGCAGATGCACAAGGGGCAGAATCTTGCTCTCTATGATGTATGGCCTGGTACAAATACTTTCAGCTTTCTGCACTGTGACTTCCTTTCTGTCCTATAGATTCATGTGAGGATCTTGTAAGCTGAGGATTCTTGTCTAAGTAAGTCCTAGCACCAGCTGGTGCTGGGGAGAGCTGAGGGGGACAGGCATCACCAGCCATGAGACTAGAGGACTGTAGCAGATGACGTTGGCCATCCTGGCTTCAGGGTCCTGGCTACTGACTGTGTGATGTTGGGTAATAGTGTTCTGAACTCTGCGGCTCAGTTTCTCAATGTAACAAAAAGAATAACCCCAGGCTCTCAGGAGATGGAGGATAGGTGAAGGTTCCCGACAGCTCCTGCCACACTGTGGGGCAGATACTGGAGAGAAAGAGAAAGAGAACAAGACCCCGTCCTCTGGAGCCTGAGGCCATCTGTGAGCTCCCACAACGACGCCTGCCTGGAAGGGGAGCCTGGGACCCTGTGAGGCCACAGCCTGCTCCATTCCCAGCTTTCTCCAGGGTGGGTCCAGAGATGGTGAGTGTTGCCAAGGTCACACAGCAGCCAGCTGAAGGGCTCCCCCAACTAAGGGGAGAGATGGCCTTGGATTTGGATGAACCTGGAGGTGGGGAAGAGAGGGCAGAGCCTGACTGCCTCAGGCTGAACATAAGGTAAGCACCTTTCCTGGGACCTCCTCAGCCTGAGTCAACCAGGGGCTGCGGCTGCTTCTGAGTTCATCACCTGCTGCTGCCTGCCACCCAGCTTAGGAACTCCAGGCCTCAGGCACAAGGGAGGTCCATAATAATGACCTGGTGATAATGACAACCATGTGGGGAGCTGTACCCACGTGCCAGGCACTCTCCCTGCCTTCATTCATTTGATTCTCCAAACAAACCTGGAAAGTGGACAGGGTGGGGCCTGGGAGTGAGGTTCAGAGAGTTTGTATCAGCTGCCCAAGGTCACACAGCCAGGAATAGAAGAAAGGGGTCTCAGGCCCCAAGGACATACTCCTGGCCCCATACAGCAAGCAGACTGAGCCCACCAGTGTCAGACCCGGGACTGGGACTGGGACTGGGGGTCCCTGGCCCATCTGGGGTTTGGTGAAAGAGACCTCTGAGGCATCAGTACTTGCCTGGGACAGGGGGCTGGGAATGTGCAGTCTGTGGATGAAAGTGCCTGGCTCAAAGGGAAGGACAGATAAGGAGCTCAGGCCCCAGAGGAATGAGCAATACTGCAGCCTGGTGTGTGGGGGTGGGGCGGGGCCCCGGCAGAATAGACTTTTGAGTGAGGCCAGGGAGGCCGAGGAATGGCGCGGAGTACTCTGTGAGATGGCCGCAACAGCTCAAGGCGCTCGTGCTCGGTGCTCGGAGAGGAGGCTGAAGGCCAGGCCACAGGGTCTTGAACACCAATTAAAGACCTGAGGTTTTCCTGGGGTCAAAGTGGAGACAAAGAAATGGGGAAGGTGGGGGCAGGGTGAGTCCTTGCATCTGTGCTGTGGAGCCCCAGGCCAGGAGGTCCCAATCCAGTCCTGGCAAGGAATGGGTGTGTGTGTGGGGTGTCTTTCTTTCAGAGCCTTGCCTGGACTCTCAGAAGGGCCCCCTGTGGGTGACATCACAGCCTGGGGAAGGACTGCCCAGTCTATCTTGGGACCTGAGAACAAGGCCACCTGCTGGCCACATCATTCTTGCCAGCTAAGGGCAAGAGGGACTCTGGCCTCAACAGCCTACAGTTCCAAAGAGATCCATGTTCTCAGAAAGAGGGCTTCAGTGGGGTCAGAGGCCTGGCCAGCAGAGGGGTCCTGGAGAGGGAACTGCCCACTGGCTCATTTTTCAGCTCTGACAAGTGTAGCCCCCATGGCTCTTAGGTACCTCAATGGTCCCCAGCCCCTGGCAGCCCTGAGAGCCAGCCCTGTAAGGCCCTTCCGGGCAGGAGGTGCTCCGCTTCACTCAACTCCGCGCTGTACTTTTGGTGTTGCCCTGTGTGACCTCTTCTCTTTGTCTCCCCTTCCACTTCAGATCTTGAGTCGGTGTTCAAGCCTTCTTTCTTCTCTTTCCATCAGACAGTAACACTTGGATCTTCAAGTGTAATTTTCTCAACAACCTCTGGAGGGCCTCCTTCTGCAGAGACCCACTTTCTGGGTGCGGGAAGGAAACTTAGATGTGCAAAGTGAGGAACTAGAGGTGCATCCCGGCACCGCCACCCACCTGGTCTCAACCCCCATGGGGCAGACAGCTTGGGGCGCAGTCACTGCCTGCCACAACGCCGTGCACTTTAGATTCTGACACCTTACAAGCTGGGTTCAGGTTCTAGCTCTGCGATTCACTAATCCTCTAGGGCAAGTCAGTGCTGGTGGTGGTTTCTCTGTAACCTCCCCTTGCCTCGGTTTCCCCATCTGTACAATGATGATGGTGCTAGTACCTTCCTCCATACCACGTCCTTACAACCGTGCAGATGGAGAAACTGAGGTTGAAAGAGCAGCTGTGCCTCCCGACAGGGCTTCACCCGCAGCCGGTTGCCCGGCCCTCCCTGTGCTTGTCACGCCTCGCGGGCCCACTCTCCGTCTCACGCCGTTTTGGGAGACCTGGGGCCAGGGGCCGATCTCAAGGCGGCAGGGCGAGCACGGAGTCTGCGAGGAGGTGGCGGACCCGCCCTCGCCTCGCGACCAATTTTGGGCAAAGCTGCGCGGCGGCCGCGGCGCGCTACGTGACGGCAGTGAGTCAGCGCGCAGGAATGCGGAGGACGCTTTGTTCCTCACTCCGCGAACGAACGTGCCGGGGCCGGGGCGCGGCGGGGCCTGACATCACCGCCCGGCAGCAGCGCAGCCACGTGCGCCCCACTGCGGGGCCACCCCGTCGCTGGCTCTCGGGGGCGCCACCCGCCTTCCCCGCCCCGCGCTCCAGGGCCCGGTGGCCCAGCCCACACGGAGGGACCGCCTCCTCCCAAATTGTAGCAGGGCTGGCTCTAAATGGTCCTGGCGGCACAGCTCCTGGGAGGGTCACAGGGTGCAGGGTGCGGGAGGATGGGGGACGGGATGGGGCAGAGAAGGGCTGCCCAGGAGGAGAATGGCAGCTGCCCTGGTAGGGCCAGTAGAAGGGACTGAGAACAAAGACCTGGAGCTGCCCTGCGGAGGCTATTTGGGGGCCATAGCCCTTCTCCACATCAAGGCTGGGAGAAGGAAGCAGGAGTGAGTTCTCCTCAAGCCCTGCCTCCAGCTTGCTGGGTTTTGCCCCTAGTCACTCCCCTTCTTGGGGACTGGGCCTGTCTTGCTGGCAAATGGGGTGACACTGCCTGTTTCTCTTTCCCAGAGTCCTGCTGAGTAACGGGGTCGCAAGCCTAGAAGTGCTATATTTTGGAAAGGTATAGGCCCTTGAGAAGTTTTTGCAAACTAGGGATGATCACATTGAAAGCCCTTGGTGTGCCAGGCTGTGTCTGATCCTTCTAAATGCAATGCCATTGAATGACCAGAACAACCCCAAGTGGTAGGCATTGCTGCTGGTGGAAATGGAGGCTCAGAGAGGCGGAGACTCTGCTCAGGCCATGCTGATAAATGGCCTAGCAGTGAGGACCCCAGGGGCAGTTTGACCAGGCCCCTTCTTCCTGATGGGTGTGTCCCATCTACCTGGCTGACATATCCCAAAGTTCCCAATCCTGTCATTGCTGGGTGCTGCTGAGATAGTCATCTCTGGCATAAGGCAGGAAGTCCTGAGCTGTGCTTTGGGCTGTTCCAAGAAGGGACAGCAGCCACAGGATTCTTAATCCCTCCATCCCTTTGTGCTTTGGTATGTCCCTTGTCCTTTGGGTCCTTCCTTGACTGTACCATCTTCAAACTGGTAATACATTTTTGCTTTCCCATTCCTGTGGGGCAGGATACATGACCAAGTCTATGGGTGGGAGCTGAAGAGGGCAGGCAGGGTGGCCAGCCAGGCTGCAGGAAGTGTCCTGTCCCTTTCCCTTCTCCGTTCCCTCATCTACAAAGTCCCTGACACTAGGGCATAATGTCCTGCCATCCCACCCAGCAGACAGCGCTGGAGCATGGGGGACTTTCTTCAGGAGACCACTTTTGTCAGTCCCGGCCTCTGGGATTCTGCAGTTCTGCAGTTGAAGACTCTTCACTGCGTCCTGGCCAGCGCCACCCCTGACTCTTTGTTTTCTGTCCCTCTTGTTTTATGTGAAGGAGAGGGGCATGACCTCTCCTTGCCCCAGGGCTGACCTTGCAGTGGCATTGCTCCCTCCCTGTGCACATTCTCTCTGGGTGTCCTGACGTGGCCCCCATCCATCCTCAGCTGATTTCCAGTGATGGCACTGGCAGAAAAGTCCGGCTCTCGCTCTGTGTGGCGATCTTACCTGCAGTAGCACAGGTGAGGAAGGATGCTGCTGCAGGGCCAGGCAGACCACGCTTCTGCTTGGAGCCAAGGTCTGGGCGTTTGGGACAGTGCCTCTCCTTCTGCATGCTACGCACAGGCCTCGCTTGTAAACCTCCTGTCAGGGAGTTAAAGGTGCATGGAGACGGAGACCACAGGGCACAGCGGTCGGATGGTAGGCTCTGGAACACAGCAGCCCTGGGGCTTTGCTTCTCTGCACCTCGGATTCTGCATCTGTAAGTGGGAACAGCCTCTTTTTTATGAGCATTTAGGAAATTTGCAGATTAGCCTCTGCCCCTATCCTGCACCCAAAGAGTTACAGAGGCTTGCACGTGTCCTCCCCGCCTTTGAGCTGTAGTGTTGTCAGTCACACAGTCCTCCTCCTGCAGATCTCTGTGGTCATAGATTCTTCCCAGTGAGGAAAGCTTTGTAGTGTGACCCCTTTCAGATCAGACCTAGCCACTGCAGCCCAAAGAAAGACAGGGCCCTGACGCATGTGCAGTGGTGGGAAGGTACACCTGCACCCAGTCTAATGGTCTCTGAACCCTTGTGACCCTCAAGACCCAGAGGCTCTAAGGTGACAGGACAATGAGAGGCTGGAGCAGGCAAGCATCTGCCTGTGCCCCCCCCCCCACCGCACAATTCCTGGCACTCGAGGGCCCCGCCTCAGCCAGGCACGCCTGCTGGGATTCCTGCCCATGTGGTTTCCCCTCGGCCTCTCCCGCACGTCCGCTGGCAGAGCATTGCTAACTGTCTGCATTCCTCTGCCATGAAGACGGCCACTTTGGGGCCTGGCCTGGCTAGGACATCCGAGCGTGTTGGTGAGGATGCTCAGGGACACACCTGCAGGCACCTGTCTCTCTGTGCCCATGTATGGCTGTGCCTGGTGTCTGTGTGTGCACTGGCAGGTACGGACACCTGTATGGACATGCACGCGTGCAGTTCAGGGGTACTGCTGTGCAGGAGGGAACATATACATCGCTAGGGGTCCCAGCTGCATGCGAGCAGGCATCTGTGCTCGTGCACAGTTTGGGGGTGTGCATGGTTCCTAAACCAGAAGGCCCTTGCATGTGGAGGGTCATATATCCAGGTGTGACCTTTCTCAGATCGAGCTCACAGTCACTGGAAGCTGGAGGAATCAGGAGAAAGGAATCAGAATGAGATGAAATGTGGAGACAGCCTGTTTGCCCAGCTGGTCTGGACGTTGCCCACATGTTCCCCTGTTTGAACCTCATACCAAGCCCAGGACAGAGAAAGGTGTGCCAAATGTCCTTTCCATTGGAGATTCAGAGACGGCCAGTCACTTGCTTATGGTCACAAGTGTCTACGTGATGGAGCTGGTGTTTGAATTCATGTCTGACTCCAAAAGCTGAAATCAGGACAGAGGCAGGCATTGCAGGGGCCATAGACAGCAGAGTCCGCTGTGCTGGGCAGCCCAGGCAGTTCCCTAGGACTGGGAGGACCTCTGAGCTACCACCCAGGCCACCTGCACCCCAGGCCTGCCCACCTCTGCTGGACAGTAACAGACACAAATGCGGGAGTTGATCTGTGCCAGGCCCTAGTGGAAATGCAGGCAATAACTCATCCTCACTAATGCCCTGGGAGACCTTGGTATTATCAAGCTATTATCCATATACTACACATAATATTAATATTATGAAATAATATGTAACAATTATACTAATTATTATTAAAGACTATTATAATTCTCATTTTAGAGATGAGGAAACTGAGGCCTAGAAAGGTTGAGTAACGGGCTGGAGGGGTGGCTCAGAGGTTAAGGCGCTTGCCCAGCATGTGCAAGTACACGGGTTCAAATCCCAGCACCCACGTACACAACTAAGTGTTAGAGCAACAAAAGCCATGTGAAAAACTCAATAAAAATTGATTCTTTCTCTCTCACGCTGTCCTTCTCTCTTTAAAAAAAAAAAAAAGAAAGAAAGAAAGAAAAAGAAAGATTGAGTAACTTTCCTAAATTCCCACAGCTAAGAAGTGGCACAGGTGGGATTTCAACCCTTGCAGTCTGGCTCCAGAGGCAGAGGTCACAGCCCCTACAACTCTGATCTGACCCTCATCTTCTTGTAATGAAACCCCAACCACACCCCTTTCCTTTTTAGCTGGGTGGTCTCTGACTCCATTGTACCTGTAGGCCCCAGGAAGTTGAGGGGTAGATGCATCAGCCCTCACCTCGCAGGTGGGGAAACTGAGTCTGAACTCGAGTCTTGGCTGGGCTTGAAAAGGTGACTCCGATGGCCCAGCCCAGCCTGGTGCTGCAGGCTCCTAGTTTGCAAGTGCCTGCGCTCTCTGGGTTGCAGCTGCTGCCCAGGTAGGAAGGGCTGTCCTGAAGTTTCCAGGTGGGGAGTCCTGAAAGGAGGCGGGGCAGGCCTGGCAGCAGGCACAGCGTAGGCAGGCGGGAGAAGGTGAGGCTGGGCCAGGACTGAAGTCGAGGCGCGGGAGCCGGTTTTCCCAGGCTGTGTCTGAGTAATCCTGTGTCTATATTTATCTCATCTTTTCTTGGGTGAGCAAACATAGCCCGATGCCCGCGGGTCCCCACCCCCTGTGCCAGCACGTTTCCCTCACCTGTTGGTGGCTCTGTAGAGTACCTTGGTGTTGGCCCCAAGCTCGACCTGGCCCATGTAGGACACAAGGATGCTCAAATCCAGATTTCCCATCTGGGTTCCCTAGGTGTCATAGGTGGGCTGCACATGTGGACTGAGTGGGCAGCAGGGGCCATAACTGGGGCAATGTTGGAGCATCAGGCACTGGGGAAAGACCCACCCTACTCAGGAACAAAGGGTCCTCTTATCTTGGACAATGCCGTTTATTCCTGAAATGCAACCAGCCCCTTTTCCTTCCAGGGTATGAAACTCACAGAAGAGGAAATCAGGCTGCTGCAGAAGCCTAGAGTAAAGGCCGTGGACTAGCTCCTGGCACCCTGACCTTGGGCAGGGAAACTCTACATGCCTTGATTTCCCTGCTTGTCAATGGGGCCATACTTCTTACCTCCCAGAGACCTAGTGAGCATTAAGTTAGAGGTGTTATGGACTGAAAGAATGACAGATGAGAAGGGGCTGCCAACCCCATCTGCTTCTACCTTCCCAAGCTCAGACCCACATCAGTGACAGTGGTCACATACAGATCCACAAGGGGATATGCACACAAGGCTCTCATAACAGGCACACACCAAAGGACACCATTAATTCTGAGAGGTGCATGCAGCCTTAGACCCAGGATGAATTAAATGGTTGAGGCTTGGACCCTGGGAAGACCCCAGAAGATGTAGGTGCCACATACTGACTTTACTGAGGCCCTTCCTAAGGGTGAAGGGGGCAGGACAGGTGACCAGTCAGGCCGAAGGGATGATGGGAACAGAACAATCTTGTCAAAAGGCCTGGGCTTTGTCGCTCTGACCCCAGCCTGGATCTCCACAGCTGGTTAGTCCTCTGTCCTAGGTGCCACCTCTCTGACCCTAGGGAGCCCTGGGCAGGGTGCACGTGTACCACAGCCCTATCTGCTCCCAGGCTGGATTAGGCAGAGTCCGAGGACGTGCTGGGCTGGTAGGCTCAGGGGTGGGGCGGGTGCCTGTGCTGTGGCTGCCCTATGTGGGCTCGGGACTGGGCTGCAGCAAGGCCTTGTATGGCTGTGGCAGGTAGCTCCACGGCGGCACCCATTGGCTGCGCTGGCACTCCCAGCTGGGGCCTCTTGGCCCCAAACCACGGGTAACCAGAGCCTCCGGAGCTGGTGGATTAGCATGCCTGCCCGCCCGCCAGCCTGCCCGCCACCAGGGCTGCTCTTTTCCTTTCCTAAAAAGGCAGAGCTGGGCAGTGGAGACGGGCAGCAGCTCAGGCCTGCAGGAAAGGTGGGTGCGCCGGTGGTGGTGCAGGTGGCTCTGCAGGGGATTTGGAAACCCTGGTCCTGGCCTTGGGCCACACTCTTCCCTGCTCTGGACATCAGTTTTCTCGTTTGAAAAGGGGGCAGATGGAAGCTAGGTCTTCCTAAAATGGATGAGGGTGGGATTGGATTGGGTAATATGGGTGCTGGGCTCTCCCAGCGCCAACCTGAGTTCCAGAGCCGCTCAGTAGCAAAGAGACCCAGACTCTCTCCAAAGTAGGCTAATCATTTCCCAAATGGGGGGAGCTTGGTGCTTTCCATGACCTTGGGGAAGCAGGGTTACCTCTCTGAGTCCAAGTTCCTTACTCTGTGAAGGATAATGAGCTGCTAAGTCCCCTCCACTCAGGGTCTCTCATTCTGAGCATCACACAGTGCAACCCCAGGCTGCAGCCCCTCAGGTCCCCCTCCTGCCCTGTGACCCTTCCTTTTTCTGCTTCTCTCTACTCACTCCGGCCACAGGCTGGCCTGGCCTCCCGAGGTGGTCCTGCCTGCATGACCTGTCTCCCGGATTCTCTAGGACAGAGCACAGTCTCCAGGTTCTGAGTCCAGAGAGAGTGCAGGCCTAGGGGTGAGAGCAGGGGTCCCAGTCCTGCAGACCTAGGCAAAGCTTGGCTGAGGCCCCAGCAGCAGATGGCAGCTATTATACTCTGCGACTCCGGGTCACACTCTGGGCCTGGAACCCCACCGGTGGCTAGGGGGTCACTTTGGTCTTTACCCTTCATCTGCAAAATGGTATCCTGTCCTGATCCACTCCCAAAGGTTTTGTGCCTCCGAAGAGCTACTGTGGGAGGCCTGGTGACCAGAAACGTGTGGAAGACAGGTGGGCAGGAGGCAGGATAGGCAGATGATCTTCCAACCAATTCACACGCCCTTTCCATACTCTCAGGTTCTGGATCCCAGTGCTGGCATCTATCTGCTGGTCAGGCCTCATACCTGTGGTCTCAGGCATGGGGACCCAATGTGGCTCCCAGATGGTACTGGGGACAAGTCCAGTAGCTGTTGGACAGAGTCCTGGCTGGACCCTGGGCGGTAGCCACTTAGCAATCTGAGGCTGGCTGCTCCCTGCAATCAGAGTGGGAAGATAGGGAGGAACGGGCCCCTTGAAGGGCTGCACAGAGCCAGGCTAGAGTTCCAGTCCCCTTCCTTCCACTGGCCAGCTGTGCACCTTTGGTGGTCTTCTTCTCTATAATTGGAGATAGTAACTCCCTGGGTGGTTTTAAGAACTATAAATTGGGTTTGTAGAATGCTGGACCCAGAGCATCTTCTTCTTCTGGGGCTGTTCAGGGCTCCACTTCCCCACTGAGACAGAGACTCAGGCCCTGCCCTGGGAGTGCTCCCAGGCACCTGCTCTATCAGTAGCTTCTTGTCCTTCCATGCCCACGGTTCTAACTTTGGGCACACTTTTCTTCCCATGGCCTTCTCCGACCATTATTTTTTTTACTCACTCTCTATAAAAATCCAGGCCCTCTGAGGCTGAGACCATCAGGCCCTGCCCATCCTTATCTCCTCACTGACATCTGCTCATTTCCTGGTCCAATTCTGAGAAGTTCCAAGTTTGTGTGATTACCATTCAAGCTGTTTTCAAAGATTCCCATTGTCCTTCGACTTGCTTTAACCAGTAAAATGTGAATGATAGGGATATTTGTTGCCACTGCAAAATATCAAGCACTCTCCTTTTCTCTGCCTCTGAGGTCGTGAGAGTGCTGGGAAGGACCTGCTGTCAGTCTAGGTCTCCAAGTGTCTCAGACGAGTAGAATTCCTCTGCTGACACACGCTGAACATATAGCAAGGGAAAGAAAGACACTCCCATTGCATTGGGCCACGGGATGTCTGGATTGCTTGTTTTTGCAGCATAACAGAACCTATCCTGACTGATACACCCTGGCTCACAGCCCAGATCTTCACCTAAGCCCTACCATCAGCAGAGATGATTCCATTTACCACTGACAAGACCCACTTAGCACCCTGTGCACTCACTGCCTGGCCTCTGCACCTCCAGTGGCACTCTCTCTCACTGTACCTCAGCCACCCACACCCATGGTCGACAATGTTCATCTATTATAATCTCCTAGCTCTAGAATAGTGGGTTAGGGTAACTCACAGCCTTGTCTTCTCTGTGTTCATGCAACTCCCCATTGTGTGAGCACCAGCCTTCTTCTGTGCCAGCCACATCTGTCTGACTCCTTTCTGGCCTGTGGATTCAGCAGCTCATAACTTCACCTCTTCACTTGCCAATATTCTCACCTCGAGTACCACTGTCCCTCTGCACCATTGCTAGACAAAACCTGCACTCTGGATGAATCTGACTGAGTCCTTCTCCATGCCCACAGCCACTCAGTGGAATAGAGAGTGGCTGTGGTCCTCAGAGCCACATGGGTGCCCTCCTCGTTCCCTCGTGGGCTGTCTCTTCCTCTCCTCAGTGCTCACCCACACTCCTCCTGCAACTTTCCCAAGTGACTTCACTCTATTTACAGAGAAAATCCATCCCCAGGAGCACCCTCAACCTCCTCCAGTGGCCTGCACCTTTTCCGTTCCAGTGCCCTGAGCTTGGAATTGGAAGTGGGTCGGCTTGCCCTCTTAATCAAGCCAGCCTGGGCTGCCGTCATTTCCTCCCTGTCAGCCTGTGGGATGCCATTCAGCCCTCTTTGTCTTGAACCACAGCCCCCCTCCAGCTCCTGCCCAGCATGCTCCTGCCTGTGCCCTGGGCCCCAAAGGAGGTGTCCCCATTCTATAGTCTCCTTGCTGCTCAGTTACCATCTCTGCCACCGCCACTAATCTAGTGGTCAGTTGTATCTCCAAAGGCCCAGTGCTAGGCCAGCTTCCCCCACAACAGTAAGACCCCCTGGTTACCCAAACATGTAGACCCTGTGAGGTCCTCAATGCTAAACTTTCAAACAGCACTTTGCCCTGAGGACTGTCCATCAGCCTCTGGCTGCTCCTGCTTATGGCTTCCCCTGCACTGCTGGCCCTTAGGAGTGTTCTAAGGAAAAACCTCCAGTTGGCTCAGAGTTCCTCTGGACTAGAGCACTTCTCAGGTTGCAGTACATGCGCTACTGTGATGGAGTGACTGACAGCTTCCTCCTAGAAGGGAGGCTCTCAGAAGGTAGACTGAGCAATGACTTAGCTCACTGGCGCTCAGCAAATTAGTGTTGAATACAAAAGGTGGGGACCTATATCTACCTTGGTGACTGATGACCCCAGTATCCTGCAAAAGTCCTTCTCAGAAGTCATTTGTTGAAGACTTACTGTGTTCAAGACTCAGTGAGCCTCCCACTATGTACATCTCATTTAATCCTCACAACCACCCTTACAGCCACAGAGCATTAACCTGTACTTTACAGATAAGGAAACAGGCACAGAAAGGTTAGGTGACTTGCCTAAAATCACACAGGCAGGAAGTGGTTGTGCCAGGACCTGAATTCAGGTTTCTTCCTATAGTCAGTTGAATGGCATCCCTCCCCAAATTGTCATATCTAATCACCAGAATCTGTGAGTATGCCCTTGTTTAGAATAAGGGTCTTCATAGACATAATTTAGGATCTTGAGGTGAGATCATCCTGGATTAGCGTAGGCCTTCATTCAATGATTAGTGTGCCCAGATGAAGAGAAAAGAAGAGACACAGAGAGGTGAGGTCAAGACAGAGACTGGAGTGATGACTCTAAAACCATGGAAGACCCAGAACAGCAGCAGCCACTAGAAACTAGGAGAGAGAATCTGGACATGGTGGCACATGCCTGTGATCCCAGTGGCTGGGGAATCTAAGGCAGGAGGGTCACAAATTTGAGGCCAGCCTCAGGAACTTGGTAAAGCCCTAAGCAACTCAACAAGACCATGTCTCAAAATAAAACATAAGAAAAGGGCTGAGGATGTGGCTCAGTGGTTAAGCACCCAAGTTCAATCCCTGGTACTAAAACAAACACCCCCCCCCCAAAAAAAAACACAAAAAACGAAGAGAGAGGCAAGGAACAGAGTCTTCTCCGAGCTGCAGAAGAAGCCAACCCTGCTGAAACCATGATTTCAGACTTCTGCCTTCTAGGACTGTGGGAGAACACACTTCTGTTGTTTAAAGCAGTTGGTTGGTGGTAACTTTGGTAATTTGTCATGGCAGGTCTGGGGGATGGATGCAGGCCCTGATCACAGGGTGACCTATCCGGTGCTTCCTTGCCAGGCCTGGAAGCTAGGGGCCTATGAAAGGACTGGCTATGTGACTATGGCCTGGTCACCCCCTGCTTAGGGTCAGACTGCTCCTTAGTAAATGAGCACTCACGATGCTGAGTGTGCCCCTCAATTCTGACATTCGACCACCCTCAAGAAAGACCACGAGCCAGGCAAGCAGGGCTATGTTGGGATTTTCAAATTTATTCCAACGTGCTATTTTTTTTTAAAAATATCCTCCGGCCGAACAGTCAGCTGGAGCTGTAATAAAGGCAATTATTATACTTGTAAAAACTTCTCATTCACAGTACAGATGTAATTTACAACAAAGGTCACACACATCAATACTGAGCATTTTTTTCCTTTTGTATGTACGTCAGACTCTGTGCTTTAGACCTGCGTGGATTTTTTGTTGAGTTTTTTTTTCTTTTGCACTGATATATACCATACCGACATTGCAAGATGCAAGTGTAGAAACTGGAGTTTAAATAAAATTACAAGCAAAACTACCCCACCCAGTGCAGTTGCTGTACATATCTACAGTACAATTTTTGGAATGTATTGCCATTTAAGAACATAGAAACTTTCTACAGACAATTTCACATACAGAATACATATACCTTTTAGAAAAAAAAAAGGCAAATATTTATCTTACAGAGGGCGTGTATGTTACATCTGCCTACACGTTTTCTTTTTCTGTTTCTTTTCATTTCTTTTAACACTAGGTTTAGTAAAGTGATCGTGACGTGCCAATGTGTTTTTTCCTAATGGGAAGCAGACTGGAATCACAACGCAGAAGCAGAGTTTGCGGCACAGGTCTTCGGGAACTTTCTCCCCTTGAGCGACATGGCTGACTGGTCTCCGAGGATGACTGCTTGGCTAGGACTTTTGCTTTGAGATAGATTTGTCTGGAGCAAGGACTAGAGAGGAATTCAGCTCGGATATGTTGCTTATTCCTATTCCAAAGGACTGGGTAGGGAGGGAGCAGGGCCCAAAGGAATCTGGAAGCTAATTCTTATAGACTTTTTTCTGACAGATGGAGGCAGAGGGACTTCAGTCTGGGACAGTGGACAGCTTGCTACTGTTAGGTCCTGGAGAGTCTCAGGGACTGGAACCAGAGTATAAGCTATGGGTGGGGACAGGAGAGAGTAGGCTTGCCCTTGGAGAAGAAGGGGGTTGGTACTCAGAATAACTGATATTGCCAAGGTGTGAAGGGCATCCTGGGGGGCAGGCCTGGGTGGGAGGAAGTGGCTTGGGACCTCCAGCAGAAGGCAAGGTTTGGTTTGAAACCTCAGCAAGTTGGTTCCTCCCCCATGGCCAACACCCAAGGACCAGAGCTAGTCTGTACCAAGAAACGGTATTTCAACAGAGCCCAGCATGGGCATCTGGGCCAGGTCAGCACTGCGTTCCCCGCTGCTTTCCTGGGCAGGGGCAGCATTGCAGGCAGGCTGGAAACTCCAGGCGCCTGGCAGTGGGTGGGGGCCCAGAGGAGGGCATGCGTGGAGTGAGTCTTTCCCAAAGCAGGATATTATGCATATGGGCTGGGGGCCCAGTGCCCAGGAGAGTGGGTATAGAGGATTAGAGCTGTGCCTTACAGTGGTATCAATTCTGTCCCTCTGGGCACCTGTAGGGTAGCAGCCCTTAGGCCAGATTCTGTGTATGTATTCTGTCCCTGTCCTTTAGGTTTCCAGTGAGATTGCAGGGTCACTCCCTGGCTGGTCACACTGTCCATTACTAGGCTGCCCAGGAAAGGGACATTGGTGGTTAGGCTTTTGGAGTACAGGGGGAACAATGCCTGGGAGAGCTTGGGTGCACAGTAGGGTGGAGGAATGTGGCCACCCCTAAGGTCAGGGACTAGTTCAGCAGGTGGGGGACTAGAAGATGCTGCCTTTTATGCAGCTCCTGGGGCTCAGCTCTTGAAGACTTCAATCTGTGGAGCTCAGGGGTTAGGGCTGAAAGGCTTGAGTGAAGAGAGCCCTGGCCTCTGTCCTGGGCTGTGACTGGGGCCCGGGCTCTTACTCTCTTCCCGCCAGGTCTAAACAGTGCCAATCTGGTCCAGGTGTGCTGGTTTCTCCTAATGTGGATGGCAGCCCAAGCCTGAGTCGAGCAGCCAGGAGCTGGCCCAACTGCCCAGCACTGAGGAGTGCGGTGGACGCCCACGGAGGATCTGCCTTGTCCCTTTTTCGTCTCAGCTTGGAGCAAGGCAGGTATTCTGGTGGAGGCTGTGCCTGTGGCTGGTTTTTCCATCCGGCAGGGGCCACGCAGGGAAAGGCCCTGAACTGGAGGGAGAGGGAAGTGGCTCAGCACAGGGAGCTCACAGGGTATCTCTTCCCTCCCTACCTTACTATGTCCTCAACAATGCAGAAGCCCTCGGTTGAGCCCTCCATCCGCAGCCTGGCTGAGGTCTGGGATTGGCCAGATAGGTCCCTGCTCTGTGTAAGGCAGCATCAGCACCCAGCCTGGTTGGGACACGACCACAGTCCTTGTAGTTTTCCCCGCTTTGTAGAGAGTAAATCAATTCTGGAAAGACAGGGGGGAAAATCTTCCTCTACCAGGTGGCAATAGGAACCATAAACAGCAGTGCGTAGGCGTGCTTGCTTTCACATTTAACTACATGGGGTAATTGTGCTAGAGGTCAAGTTCTATATTTTTGGGATTTAAATTTCTGATATTATTTTTCTTAAAAAGACGTTTTGCTTGTTTAGTCTCAGAGAAGAACTAGAAGGACTTAGGACAACTCGCAAATCTTCTAAGCTGAGAAAAGAGAATCTGCAGAGGCTGGGGAAAGTGCCAACCACCATTCTTTCTTTCTAGATTCATATACAATTTTGTTTTGTTTTTGGTAGTCTTTAAAGAGATTTAAGCCAAAAACTAGGACCAGGCTGTTCCCACCAGTCTGTTTGGGGTGCTTCCTTGGGGTAGTGGACCTGGCGGTGTAGGGAGGGGATGGAGAAACCAGTCCTGCTGCCAGGGACCCAGAGCCCTGTAAGTTCACAGTGCCAAGCACTGGAAGAGCCCAGCCATGAAGAAAGTAAGGCCCCTTTCACCCCAGGGATTGAGGTGAAACAGAATCGAAACCCTAAGCTAAGGACAGTCCCTGGGCTTGGGTGGCCCTTTAGCCTTGTGCGTAGCTCTGATCATAGAGGGGGCAGTCTACGGCCAGGGCCAGGAGAGCAAGGCAGAGGTCCTGTGTGCCAGAGCCAGGAACAGGACAGTCAGGGCTCCTCTCCCAGCCCAGGGGCTGGGGTGGGCAGGGTGGTAAAGGGAGGGCTTGCCCACCTGTAAAATGCCTGGACGAGCCCTCGACTAGGATGAGCCCTGGGGGAACCAACCAGCTATTGTCTTTTACCTGCTCCTATTATTTTGGGTTGAAATCCTAGCAGAAGTAGCTTTCCCACCATTTTCTTGCAAAGAATGAAAGGAAAAAGAAGATGATTTTGGGGGTTCCGCCTGTACTTGCGTGCTCTGCCTCAGGCCGCCAGCCCTTTGCTAGCAGAGAGCAGCGCAGCTAGTGGGGCAGGGATAAAGCAGCAATAAACAGGAAGCCTAAGCTTCTGCACACAGGCTCTTGCTTCCACTCTTAATTCTGTTTTCTGAAGTTTCTTTTGCTCTTCTCCCTCAGTGCATCCCCTCTCCCTCAGCCAGCGGCTGCCTCTTGCTGTCCTTGGAGGCTGCAGAGGTGGGAAGGCGCCCCTCCCACAGCCTCTCCTAAAAAGCACAAACTAGCACAGCCCCAAGCTCCTGGAGGGTTTGTTTTGTTTTTATGTATGTGTGTGATTTGTTTCTTTTCAAGCAACAAAAGGTTTATAAAAAGGCACAGGTAACTGCATATGTGGGAAGATAGAACAGATGGGAGCTGAGCAGAAGCTGTGTGGACAGATGGACAGATGGGACAAGGGACCCGTGGGACCAAGACGACTTGAGGAGGTTGGCTGGAAGTGTCTGTTGCAGGACACCGGAAGCCAGATGCTGAAGCGGTCGGATGGAGACAGGCTAAGTGCTCGGGGTCGCCCTGCCCTTGGGTTGGGGTGGCGATGCCCTGGGCTCTCCGCTACCTGAGGGCCTGGGGGAGCCCTGCCTGGTCCTGGGTTCGCCAGAGAAGTTCCTCCTTCGGGCTGGGAAGCCAGTGGAGACCTCTGCCAGGCAGCCCATGGAGCTGCTGCGGTCCAGTGGTGGGGCAGCAGAGGCCTCAGGATCGGCCAGCGTGCATGGTGACGCCAAACGGGGGCTCCAGGACTGTGCCAGCTGGTGGCCCTGGGATGGCCTTGGGGTACAGGGGCTGTGTGTGGCCATAGGTTCCGCAGGCACCTCAGCCCCATGGGGCTCCCAATCGGGAGGTCTGCCTGGGCCTCTGCCTGTCCTCTCCCCATCCTTGGGGTAGTCCCTGCCCTCCAGCTCCAAGGAGAGTGTGAACTTGGAGACCTTAGCCACGGGGGACACAGAGGCTGATGAGCTTCCAGTGGGACTCCAGCGACCTCGCTCCTGAGCCTCTCGTGCCCCTGTCAGGTCACTGCCACACCCTGAGAAGCCACTGACCCAGGCTGTGGAAGGCCCTGACAGCAGAGTGGGGTGGGCCCCGGGCCGGGCCTGTACCATCTGGATCCCACCGATGGAGATCAAGGGGCATGGGGCACGGGGAAGGTGCTGGGAGTGCAGAGGCAGGTGGCTGAAGACGTTCTCCTCTGTCCGGGCTGGGATGTGGCCGTGGAAGTCATGCGGAGTGGAGAAGGGTCGGGAGGAGAGAGAATGAGCAGGGCCAGGCGAGCAGGGTGGACTTCGGGACTCAGCCTTCTGCAGAAAACAAGACAGGGAAGTCAAGGGTTACATGCTGGGCACATGGAGGACCAAGCCCAGAAGAGTGCAGAGCGAGGGGCCCAAGATCACAGCATGAGCTGGGGCCAGACCAGCTGCCCAGTGAGCCCTCGTCAGCTCTCCAGTGATCACGAGCATACTCTGTCCCCACCGTCTTCATATCCCTGGTTGGAGCAGGGGTGCTCAAAAGAAGGGGACCCTGTTGTCACTCTAGCTTGGCCCTTTACCTCAGTTCTACTGCTCTCCTGTCCCTAAAATGGTCTTCATCCAACTTCACCCTGACACACGGGTTCCCGCTTAAGGCTCTCAACCTTCCACCACAAGGAATTTTAACATGACCCCAAAACTACAAATCAAGGTAAGAGTGACAATATCAGGCTATGACGACACAGTGACAGAAAAGGGTTGGGAGGTGAAGTTGACAATGATGGTGTTGTCAGTGGTGGGGTCATAGCAGCTGTGGTGATAGGGTGCAGAGATAGCATGACGATAGGGTAGGGACAGTGTGGATGATTGGACAACAATGATCAGGCTGGCAGGTGGCTTCAGTGGGGCGTTGGGGTGTAGTGATGACAGGTGGTATTGGCCGTGGCAACCGTGCTCATGGTTTGACAGGAGTGATGTTGGCTGTGGGGAGCTGTGACAGTGACGTTGGAGATGGTGATGATGTGGGTTAAGCCCTGCCATCTGCCCAAAGAATGCAAGCAGCCTGGGTTGGGTCAGGTGGGGAATTACACAGTATCTATTCCCACATCCAAGACCACACCTCTCGCCAGGGTAGGACCCCAACCCACGAACTCCAGAGCCCATGCCTGCTGCTGCTGAGGGTGCACTAAGTGCAATAACCCAGATGGTTTAAGGTGCCTGGCACAGTAGGTGCTCAAGAAGTGTTTGCTAAATTATCAGTAAACTATTTAGCTGGCAGAGTTGTTCAGCTCCAGGAGTGATTCTCAGAAAGTGTGAACCTGTTGCCCCCTGCCCCCAGAAGTGACATGGCAGAAACTCACCCACGTGGAGGTGTAGGTCTCAGAGCTTCTGCCAAGAAGTCTGTGAGGTAGAGGTGTGGGCGGGAAGAGAACCCGTGGAGCTGGCCCCAAGCCTGGGCCATGCTCGCCCGCTGAGGGGCTGCCTGGCCCAGCCAAGGCCCACTTCCCTGGCAGCGCTAACCGTGGTGAAGACTCGGCCTGGCCCAGAGACCATCTCCTGGTAGGTGAATGTCTTAGGGGGCCTGGATCTGTGGCTCCCTCAAGTTTGGGGGAAAGATGTGCTGGAGGGGTCAGTTCTCTTCCCAAGGTGCAGGGAGTAAGAGGAGACAGCTCAAGTCTTGGAGACCCACAAGAAGGAGGGCCCATGTCCCTTCCTGGACCCATCAGAGGGCCGGGCACACTTGCAACTGAGGCCTGTGGTTCTTGGGCCGGTGAACGTCGCTGGGGAGATGAGTCGTTTTTGGTTAGTGAGTGTTTGCGGGCGAGTGGTGGACGGCTGCCTGCTTCTTTGCTTGGGGACCATGGCCTTCTAGGGGACATGGCCTTAGAGCTCAGGGCTGAGCCTGTGTCCTTCTCCACAGGGCCCGATGGGGCCAGTCCCAGCCGGCGAAGGCCCAGGATATTCTGGCTGGATGTGGAGCAACTGCTGGCTGTCAAGTGCTCGGTGTCAGAGACCGAACTGCCTCGTGTGGCCTCGTTGTCAGAGGTGGCATCTGGTGGCTGAGGACCCTGAACTGGTGAGGAGTCTGCCTGCAGTGTGGCTGTCAGGCCAGGTGGAGGTGCCTCCGAGGATGGCCGAGACAGCTCGTCCTGGCTCTCCTCCTCGTCCTCATCCTCATCTTCGTCCAGGTCCGAGTCTGAGTCTGAGTCCTCCAGGTCTGAAAACTGGTGCTCCTCCACAGCCTCGGAGCCCTCTCGCCCTTCCGAGTCCTGGAACAGGTCGTCACTGGTTCCTGAGGGGGGAATGCAGGAGACTTGAGGTCACAGTCATAGCTGCTCCTTCTTAAGCCCAGTTTCCTCGTCTGCCAACCAGATGAGGATGGCAAAGATTGCTGGGTTGGCTAAGCAATGTAACAGTTATGAGGACACTTTGTAAATCATAGGGAGCAACAATGACTTCATCTCTACCACATGCAAGTTCAGATATAAAAGCTTTAGGTATATTGATTCAGGTAGTCCTCAAAGAATGCTGGGAAGTTGGTGCAATTCTTATCTTCATGTTATAGAAGAGGAAACTGAGGCAAGAGAGATTAAGCAACTTACCCATTATGGTAGCAGTAGGGCTGGGACTGAACCACAGCAAGTAACACAGTCTTTTTTGTGATTAGAAATTCAGTGCTGCCTTGCTGTGCCTTAGTCACCCTTTCTGTCAAACGAATATGATAGTCTCACCTCACAGGGTTAGCTAGGAGGAGAAAATGCAGGCCTGGTACACAGTGAGGCTTCCAAAATTGTAGCCACTATGAATTCATTAATGATATTCATTATTCCAAGACAGAGCATGCCTGCCAACCTGGCAGACAGAGCTGTGATCAGTCTAAACACACATCTGTCACTGTGACCAGGCTGCTGCTGGCTGGCACAATGGCATTTGGTAGGTAGTAGAATGTGGCCTCTGGGGGCAGCTTGGCTAAGCTGGCTTCAGGTTGCAGAGCAGGGCCCACCTCTGCCACACTGTTGCCCTGTGGAGCCACTGCCCTTTAGAATAGCCTGTGCTGCTCCTAGCTGGGGGAGCAGCTCTGAAATGCCAGCTTCCTGGTCTGGCTTCTCGTGGGGCAGCTTCAACCACATGGGTCACCACTATAGTCTAGTCTGAGACATGTCTGAAATGGCCAGCATTCTAGATGCTGGGGAGAGCTCTGCTGATGTCAGGTCCACCTGGAAGGCTTCTAGGGATCTGGGTCCTGCTGGCCCATCACTAGATAATTGCAACCTCCTGTTTATAGCCAGGGTGTGGGCTGGTAACAGGTGGACCAAGCCATCAGCTGGCCCATCACTCACACATACCAGTACTACATCTGCTACTGACCAGGACAGAGGGACACAGAAAGTGACCCAGGCCCCTGGTGCTCCCAAGCTTTGGATCTCCACCAGGCCCTGGGACCAGGAAGCCCAGCATTGTTGCTTCCAAATAATCAGCATGCAGAAGTAAAATGCCTGGGATGGACAATGGTGGGCATTCAGGGGGAAGCAGGTCCGAAACTGTGGGGTGGAGTTGGGTCAAGCAAACAGAGGGAGGGCTGAGGTGAAGGCAGGGTCTCCTAGCAGTGGGGAGCAAAAAGACGAGGGACCTGCAGGAAATGGGGATAGGGATTGGGACAGAAATAGAGATGAAGATGGGGGACAAAATTTTTGAAGTTTGGCTCCAGGCATTTACTCCCCTTGCCAAGGACTTCAGCAGGAGACTACTGCAGCCCCAAGAGTTCACCTAGCCCTACCCCTCACGCAGATATGGTAAAACCCAGGCACAGAGAGGCCAGGGGTGTACCCAAGATCATCCAGTGAGCTCCTGGCTGAGTCACAACTAAGGTTCAGCCTAAAAATCATTTTATGCTTTGAAATGTGGAACATGGTCTGGGTTTGAATTCTAACTTCACCATCTCCTAGCTGTGTGAGGCTGGCAAACTTACTTTCTCTTTCTGTTCAGTTTCCTCATATATAAAATGGGGGAACTAGTTCTAAGAGCCATCTGGGTTCTGAGGGTCCAGCACACAGCAAGCACCCAATAAACCTTAGCTATGACCAGCCACACCTGCTCAGAGGCAGGCGGTTGGGGTGGCACTGTGAGCCACTTGCAGATGAAAGTCATAGGGATGGTGCTGCTGGGAGAGGATGGGTGGGGAGTCAGGGCCAACATCTCCTGAAGACCTTCTTTACTGATGAGGAAGTTGAGGCGCAGAGACTGAGGTGGCCTGTCTGGGTCATCAGCACAGGAATAATGGAAGCCAAGGATGCCGCGCCCAGTTCACGCTTGGCCTTGCCTCCCACATCCAGATTTCTGCTGGACTCTAAGGGATATGACCCTGCTGGCCCACCCCTTTCCGATGCCTCTCCTAGGGGTGCCTGGTCATTGGCCACTGCCCGGATCAAGGCCAACGCTCAACAAGTCCTGCCCACCGCGAGTTCAGGGGCCTGGGAAGGTGGAGAGTGGTCCACAGCAAGTGTGCCGGGAGCCGCTGAGGGCCGTGGCTAGGATGCGCCACATGGTGGCGCTGGCGCTCAACCCCATCTCCGCCGGGGCGGGGCTACGGCGCTGGCCGCGGGAGGCTTGGTGCCTTCCAGGTTGTCCTCCCCCAACTTTGTGTCCACACACACCAACTCCTGATGCCCTGATTCTGCCCCGTCGAGGGAGGTGGCAACTCCATCCTTCCAGTCTCTGAGGCTGTACACCTTGGAGTCATCCTTGGCTCCTTTTTCCTCATCCTCTTCTCCCCTCTCTGATGCGACAGAATGCACCCAGAACTCGACCCCTTCTCCCTGCGCTGCGCCTACCAGGTGCCAGATTATGTGCGCATCACCTGGACCACTGCCTCCCCTGGCCCCCTCACCGTCAGAGGACGTTTCTGGTGCTGTCCTCCTCAAACTGGATGACTTCAAGCCCACCCCGTGACCTTCCGGGTCCCGTTCCCGGTCCACTGTCCTGGCATCAGCGGGCTCCAGCCACGCAGGCCAAGTGCTGTGGTCTTAGGGACTCGGTACCTGCTGCTTCCTCTGCCAGAGAGCTCTCCCCAGATCCTACGTGGCTTAGTCCAGCTTCTCTGCTTACTCTACCCTAATAGCAGTGTCCCTCCCCTGGCCCCTGCACATGTCCCAGCCTCCCAGTCAGTCTTTGGCCTTTTTAGTTCTACCTCTCTCTTTTGCTCTATTACACATTTATTCAATGTCTGCCTCCCACTCTAGAACACAGGCTTCCTGACATGGTATAATGGAGCCCAGAGCAGAGATGTCCTCAGAAGCTGCTTCTAGAAGGAATATTTAGATTTCATCCTCACAAAAATGGGTCATCCTGGCTTGCTCCACTGGGGAGGTGAGGCTGGGAAGGGGGCAGAGACCATCTGGGAGGTTCTGGCTGGGCTCAGACTCCCCCAGCAGTGGAGTAGTGCTGAGCCAGTCTATCTCTGTGCCCTTGGGTGGCTGCCTTTACCTGTCTGAGCTTTATTTTCTTGAAATGGGGAAACTCAAGATTCCAGCACCTGTTCCAAGGACCTAATGAGACAAGGTCTGTAAATGGCACAATGTCCATTTTTTTATGTTGTTTTTTTTCCCACATTTATTAGAAGTATATTGCGATACAGGATACAGATGAGGGGGAAACATTGTCAAAACTGTAGCAATCAATGTGTAAAACTTTGATAACCAGGGGTAATGCTAACACATACAATGTCCATTTTTAACAAGTATGGGAAACCCATAGTTTGGTGTTGGGAGGTACAATTCCAAATTCATTGTGTTCTGTTCTGTGAGTGATTTATTCCACTTAAAAGGAAACATGATTTAATTCTGTTCTAAGACTGCAAATACAGCTCCAAACATACATGTGCACGCACACAGCTTCCCCTTTATTACTAAGTACTGATCCTGATTTCAAGACATCTATGCTCAAAGGCTTGTCTCTGGAGGAACTACCTGTCCATGTGCCAAAGCCCCTCTGGACTCCTGCCCGGACACTGAGGCCGGGCAGTGTGCACCAGACCGGCTGCCTCCATCCTCTCACTGCTGCTCTGCCTGCTGGGAGACTGGCTCTCATATGGCTCTTGGTGCTGGAGGATGGTGGCTGGGCTCTGGTGGTGGGATGGGGTTTGGGAGGTGACAGGGGCTGTTGAATCTGGCTTTGACTTTCTTGAATCCCTCAGGCCGTGGGTCAGGCGCATGTCAGAGCAGGCACGAGTGTGGTTGTAGAGCTTCTAGAGTAAGTGCCCACAGAGTCATTGTGGTGCTGAGATAATTCAGGGCATGTGTGTAGATCGTGCCTGACACATCGTGGGCGCTATTGACTGCAATTACTCATGTGCACGTTTATACAGAAACACTCACTGTGCACCCATGGGGTGCTCGGGCTCCACTCGCACGGTGGACTGTTACACACAAGAGCTTCTCTGCACAGCACGACCGTTAGCAGACAGGAGTGCGGGCGGTCATGCTGTGAATTCAACCTTTGTGTCCCAGCAGTTGAGAAACTGGAAGGGAAAGGCATAGGAGGCAGGGGGGAAAGGAAGGGGAGGAGGCTGTCAATTCCTTACCTTCTTCGGCTTCCAGCTCCTCCAGCACCCCTGTCTCTTGGCACTTTTTGCTGTGGGCTTTCGACTTCATGTGCTTAGTCAGATTCCCTGGAAAGGAACGAGAACACACTCGGGTTCAGCTGCAGGGCAGGGCTGGGGAGGGCGGGGGGCTCACGAAGGCAGCACTTGGCTGGTAACTGTGGCTTCTCACACCAATCGAGGCCTTGCCAGCTGCAGGGGCTGGGAAGGGGCCAGGGCACCCCTCTGCCCTAAAGTTCAGGCCAAGATGTGCAGCCAGAGCTGCTGGTCACGGTGGAACACAGGACCTGGGATGGGGGGATAGGGGGCTGTGGAGGGACAGAGAGGACAATGTGGAAGGGAGATGCTGGTTACAAAAAAAAAAAAAAGAAAAGACAGAAAGAAATTAAAAGACCACTCGAGTGCAATCGGTTTTTCCTGATTCTGATTTAAGTCTGGCAACTTGCCTCAGACAGGATTATTTGCCACCTCAAGTGCTGGATAACATGGGGGCTCCCACTGACCAATGTGGAGGGTGGGGCTTGAACATGCCCTTCCAGCCAAGAACTCTTCCATGCAGCCCATAGGGCATAACCTTAGGGTTTAGGAACAGGTGCCCGGGCAGTTACTCTTAGGATTGGAGAAAGGACAGAAGGTGAGACGACATAGGGATATTGGCCGGTCAGGGACCTGGGGGCCACAAGGCTGGGGTCCACACCTGATTTCTTTAGTGGAGTCTCTTTCCTGGGCCTGCTTCCCCATGTGGAGTGCAGACACAGGACTAGGGTGGTTCAGGGGTCTTCCCTGCCCCATGCCTACAAAACCCTCAGGGGAGGCCACCTATGCCCCAGGCTGTACATACAGCCCTACAGGCTACAGAGCAGGGACCATAGCTCTAGGGGAAACAGGCAACAGGAACAACACCTTCATTTTCCCCCACCCTGCCCCATGTGCATGACATTTCACAGACCACAGAATTCTGCAGACAGCAACGTTCTGGGAGGCGAGGCCAAGGGCCCCCAGCATGCCCCAAGAGAACATAGGCCGGTGCCTCAGTATGGTCCTTTGGGCCCAGCAGTTAATTGGAAACCATGCTCTGAGGATTGCTGTATTTTCATATACTCTATCACCTAACAAATCATAAGCTCCCTGAGTCAGGTGCTTTGTCTCATGAATCTTATTAACTGGTGAGTTTGAATGAATGGATTAGGAGAAGAGAAGAGAAAGAGGCATCCTGGAATGGATGTATAGAGTGGTGGGTGGATGGATGGATGGATGGATGGCTAGGTGGATAGAGGAAATATGGAAAAAAGAATAGGTAGAGAATAGATTGATGGATGGAACACAGAAGGAGTAGATAAACAGATGGATAGATGGGATATCTGAGTAGATGAGTGAAATCAATGGAAGGATGGATGGAAAGGGGGTCAGTAAATTCACGGGAAGATGGAGGGCTGGGTGGATGGAGAGTGGCCAGCTGGCTAAGAGACCAGACTGGAGTATCAAGGAATGGGAAGCTGCATGGAAGGATGGAGGGATGGGAGAACAAATGGAGAGTGGGAGGAACAGATAGGATAGAAAGTCAATGGGTGGAGAAATGAACAGGAAGACTATTAGATGAGACGGGTGGATGGGTAGACAGGGGGACTGCCTATGAATGAATCAAAGGGTGCTTCTTAATCATCCTGAGAACTTGAGGGTTTTGCTGAGAGGTTGTGGGGAAACAAGTTGGTGTCAGAGGCAGCAGGACAGGAGAGGTACCCTCCACCCCTAACCCAGTCCATGACTCTGTCCTCAGTCTGGGTTTCCTCCTGCCACTGGAATGGAACCAGGCTGTTCTACTTCCTGGCCATAGAGGAACAGAACTACATCTTTCTGAGACATCCTGTGGTCAAAGGGTTCCCAAAGGTCCCTATCTAGCCTTGTGAACCTCCACCCTCACTGTCATGAGCCTAAGAAGGACAGTCAAGAACTGCACAGAGGCAGCTGGGGTCTTGCATGGATCAGAGACACCAACTGTCCTGAAGCCCTGGAGGCAGCTCCCCCTCAGTGACTACCCCAGGCCGCTGGGGACATTAACGTTACTCAGTCTGGCTGTCATGTCATTTGTCACAAACGTTTTGATTGGAAGGTTTAGGTTTCTTGCCAACCATGTTAGATGCTAAGCCCACCATGGGTGTACGGTGGCCCCATGTGGAAATGCCATCACAGAAGCCAAATGTTGAGAGGGACCTCAAAGACCACATAATCCAACCCCATCAGGCTGAGGCCGACCCTGCTGCTGACCTAACTCTGGGCCTAGGTGCTGAAGACACCATTAGACAAGATCATTGGCTGTCCTGAGTGTTGGCAGGGCTCCCCTTAAACAACGCAGTTGACCAAGTGGCCCAAAATCACAGTGCTAGTTAATTTGGAGCACCGTCTGGACCCAGGTCTCAGAGCTCTGGGGGCCTCGCTGGCTCCATGCAATAAGCATGAAGCTTGGGGTGAGTCTGGGCTCTGCCACTGCCAGCTGTGTGATCCTGAGCAAGTTTGTTAACCTGGTAAGTCCATTTCTGCATCTGTAAGGTAATACCTACGTCGTGGGGATGCTGAGAGGATGTAAAGACAGAACCCACGTGGCAGCAGAGTGTGGCTGGCACACAGCAGACCCACCCCCTCAATGAGTCACTCTCTGTGAAGCACCCAGGGACTCTGCCACACAGCAGGAGGAGAGAGGTACTCAGGTGATGTCATGGCGAAATGCCTTCGCTTTTCAGTCTGGGCCCCAGGGGCGCTTGAGAGAAGGCCCTACAAAGCTCCGGCCTCCTAAGGTCTGCCCCTCTCCCCCTCTTGAGGTGGCAGGGAGGAAGCAGGGCATTTGAGGTAACTTTGCGGGTCACAGGAGCAGACACCGGGTGAGCAGCCCTAAGCGTCATCCTGGCTCCCTCTGTGATTCCTCCTCCCCTGCATGGCTGATTGAATGCTGTGGACACAGTCAACCCAGCCCCCCACTGAAATTGACAGCACTGGAGTGGAGGAGGAAAGGCAAGTGGATGGAAAGTGGTAGGAGTCTGCCCCCACCCTGCTGGCCGGATGGACGCAAGGCCTGTCCACAGCAGTGGGTGATCGGCGCAAGGGTCTGTACATGGCACAGCCACCCCGCCGACCTCTGGGAACCATTTGAGGAGAACAGACCAACCTCTACAGGCCCATTCCACAGGCTCAGGTAGCCTGAGGCCTGGGCCGCTGCTCGACATCTGACACAGAGACGAGACGTGGACAGGCAGACAGAGACAGACAGGAAGGGTTCCCAGACACAGGCGCAGCCAGGCAGGGGTCCTAAGGACTACCAGGCCAAGCCTTAATGCTCACGTAGCCTGGCCTGGGCCACAACTCAAGGGAGTCAACTCAAGAGAGAGAGAGAGAGAGAGAGAGAGAGGGGAGAGTGGTGGAGGTTGCCTGAGGGGTATGTAGCAGCCCAGGAGAGGAAGGAGCACTGCCCCAGGGAAGGCTTAGAGTCCCAGTGTCCTCCCTTCCCTTCATGCCCACCCACTCTCTGCTTCCATCTGCCACCACCCCAAGAGGCCCCCTGTGCCTGGAACAGAGTGAGATTCCATCATTTCAGACAGGGAAGATCCTGGCTAATAGTAAGGCCTCTAGGCCTGCTCAGGGTAGTATATGGCCACCCTGCTTCAGAGAATACTCCACACATTGCCTGTTCAGATTCTGCACTCTTGAGCCTCTCAGGCTCTGTGGTGGCTCAGAGAGACCCAGGAATGGATGTCAGGCCAGGAGATGTCTCCACTGAAGGTGCCTCCTGGAAAGTGGGGGTTCCCATGAAGACCCCAGGCCTTTACTCAGACCTCCCAAACAGGCAAGGCAGAAGAACTGAGTGGGGATCCCTCAGGGAACAGCCTGGGCTGGGAAGTCAATGGGGATGGGCTTTTCCTATCTCACATGGCAGAGGTGGTGGCTCCCAGAAGACTGTGTACTGGGCACAGGGTGCTGTGTGTGGCCTGGGGCTAGGAGGCCTCTTGGGGCTCCTTGTGCTGGGGATGGACATGCTGGAAATGGAACAGCACTTGCAACCCACTCTAGAGGCCATCTGACTGCAGCTTTTGGCCACCACGTCCAGAGGGAGGAGGACCTGCTCATGGAGAGGAAGAGGAGCACCTGGTGCCCTTGAGACAGGGGCTTTGAAGCAATTACTTCTGGTTTCTGGGACTTACTGTCTTCATCTTCAAGGGGGTTGGGACAAAAATTTTCCACTTTTAGAGCCTAAGACTATTACTTAAATTGTCAGTTAATTATCCCCATATCTCTCTTCCATAAAATACCAGTTGGCTACCTAAAGCCTCAGGAAACTAGATTGGAGGGAACATGCTGGGGACAGAACCTGTGTCCAGGGCTGAGTTGAGCTAAATGGCCCTGGGTATGGCAGGGTTCTAGGGACAGATGCCTCTGATATAGCCATAGGTACAGTAGGGGGTTCCAGGTCTACCTGGACTCTCTGGGAACCTTTTGGAATATTATTTCTGAGACACTAAGAGAGAAGAGGACAAGGAAAAGGAAGTGGGAGGGTGTGCACCTCTTTACAACCCAAAACCTTGGTGGGCAAATTGGAGCTCGGCTCAAAGATGATGGCGAGAGGACAGAGGAGGGGAGGGGTCAGCTCATGGGGTCAGGAGACCAGAAACAGGAACACGGCTAGAAAGGAAGCCATTGATGTGGGGACGTGATGAATCAGTCCAAATCTAGTACAGAAAGAATAGACCGGCAGGCGACAAGAGGATGGAAGAAGGAGGGAGAATGGAGTTCTTTTCCACAGAGGCTGCCCAGCCTCCATCACCGGGAGCAGCTTTACCAACAGAAGAAATGACAGGTTGCAAAGATCAAGTCTGCACTGAGTTTTGTTCCCTGGGAAACCATGTGAGGCTATCATGAAGGCCCCAAAACACTCGAAAGAGAAGATAGCACCTCTGTGTCCACACCATGATGCAATCACCTTCAAAGCCTAAGAGGCTGAGACCAACAGGGTGGTGAGGGCCTGGGCCTCCCTCCGAGGCACCCCAATCTGCTCAGCTCCCAAGAACAGTGAGGAAGAGGAAGGACCCTCCCTGTTGGTCTTCCAGGAGAAGAACTAGCTCCATCCATGAATCTAATGGTCCTGGCTCATTCACCCCACCAGAGCTTGGGGGCTGCAGCAGGCCAGGCTGCCACTGCTACCCATCACCACTCCCTAGGATGCATACTCTCAACAGCCTGTCCTTCCTTTCATAGGTGGCTGCCAGAGCCTGTCCTTGACCCTGATGTGGGGTGTGGCCGGGGGCAGGAGTGGTGCTGCTGGGCCCTTTCTAAGGGCTATTGAGAAGCCTGGCAGAGAGGGCATGGTGGGAGTGGTGAGGAGGGGTGGAGCAGGGTGAACTCGGGCACCAGATGTGTCAGCATGCAAGTGTGTTGAACGGCCCAGAGTGGGATGGATTTCCAAATGCAAGAGTGGCAGTGATAAGTGTGGATGCTGGAAGTAATCAGATCAGTGGCTGAGGAAACATGCAAAAGGAAGAACAATGAGATAAACAGAAAACCAAGAACTGGGCAAGAGTGCCCCCAGGAGGGCAGGGTGGGATGGTGCAGGTGGGGAAGGAGCTATGTGCAGGATCCAAGAGCACCTGCTGGGGCAGCCATGGGTGCCAACGCCCCGCCTGCAGCCAGCTGCTCTGCCAAGGGCACCAAGTGGAGTGGGAACCCAGGAAGTGGGTGTCAGGTCCCAGGCAGAGGTCTGTGCTGGGGCTCCCAGAGGGGAGCTCCCTGCAGCGGGCAGGTCACTGCCCCAGCTGACTGTCTCTTACCTTTGGTTTTAAAAGCAAAGTGACAGTGCTTGCACACATAGGGCCGGACGTCAGTGTGGGTGCGGATGTGTTTCTTCAGCATGCTGGGCTTCTTGCAGCGAATTCCACACTCCTCACAAACATACTTCCCTCGGCCGCGGCCTCGCACATATACATACTCTTCGTTTGATTTGTACCTATGAGCAACAGGTGTCATGTAAAGGAAAAAAAAAAAAAGAGGAGGAGAAGAGGCAGGTTCCCACCTCGGAAGACGCACGCGGTTCCTAGCTTTGCCCAGCTCCGTAACAACACCTGGAGTGGAGGACGCAGAACCACAGACCACCGAGCGCTGGGAGGGAGCGTGTCTCCCTGGGGATCCACTGTGGACCCCTGCACCCCTACCCCTCTGAAAGGTAGGCCACACCTTCCTTTCTCGCCAGAGCGGCAGGTGCTGGTGCTTCCTGCCAGGGGAGGTGAAGCTGCAGGTTCTCAGACAGCCTCCTTTACACAGCCTGCCTCCAAGATGGCTCTGACGCACACAATAGCCACTGTAGGCCACCAGCGTCACAGAGAGTAAAACCCCCATAGAATAACAGCAGCAGCTGTAGAAGCTGTTATTCACCAAACTCGCTCTGCACTGGGTGCTTCATCTGAATTAAATCACAATGACCTCACAACAGAGAGAACCTTGACCCCAGGTTCAGAAAGGGCAAGACACTCACCCAAGATCCCATAGCCAGAAAGGGACAGAACCAGGATCAAACCCTGTCCATCCTGAGCCCATCCACCTTCCATGAGAGGAGAAGATAGTCTGTCAGGAAGCCACCCAGATGCCCCAGTGAGGCAAAAGCTAAGGACCGCCATTATTTTCCTGGCTTCAGAGTATGACTCTGTGATCCCTCTATCACCCCTAAGTCGAGCTGGAAGCTCTGCAAGACCCAGATACCCAGTTAGATCAGGAAGTGCCAGTAACTCTCAGGGGCCTCCAGAATGGCCAACCTGCTTGTTGGGGCTCAGGGCCATTGATGCCCTGGACCCTAACTGGACACATTTCCACATGTGGTAGGAAGCCCATGAGGCCCTAAGACACAACCAATGACGAGCCAATCGCCTTTTCTAATGCTGTAAATGTGACTGTCTCCAGATGTGGGTGGGAAGGCTGTGGCAGGTGAGGGGAATCCTGGCCAACGTCCAGGAGAAAAAAGCTCTCTGACTCACGAAGCCCTGGGGCTGCTAGCAGGGCGCTCTGGAGGAGGTGAGCGTGCCTTCAATGCTTGCCAGCAAGAGCTGCCCATCACCACCCTCCAGTGAGAGGGCCAGGCAGTGACTGGGCAGAGGTGAGGGGGCAGCAGCAAGGGCCCAACCCTGCTCTAGGGGGCTTCAGGTCCACTACAGAACTGTTTCTACAGTCACCTCAGATTTGGCCAACTGACTCTCAAGGAGTCTAAACTGTCTTTTCTTCACCTTTACAGGTGCTGACCAGCTGTCCTCAAGCTGAGGCCACCTCAACCCGGTCAAGGACGTGCGCCATCCTGTGTTCAGAGAAGGAACTGCAGCTGTGGAAGGGCTGCGGCAGAAATGGCTCCATTTTGCTCTTGGGAAGAGCACATGGGTGTCAGAGGGCTTGCCTGCCTACTAAATGACAAGGGCTTATCAACGTGAAGCTTCCACACTGGCTTTAAGACACTTTCCCAGCTAGGAGAAGGTGAGACAGTGGCCCGGCTACCCTGTGCTCGGCCCTGCCCGGCGGGTCCATGAGACTCAAGTTCCTCTGACCACTAAGCACAAGGTTAGGGTCAGCTTTCCTCCGCCTTCCTGCTGCCACATAGCCCAAGCCACTCTGCCCTCTGTTGCATCTGACCACACTACCGCTGGGCTCCACTCTACGCTCACAAACATGGTGCCAGTCCATCTCAGCTGTCTCAGTCCCCTTCATTTCCTCCTCCATCTCAAGATCAAATGAACAGTACATTGGAGAGAGAGGGAGAGAGATAGAGAGAGAGACAGAGACAGAGAGAGAGATGAGAAGGTGTGCCTTGACTGGGGCACACAGGGCACCACGTGCCACCTGCTGGTGCACAGGGGGAGAGACTGGGTGGGAGCAGTTGGGGAGGATGGTGAAAGGTAGAAGGGAGGACCCCAGCGGGGACCCCAGGAGCTGGGGCAGGGTGATAAGGCCTGGGTTGTGGTGGGCGAGAGTTGCAGCTCACAGGCAGGGCAGGCTGGATCACCATTGCATGGCACATAAGGACTTCAGATTTGCTCAGGGTTGTCTTGCATGTACACGTAAAGTCTCAAAGAGAGGCTGCTTCCCTGGTGCGAGAGTGTGGTTTGGAAGAGGGGAGCGAGAGCAGGCTCCTGTCCTGGGACAGACGCAAGGGGCCTTCAGGTGTGGACTCCACAGGCCCGAACGGGGAAGGGGTCAGAATGAGGGAGAAACAAAGATCCAAAGTTTGCAACTTGGCTCACCCAAGTGGCACTGTTCACAGGGTGAGCGTGGCAGGGGATCCAGGTTTTCAACTGCTGAGTGTGAGTGCCAGTGGGAGAGTTGTGAAGAAATGGCTAGCACGCAGGGGATCTGTGGGACACAGGAGTTTGTGCGGACCCATGGAGAAAGGTGATCATGCAAGAGAAAGAAAAGCTAGATGAGAGCAGTGTCATGGACAGAGGCCTGGGGCCCCATGCACAAGGGTGGGCAGAAAAAAATGGTACCAGGGAACCAGCCCCAACAGAGGAAGGTCAGGGAAACAGGGAGCCAGGAGAGCACTGTGGTTTGGAAGCTGAGGAGAGCGCTATTAGCAGGGCAGGCCACCAGAGTTGAAGGTGATGGAGAACCTAGGGCTGCTAAGGGCTACGGGCCCCAGAACTTGGGAGAGGCAGCCGTGGCGAAAAGTGGGAGCCTGGAACTTCCCTACTCCCTGAAGGCTGGGACGAAGGCTTCCCAGTTTTGGGTTTCCTGGACATGGGGTAGCTGTGTGTCAGTGTGGGCTGGTCCCTCCTAAGCTGAGCCCCCAACCTGGCCCCGCTTCCGGCCCTGCTGCCCGCACAGAGGTCTCAGCCCATCAGCTGTCGTCTCTGGGCACCTTCCACCCACAGACAGGCTCAGCACTCTCCCATCACCAGCCAACCCTGGGTCCCAGTCTCCCTCCAGCTCCAGTTCCCTCTGCTTCCCTGCACAGCCCAAGTCTGGAACGGGCTGTGCACACTGCTGTCCACCCCTCCTCACGGCTCCGTGACCCAGCTCACTGCAGTCCAGCTGTGCTGACCGCCTGTCCTTGCCAAGGTCACAGGGTTGTCCTCCTGTCTGCCCTCCTGCCTGCCTTCTGGAGGTACCTGCGTGGCTCGGGCGGCCTGTCCTCTCCATGGTGCCTCCTTTGCAGCTCCTCCTTGTTCATCCCCTCCCAGCGGGTGCTCCCCAGGCTCCAGTCATGTGCTCCTCACCTCGCACCTTCCCCACGTGGCTTCCCACCTGGACACTGATGGCTCTTCCTTCTCTAGCTCCAACCAGGCCTACTTTGCTGAACATCCAACTGCCCCTCAACATCTACCTGGGGGACGTTAGGTGCCTCTAGTGGGAGGAAGTGAGGTCCCAAGGGAGTGCCCTTGAAGGGGAAATTGGAACCCTAGTCCCCCTCCTCTCTCTTTGCTTCATGGCCACCATGGGGTGAGCAGCTTCTTCCACCATATTCTACCTACAAGAATGTGCTGCCTCACCAGAGGCCCACAGGGGACGGAGACAAGGGACTATGGACTGAAACCTTGAGCCCAAACAAACCTTTCTTCCTATAAGATGATTATCACAAGTATTTTGTTACAGTAACAGAAAGTTGACTAATAGGAACAAAGGTCGAAAAAATTCAAGTGACATGGCCAAGGTCACCCAGTGGCCATCTTTCTACTTGGTACCTGTCCCGGTGTAGACTTGCTGCACTCCTCCTGCACCCAAGGCTGCTCCTTGGAGGCCTGAGCGATAGGCTGCCCTTACCCCAGCAGTGCAGTCTCAGCAACTTAGCAAGACCCTGTCTCAAACTAGAAAATAAAATGGGCCAGGCTCAGTGGTAAAGTACCCCTGGGCTTGATTCCCGTACTGAAAAACAAAACAAAAAAACAACAACCACGGGGAGGAAGATCTGGTTTGGAGCTGAACTTTGAGTCAATGCCTACAGCTAGAAGTTTAGAGAAGGTCTCACCTTCAAGTGGTGACTTTTCTCTCTACCATGATGTATTATTCTCATAAATGAGGAGATGAATTCGATGGCTTCCAAGTCATCTGAGCTTCTAGAAAGAAGGTGCTTGCACATTTGTATCATTGGCTTCTCCACTTGTTATTGATATTTAATTGTGGAACCTCGCCTCTCCTCCCAGTTGGGATGCTGTGAAGGCTCCTCACCCATCTGATTTCATCACCCTCTCATCGCCCCACATCCTTCCCCCGCAGGGGCTCAGCACTTGGGTACAATCACAGGAAGCGAGAGGAAGGTGTGATGAGGAACCCCCACGAGGGAAAGCCTGTATCCTGTGAAGCCAGGTTCAGGTCGGGTTCCCAGGGTCACAGCACCCTGGGGGTCCAGCCACAGTGAGTTAGGTGGCTTGTCTGGAGCAACATGCTGCTTCCCCAGGGAAGTGCAGAAAAAGGAAGGGATGTCTGTGGGGAGTGGAGCAGGAGGCAGGTGGCACAGCCTGCCGAGCTGTGGATCTGCTAAAAATATTCAGTTGTCAAAAGTAGGAAACACACGCCTTGGTGGAAAATGAACTGGGGCAGCTGAACTACAGGTCACGGGGAAGTTCACACTGGGTTCTGGGCACGTCTCAGAGTCTCCTCTTGACATCACATCATAACATCTGGTGGGAGGCATTTAACGCACTGTCCAAAACTGGACTTGCTCTGCCAAGAGTTCCAGGACACACACGTGTAATACAACCCAGGCATGCAGCCCACCACGGGTGGGGTCTCTATGCAGCAGGATGAGCTGAGAGCAGGAGGCTGCCTGCGCCTGGGCCAGGGCCAGAAATATAAAGCTACGTAAGACTGATGTTGGTCTTGAGAGTGACTAACAGCCACCGTAAAGGTCATAAAACAGTGGTACCGTGTACAGAGGGCTGTGGATGAACTGCCTTTCATGTGGGTCTGCGTGGCTGGGCAGGGGCCAGTTTGTGAGACTCCTCTCTGTGAGCCCCCTCCATTTGGGTGCAGTGTGGAGGGTGGAGCGGGGAGAAGGCCTGCAGGCCAGGGAGAGGCTGAGGCAGGCCAGCGGCAGGAAGGCAGAAGCCACAGATTCCAGAGAGAGACAAGAGGGGAGAGCAGATCAAGGACGCCTTCTTTTATACCTTGCAGAAGGAACCCCACCACTGCCACCTGCCCCTGTGCACACAAGTGCCATTTTCACCGTTTCTTGGTTTTATGTCATGATCTTTCATACAAGGAAAACACCAGTTTCCAGCATCAGCCGGCAAGACAGAGGCAGCCCAGGGCTGTGACACCTGGCCAGCTCTAAGAACAGAAAGAACCTTGTTTACTCCACCCGACCGGGTGCAACAGGTGGAATGCCACGGAGTGACCCGTCACTGACCAAGTCGGATGCCTAAGAACCACCCTGTAAGCACGAAGCCCGGGCTGGAGTCAGCTCTGGTCTGTTTCCGACCAGTTAGATTAGAGAGGCGGGCAGGCAGCCAGAGCCTGGAGTCCCTCGTGTTCAGAGGAACGAAACCACCAAAGAGGAGTGGATCCTCACAGCAGATGTGGCGTGAAGCATGTGGCATAAAGCCTGGACCTGCTGGGTTCTAGAACACAGGCTTCCAAACTGCTCAGGATTGCAGGCTGAGCAGCAGGGTTCTGGAGGCCCCTTCCCACAGCAGCTTGGGTTCGAGCTGTTTTTCCGAGTAGGTGTCTGGGTAAACTGAGCATTGTTAAAACAATTTGAGAATCCCTGGGAGGGAACGTGAGTGCCTGCCAGGTCCTCCACACCTCGAGGCAGAGGAGCCTCCTCTGACTGGGCTGTTCTCAGATGATGCAGCCCCCCTCCATGGCGCATATATTTTTTGGCCCCTGGAGACTCAGTTTCCCAGGCATCTCCTGCTGTTCGGCAGCCTGTGCTCACACCCATGGTCTGGGCTTGGTCTAGTCCAGCTTCTCTTTCCCGTGGCAAAAGATGAGACTCCACTGAGACTTCTCCACAGCTCTAGAATTTCCACATCCTTGAATAATTCCACGTGAGCTGGGCTGCCCACCTCCTCCTGGACGCCTCCCAGCTGTTCTTCTCAAGGTGGAATGGCCCAGGACAGTGGCCCTCAATGGGGCTGGAACCAGCCCATGGAGGCAGGACCACAGGCTCTCTCCAACGTTCTTCCCTCACTCCTTGAGTCCCAGATAGGAGACAGAAGCAGAATGGGAAGGTGACCAGATGCCTCTCGTCTGCTTGGACCTCTGTGGCCCGTATTCTACACCACATGGAGGCCAGAACTGTGGGGACCCAGGGCCTCCATCTGCACCAGGGCTCACAGTTACTGGGTACCTGCTATGTGCTGGGCTCTGTGCCAACACCTTTCCATATGATATCTCTTTTCCACTTTGTTAATGGTGACGAATCCAGATCTTACTGCTCCAAAGCACTCAGTCATGTCTACTAAGGTCAGAGGTACAATCTTTTATCATGGAAACGCAAGCAATCATTTGTCAAGCGCTTACTCTGTGGCAGGCACATTTTATAGGAATTATATTTTAGAAGCCTCTGCACAATTCCATATGACAGCCCTGGGGACAAACAGCAGGAGTTGAGGCTGGAAGGCCCCCTGAAGCTGGCTTAGGGAAGCCTCCAGTGCCCACCTGGCTCCAAAGCCAGGTGTCTTGAGAGGTATGTGGGCAGAGGTGGGCCTGGGGATCTGTGACTGACAGCATCCCTTTGGGCCAGGTGGAGCAGTAGCCTTAGGGGAGGCTGACCCAGAAAGGCTGTCTATGGCAGTAGCTAGCACTAGGTGCCTGATTAACACCTGTGGGATGCTGGCTATGAGGACACTGGGCCACCACAGAGAAGCATACACACTGAGATGTAAAGAAGACGAAAAAAGGGTATGGTATTTTGAAAATGTGCAATGAATGCAGCACGTTGTCCCTAGCTATGACCAGACACCTGATGGCCCCTGCGGGGGTGGCGTCCGTGGCAGAGGCAGGCCAGGCCAGATCCTGTGGCACAGGGCTCTCCAAGGACACTGCCCATGCAGCTGTTCTCACCTCGAATTTCAGGACACATGAGGGGCTCTGTGCACAGGGCCCATGAGTACAGACTCCAGTCTTGAAGGGGAAGGACAGCAAGGGCTTTCTGCGTGTCCAGTCCCCTTCTCATCACTGGGATCAAACGAGGAACCAGGTTTGCACAAAACCTGTCCCTGGATACCTCTGGTCACTGTGTCACCACTGTCAATGTCCTGTAGGCAGTTCAGCCACCAGGAAGTACTGGGACAGAGAGGGAGCTGAAATGTTCCTGTCCCTCCAAGACTCATAAGTTGAAGGGCAGCAATGTTCAGAGGTGGGGCTGTTGGGGACTGACTGGATTTTGAGGGCTCTGACCTCATCGATGGCTTCATGATCCATTGATGGATTCACAGATCCTGGACTATTGAAGTGGTAGACACTGTAGCAGATGGGGCTGGCTTGAAGGGAGGGGGCATGGCCTTGGGGACTGTATCTTGTCCCCCACCCTTTTCTCTCTGTTTCCTGGCTGCCATGATGTTCTGCCTCACTCAGGCCCAGGAACAATGGAGTCAGCCAACCACGGACCTCTGAAACCGTGTCGAAAGAAATCTCTCCTCCTACTAGCTGTTTCCCTCAGGTATTTTGTCACAGTGAGGGAAAGCTGAGTAACACAAAGACCATGCAAGTTGGGGGCAAAATAGATTCCTGCGTGGGAAGGAGGCGCGACTCAGGGTCAGGAGGGTCTGGTTGGAATTTGAATGGACACAGCATTCCCAGCACATCAGCCACAAACAGGTGGGGGGCTGTGGGACCACAGGGAGGAAGGAAGGGAGGGTGTGGTCAGGGCCCAGAAGGCGAGGGGACCTGTTGATATGGACACTGCACGTGTGTGGGTGGGCATGGGGGTGTTGAAGAGCCACACTGCAGAGTTCCTAGCCTGCTCATCCCTACCAGCCCTAGGCAGAGGGCTGCGGCTGACCACCCAGAGCAGCTGGCTGGTGGCTTTGGCTGTGACATTGTTTCATTATCAGACCTCCCAGTTATCATTCCAGGCTGAGCCACCCTTTCCAACGACAGGCTGTTCTCTACCCCTTCCAATGGTTGTGTGATTTTCCCACATCAGGGACGGTTTCCATCCTGGCAAGCTAAGCAGGGATGCCGAGAGCCCTGTGTGGGAGGAAGGGTCCTTGTGTGAACCTAGGGTGGGGTGGCTGGGGCATCCGAATATTGCTTCCCTGACAGGTGTTTGTCCACATCTCCTCCCTCCTGAATCCTTCCCGAATGCATTGCTCCCGCCCCTAGTACTGTGGATTGAACCCAGGGGCATTTTACCACGGAGCCACATCCCCAGCCCTTTTTATTTTATTTTGAGACAGGGTCTTGCTAAGTTGCCTAGGCTGATTTTGAATTTGGGACCCCCTGCCTCAGCCTGTGGAGTAGCTGGGATTACAGGTGTGTGCTACCACACCTGGCTGAATGCTCTGCTTTTAAAATAAGGCCTCTGAACAGATCACCCTCTCTGGGATGCTCTTTTCCCCTCCTCCTTTGATTAAGTCCCAATTCTCATTCATTCAAGCAGCTTCCCCTCACCTCAAGATGGGTCACATCTTCAGTTATATCTTTCCTAAGGCTAGCAGAGCATACTAGGAAAGAAAGTTGAACTTAGCAACCTGGCCTAGGACTTATTAGCTCTGTGACCTTGGGTGGGTCACTTAACTTCTCTGTGTCTCAGTTTCTTCATCTGTAAAATGGGGTTAGTGCCCTGTTTCTTGACCTGGGGGTAGCTGGGTACATTTATTCTAATAGCTCAGAGCAATCACTTTGATTGCATGGTGTGCTTCAATTTAAAACCTACATAAACAAGTAGGTTTGACTTGGTTAATAAGGTCATGTGCTTAGAAGAGCACCTTGCATGTAGCTGGGACTCAATGAACGCTCACTTGTTCTACATTCTGTGTTAACGACATGCATCGCAGTCAGACTTAATTTCCAACAATGGAAGGAAAGCCGCGTGCTCCAGTGTTGGACAGGCTGAGGAGCCTGGAGATGTTACCCTTCCCAGTTCAAAAGGGAGGCTAGTACAACTGCCCAGCCCTGCTGACAGAGGACCAGCTGACGGTCCCTCTACGAAGCCATGGTAGGACTCTGCTACATCCTCCTTCCTCCCCAGCCATGGCCAGTTCTGCAAAGGAAACTGCAACCTGCTGATGGAGAACAGCCCTCAGAAGCCCTCCAACATCCCAGCCAAGGGGACTGGGAACTCCTCAGGACACCCCCTCCATGGTCCATGTCCCTTCCAGATGTGGTCCAAGAAGGAGGAAGAGCCTGAAAGAGATGCTTGTGCTCATCTCTTGACAGGGACCCTGTCCCCAGGAAGGTCAGAATGCTGAGAAAGAAGAGGAAGAGAAGCAGCAGGAAGAAGGGAGGGTGAAGGTAATGTGGGTGCTGAGAGGAAGCAGCAAGTGGGGCACCCCGCTGTGGCAGGGCGTGAAGGAAAGAGCAGGGGCTCTCTCTGGCAGCAAATGGGCTGAGTGTGGCGCCAGCCCTGATCCCTCCTGCTTGAGAGACCACGGGCAGGTTCCCAAGTCCATGCTCATTTCTGTGCCCTCAGCAAGCCACAGCTGCTGTGCCTGTAGGTGGGGTGGGGAGCAGGGTACACAGAGGCAGGTGGGACGGGTTCAGTGCCTCAGTCAGTGGTCATCAGAGGTCAAGCAGATGCCCAAGACTCCTCCTGAGGGTACAGAGAGGCAGGTTGGGCTGAAGCCCTGGGGAATTGCTGCCCTGGGCCTCACTGTGCTAGAACCAGTTCCCCCAGGGCCGGACGGCAGTGTGCCCCGGCGACGCCCACGGCGACCTCCAGCGGGCTGAGAGCCGATGGGAAGGCTCCGGGGACAGAACAGAAGAGGCTCTCCAGACATCTGGCTGCATTCTCAGGAGACACACACCTGAACCATCTCTAGTAAGGAGATGGGGAGTTGGAGGCCTGGGCTCACTGTGAAACCGCCAGGCCCCATGGAAGGGACAAAGTGGCTGGAGACTGCAGAGGTCAAGGGCCCAGACTATGATCCATGACTGCCTCCCTCCTGAAGAGGGGCTGCTGTGACCCACTGCTGCGAGCACCCACGGAGGAGCACCGAGCAGAGCACCGCTGGCTCCCCACTGGCTTCCCTGCCCCAGGCACATAACCGGGCACAGCAGGGAATCAACACACAGAGGCTCCAGAAAGCCCCGGGCAACTCTCCAGCAGCACCAGATGAAGGGTCACTTAGCACTGCTATTTAAAGCCTGTGAAGTGCCTTTCAGAGAAAGCCCCGGCAAGAAGGCAACCCTGTGGCTGGAAATGCATCCAGATGAGAGGCAGAAGCACTTCAAAAGGGTGAACAGAACAGCTCCTGCTAACACAGCTTAGAGTGTCCTCTAGCCCCCTGGCTCCTCACTATAGCCAGAGAGGTGGAGAGAGCCATCCCTACACTGCAGATGGGGAACTGAGTCAGAGAGGCATAGTGACTTGCCCTCAGCCACACAGCCAGCAAGTGGCACCCTATACCAAAGACAGTTCTGACCAGGCCCACAGTCTACGTGTTTAAACTTCCATTTTTTTAGACCATCTATGGGTCTTCTTAAATCTGTTCTCCCTGTCTGTGGGCTCCAAAGTTGGCTATGAGAGGAAGCATCCATTTGTCTGAACCAAACAGAAAAAGTCAGCAGAAAGTAACTTGACAGGTCGTGGGGGCTGAGAGGGACAGGGGAGGTCCAGCAGGCAGGCAGGTGGGAGGAAGTCAGGAACTGGGGCACCGTGCGATCGGCGGTCACAGTGTGACTGGGGCAGAGAGAGCACTGAGGAGGGAATCTAGGCCCTGATCAGCCGGGGTTCCTTGGTGGCAGCTGCAGAGTTCACGGAGGGAGGCCTTGCTGGACCAGCCTTGGAGCCACTGTGTGGTGGAGGTGCAGGAATACCAGGATAGCCGGCCTTGGGGATTCAGCAATAGCCCCATGCACACAGCACTTGAATGCACAGTGATTTTCATCTATTCATTTCCATTCTCCCCCAGGAAGATCAGATGAGTGAACAGGCCTCTTCCACTGGATGGAAAGAAACACTAACCATCCTCGCTCACAGCTCCTCCTCCGCCTGCCCACCCCTCCTTTCTGGCTGCCCCTCCCACTCACCTGTCACCTCCTCCTTCTCCAACCAGCCTCCCCCACCTCTTCCCTTCAACGCTGACCTCTGGCCAGCCTTGACCTTTTCCCTTTCCAGTTCCTGTATCTGGAAAACCTTTGCTCTCCTCCCCGCCCTTCCCCTGGTCTTTGTTAACTAGTCCCCAGGCCTCAGCTCGAAGCCCATGCCTTCAGAAGAGACCCTGAGGCCTCTCAACCCTAGGCTCCAGGGGCTGCTCCTGCCCCTGCCTCCCCCACCTGTGTCCTGTTCTGCTCCCCACTTCCAGGCCCTTTCTGCCTTCATCTCTGTGCCTCCTCTGGGCCTGCACCGCTCCTGCTTGTGTACAGAGTTGTCCTCTTATGTAGTCCTCGCCTGGGCTCTGGGAGGCAGTACTGCCTCTCTTGCCCTCCAGATAGGGAGTGACAGGCACTAGCAGGGTGGGGAACTTCCCTTCAGCCATTCAGTCCACCACACAGAGCCCAGGCTACACCCAGGTCTCAGCCTCCAGATGCAGAGACCAGTTTTCCAGGACTGTAAAAGTTGACCCAGCCCCAGAGCGCCCAGCCCCAACCACTCACCACCACCCTTCCCAGCACTGGCCTAAGGGAAGCAACCTTCCTGCAAGCTCCCTGAGGGTCACACCAGGGGCTCACACTGCGGTGTGTTCCGGGTGTCTGAGGGGGGACAGGCAGAGCCAGAGCTCAGAGACAGGCCTGCCTGGGCAGGGGCCTGTGGTTCCCACCCCCTCCGCACCCACCTGAGTCTCACAGTCACAAACCTCTGAGTTTCCTGTGCTGTCTTTTTCAAACACACATTAAAATAAAACATGAAAAATGAAATAAGGGGTATCTGTTCGGTTGCTGCCTAAGTCGCCCCAGTGATTTTCATCACATCCTGTGACAGCTGTCAGAGTGCAGCCCACACCAAGGACCTGCTATGAAGCTCAGGTAGGATGGGCGGGGGGCGGGAGCCTGGAGCCCAGGAAGGAAAGGAGACATGGGAAAAACTCTTAGGAGGACGGAATTGATGTTCCAGACTGCGTGCTGCATTGAGATAAGAGATGCAGCCGAGGTGGGAGGTGGAGGTGGGCAGGGGAAAGGAGGCCTGAGCTGCCTGCTCCCAGCATTACTGCCACATGGGCCCTTCCAGGTCCCTGCAGGGTGAGGCCCAGTGGGTTGCAGGGAAGACTGAGGGCAAGGAGGGGAGGGTCCCACACCAGGAGAGGAAGATAAGAGGGGTGGAGGGGTGTGGCAGTGGGTTCTGACAAGCATGGAGGACCCCTTGCCTCCCCCTTACCCGTGTGCAGCCAGCCCTTCTCTCCAGCCCAAGTCAGGACACTAGTTGCTTCTCAAAAACAAAAAGATGTGCATGTTTATGGGTGTCTGTGTGTGTGTGATGTCTCCGTATGTGACACCAAGGCTGGGGTGCTGTCCTAGGGGTACTGGCATTATAGTACTAATATTGTGCTTGGGCCCTCATTCTCCCAGCAACCCAGAGACGTGGATGTTATTCTCCCCATTCCTCAGACAAGAAGACTGAGGCCCGGAGATCTTCAGCCATCAGATTGAAGTATATAGGTAAGAGTTGGCAGAAGCAAGCCTGGAATGACATCTGTCAAACCTCCAGGCCTCCCTGAGTTGCCACTACCTGCCAGGGACAGGGAGGTCAGCTGCAGAGGGGACTGGCAGGAACTGCGTAGGGGGAGCAGGTGTGCTCCGTGGGCCAGCAGCTGGGAAGTTAGGGGTGCTGAGGGGGCGGAGTCAGGGATATGGGCTGGGGGACTGGGAGGCCAGAGGCCTCGGGGTCAGGGCCTGGCAGCTGGGGGAGAAGCCTTGCTGGCTGCTGCTAAGGCCCAGCAGGGCAAGCAGACTGTCCAGGCTGGAAGCGAGCAAGAACTCTGGCTGGACAGGAGCCTCGAGGGATGTTAGGCGGTTCCTGAGGCAAAACCCACTCCTCTCCTGCACCCCCTTCTGAAGCCCTCTGATGGCTTTACTTTCAAAACATATCCAGACTCTGACTTCTTTCCACCATGCTGCTGCTGGCCCCCACCACCCCATCCCTGGATGATGGTCCCAGTCCTGTGATAGTTACCACCTTTGTCCCCTCCAGTATATTCTCAACTCAGCCACCAGATGACCCTTATGAAACTACTCCATGTCAAAACCCTCGGAGGGTTCCATCTCATGTCTCCCTCAAGGCCCCACGCAATCCACAGCCACCCAGGCCTCCTGTCACCTCCTTTCCCTCACCTGCCCCACCCTTCACAATTGCTCCTATTACACTGGCCCCTTGCTGTCCTTCACGCACCACACACATGGCCCTGCTTTGGGCCTTCCCACTGCCCAGGACATTCATCCCCAGGTGTCCGTGTGCCTGGCTCCTCTCTTAGTGTTTAATGGGTACAGAAAGCCACCTCCTCCGTGTGCCCTTCCTTGCCTTAAATTCCAACACCTTGCCCCAAACTCCTCATCCCCCCTTCCCTGGCTTATTTTTTCCTTTAGTACTGATCACCAAAATTACTACAGATTTATTTATTTTATTTATCCTCCCTTTACCCCATGGAATTTAAGCTCCATAGAGACAATTAAAAAAACAATTAAAACTCTTTTAAAAACTGTGGTAGATTACACAGAACCTAAAATTCGTCATTTGAACCATTTTTTTTAAAAGAGGGACAGTGAGAGACAGATTGAGAGAGAAAGAGAGAAATAATTTTTATTTAGTTTTTCATGTGGCTTTCACTGCTCCGAGACTTTGCCGTGTACGTGGTGCTGGGGTTTGAACTCGTGTACTCGCCCATGCTGGGCAAGCGCTGTAACTGCCGAGCCATCGCTCCAGCCCCATTTGAACCATTTTTAAGTGCGCAGTTCAGGGCATCAATACATTCATACTGTTGTGCAACTATCACCACCATCTATCGCCAGAAAAATTTTCATCTTCCCAAACTGAAACTCTGTACCTATTAAACACTAACGCCCCATGTCCTCCCTCCCAGCCCCCAGCCCCTGGAAACCACCATTCTGTTTCATCCCTGAACCTGAATGCTGCAAGCATCTCCTATGAGTAGAATCACACAGCATCTGTGCTTTTGTGACTCGCTTATTCCACTGAGCATAATGTCTTCCTGTTTCATACATGTTGCAGCATCAGAACAACTTTTTTAAGGCTGAATAATATTCTATTGTATGAACAGATCACTTTTTAAGAAAATCTATTTATCCATCATGGACACTTGAATTCTTTCTGTGAGTAATGCTTCTATGAACATGGGTGTACTACACATATTTGAATTCCTGATTTCAATTCTGTTGTATATACTTGGAAGAAATATTTCCGGGTCACAAGATAATGCTGTACTTACTTATTTACTTTGCGTGTGTGTGTGTGTGTGTGTGTGTGTGTGTTACTGGGGATTGAACCCAGTGGGTATTTTACCACCGAGCTACACCCCAGCCTCCTCCTTTTGCTAAATAGCCCAGGCTGACCTCAAACTTGCAATCCTCCTGCCTTGGCCTCCCCAGATGCATGGCTGCATGTACTACCATGCCCAGTTATATTTATTTCTTTGAAGGGCCACCACACTGTTTTTCACAGCATCTACCCTACTTTTACTACAGTCATGCACAGCTCCCATTTCTCCACCTTCCTGCTAACACTAGCTATTCTATTTTCTTTTTTATAATAGCCATCTGAAAAATCTGATTGTAGTTTTGATTTGCATTTCTTAATGATTAGTGATTTTGAATATCTTTTCACACGCTGATCATCCATTTGTATATCTTACTTGGAGAAATGTCTGTTTAAGTCTTTTGCCCATTTTTCAATTAGGCTTTGTTGTTGTTGAGTTATAGGAGTTCTTTATATATTCTAGGTATCAATCCCTTATCAAATATGTGAGTAGCACAGATTTTCCATTTCCTGGGTTACCTTTTAACTCTGTTGATGTATCCCTTGGCGAGCAGAAGTTTTACATTTAAATGAAGTCAAAATTTATCTCCTTTTTTCTGTTGTTATCTATGCTTTGGTGTCATATCTAAGATATTATTGGCAAATCCAATGTCATGAAGTTTCCCCCCTATATTTTCTTCTAAGAATTTTTAGTATAGGGTGTAAGATAATAGTTATATATCTATCTATATTTTTACATATATATTTAAATGAAAATATGGGGCTGGAGCAGTGGCTCAGCGGTTTCGGCGCTTGCCTGGCAAGCACGAGGACCCGGGTTCAAACCCCAGCACCACGTACACAACTGAGTGTTGGAGCAACTGAGGCCATGTGAGAGGCTAAATAAAGTTGTTTCTCTCTTTCTCTGTCTCTCTCACTGTCCCTCTCTCTTTAAAAAAAAAAAAAGAAAAAAAAAAGAAAATATATGGGTTTTTTGCATGAGAGAATTTAGTTTTTCCCCATCATCTATTGAAAAGACTCCTTCCTCATGGAACGGTCTTGCCACTCTTGTTGAAAATCATCTGGCAATAACTGTGAGGATTTATTTCGAGACTGTGTTCTAGTCCCTTGAGCTCTATGTCTTTATGCCAGTACCACACTGTTTTGATTACTGTAGCTTTGCGATAAGTTTTGGAATCAGGAATTGTGAGACTAACAACTTTGTTCTTCTCTTGCAAGACTTGCCTGCTCAGGGGGCTCTTCTTCTATCCGTCTGTTTGCTGTTACAGCCTCAACATCTGTAGGAGCCGATGCCCAACGCATATTTAATGAATGAAAAATAAACATTCTATGGCATTTGTGCCATGGGGTGGGGATTGGGAGCCAAACCAATCTGCTCAGGTCCCTGGCCTTTAAGGAATGACAGCCTGGGACCAGTTGATAAAGAGCAGTGCACTTGGTGGCTGAATGCACGGGACAGAGCAGGTATAGAAGGTCAGCGGACTCTGGCAGAGCAGTTTCTCAGGGTGTGAAAGGTTAAGTGGAGCGTGGGTTAGGGCACCTGCAGAGGGATTTCCAATGTAAGCACAGATGACTAAAATGGCGGGAACTGGAGGTGATCAGGCCAGAGGTACCTGCATATCATGCAGTCAGGGAGGGGGCAATGTGGCTAGAGAATAACTAGCAGGGGACCTGGCCTTGGGGGGCCCAGTGCCTCCACTGCTGCTGGGGATCCAGGGGCAGCTCAGAGGTCTTTTCTCCTCCCTCTGTTAAAGAGGTGCACTGGGCACCCAGGCCAGCTGATCAGAGGTTTGGAGGGAGGCAGAAAATCAAAAGCGAAAAATAAAGGAAGGTCCTGTTTAACGGAAATGCCAGGGTTTGGCTAGGCCATTGAAGAAACATGCGGAGTCGGAGCTTGGGGGCCAGCCCCAGCGAGGGTCCATCACTCTCCATGAGAGGACACAGTGGCCTCCCAGACAGGCAGGGCCTGTTATCTTTTCTGATTTACCGCAGAGGTGGAGGAACTTGCCTGGGGAACGTAAGTGGCAGAGCTGGGACTGAATCTAGTGAGCCTGGCCACTGAGGCCACCACATCTGCTTCCCATCTTCTCCCAAGGGAAGGGCAAGGGTGTCCTCTAAGGGACCCCACTCCAAGAGGCCGGTGTCCCATGGCTCAGGTGAAGGCAAGCTGCTAGGAGATTGCCGGGGCCTACACTGGATGCCAGTCCTGTCTGCAGTGCCTGCTGGCCCCCAGTCCCCTCCTCATACTCAGACCTTCCTGCAGAGATCCAGAGCTTGACTCCCAGCCAGGCACCTCATTGTTGTATGAGGGAGAGGTGATAAGGCTGGGCTGAGTTCCTCATGCCAGCTGGGCCCAATGCCAGGGAACCGGGGAGTCCAGCTGGCCGCTTTCAGTGCACTGCCCATGGCTGGATGGCCTCTCTGGGGAGGACTACAGCAAGCATGAGGCCTGACCTTGGTGGGCCAACAAAGCCTCACTATTTTCACAGCAGCCTCCTCACCACCTTAGGCAAGGGTCCCACCTCAGGGGCCCATCAGACGGACCACAGGCATCCGACTCCTAGGAGGGGGAAGGAAGAGGCCCGGACCAGCAAGCGCATCCACACATCCTTGTCCTGTTCTTCCCTGCAGCCACCAGACCCCAGGGAGACCCTGCTGGAGTCCAGGTTAGCAGAGGGACCACTACTGGCCAGTTGCCACTGGTGCCTCTTTCTAGTCCCTGGGCCACTTCTCAGCATGGAGCTGGCTCCCCAGAGGAAGCTGCTCCTCAGGGCCCTTCAAGCAGCCACCTCTCCCTGGTCCCCATGGGGCCCCTCCTTCTGCAGCGCTGACCATGGAGGAGCTCATGAGTGCTCAGCTACCTCTCATTGGAAGGGTTTCACCACTCACTGCAACTGGAGGATGAAGCAGAGTTGACCGAGTGCCACCACCAGTGAGTCACAGACCTCAGAAAAGCTCAGCGCTGGTGCTGAGCTTGCCAGCTAAGCAGCCCCAGAAACTTCTGAGGGGAAGCCTGGGGGGCTTGCTGCAGGATTTGCTGGCATTCCGAAAGTCTGCAGGACCATCTCCCCTCACTGCCAAAGGAGGGTGGTTGCCCTTCCTCAAGCCCATGCCCACTCTGGCCTCCACTGGGGAATGCCTTTGCTCCCTGGGTCCTAAAGATTCCACCCCAGACAACACTGCAGACGATGGAGCTCCCTCACCTTCTAGAACCCCGCCAGCAGCCTCCATTCCTTGCCACCTTCCCTGGGGAGGTGCTCCGCCTGCCCTTGGCTTAGGTTCTGGAAACTCTGCTCAGTCCCCTGGCTGGGTGCCTGCTGGCTCTCATCTGCCAGTCACATTGGCCAGCAGGTCAGAAGGCCTTGCTCGCAGCCTGGCTTCTCTCTGGCTGCCTTATGCACATTTTGGCTCCTATGTCTACCCCTGTTGGCTGTCACCATATTCCTGGGAGCCTGCCAGCTCAGTACACAGGTCCTGTACAGCCTGCTAAAGCTCAGCCTATCTTCTGTCAGCTACTTTGCCATGACATACACCTTCCCTAACCCTCCACCCTACCTCAGGCTGCAAGCCACCTATGGTGACAGATGACACCCAACCACTGTACAGAGACAAAATTCTGCTTGGAACTGAGGTCCAGTTTCCTTCCTTAGTCCAATGCCTTTAACTCCCTCTCTTGGCTTTGGCCCAACTCCACTTGTTCAGCAATCTGCCTGGAGGCTGCCAAAGGTCCCTTTTAAACTTTGAAACCCTTCTCTCAATTCCTAGCTTCCCTGGTCTCCTTTCGTCTGAGTCACATTGTTCTCTCTTTAAACTGTTATTTTGAAATCATCACACACACAGGAAGGCTGCATGGAGAGTGGGAATAGATCCATTTCCTGAACTCTGACAGCAAGTCACCAACTCGATGCCCCATTGCCCCAGAGTCCTTCAGTGTGCATTTTCTACCGCCCAGGCCACACCAGGTCCACACAAGGAAGTACCCACACTGCTCAGGCCCTGCCTCCCCGTGTGCCCCCTCATCCCTTTCTTTCCTTCTTCCTGTGGAGTTACATTGAGCAGGGGCTGAGAGACCCACTTTCATTACGCTCATGGGGTGTCAGTGCCCCCGGGGCCACAGTTTCCATATTAACAGTCGTAACAGACTCTTACTGAGCACTTCTTAGGGGCCAAACACTGTTGTAGGTACTTTCCAGTAGCATCTTAGTCAATCCTTTCACAAACCCACAATTGGTACCATCAGCTCCATCTTACAGATGGGGAAACCAAGGCATAAAGCAGTTACCTAATTCACTCCACATCAGCTAAGGAGATTCAGGATGCCCAAACAGGTGTCCGGCTCTGAGTTTATACTTACACAGAGCACCTGGAGACGGGGGCAGATACCAGGGATTTGCTCTGTACTTAAAGAGGCAATTGTAGAGTAGTGACAGTTGATGGAAGAAAAAGAGGTCAGCTTACTGCCTGCCAGACACCACGCCAAGCACACTACATACAAACATCCTCTCATTTAATCCTTAACAACTCTGAGAAACTGGTGCTATTATTATATCATTTTCCAGATGAAAAACTGCAGCATCAAGCGCTGAAGGGCTCTTTAATTAGAGGCAGAACCAGGATTTGGACCAGGTCTGGCCGATGCCAATGCTGTCCTGTCACCTGCTGCTAAGCTGAGAAACACACTACACTTAAAGGCAGGCAGGGAAGGATGCCACTAATGGGCTCTGGTTGGCAAATGAAGGTGGGATGGAGGGGCAGCCTTGGGCCAGTGTTCCACAAATGCCATTCTATTTAATGATCACAATGGCCCCCAGAGGCACCCCTGACTCTAACATGGACAAGGGCCCTCAGGAGCACAGAGAAGCCAGGTTAAAGCTGGAGGTGGCCAAGTGCAGGGTGGCAGGATATGGCCAGAGCCTCATGCACCTGTGGTAGGGACAGGAGGCCAGCTGCAGTGCCTTGTAAGGGCATCAGTGCCTCCTGGGGCTGGGCCTCCATCCTGTGGATAGCCAGGAGCTGCTGAGGCTCAGTTGGGTCCCTGTTCATCACATATCACAGCTGGGGCCTTTCTTCCAAGAGACTCCGCCACTCCAAATGTGTGATAAGGTGGAGGGCATCCATGAAGTCAGGTTGAGTCTAACTTTCTCCTTGTGTTTAGGCCTGTGGGGCCTGGGACCCCCAGACTCTGGCATCCCTTTGCCCTCCTGATGCCCTTAGCTCTGTGTGTTCAGGCAAGCCAATACTCAGGACTGGGCTCTGAAAGAAAATATTTACTAGCAGAGACTTCATTGCAGGTCAGGGTGCATAGCAGAGGGCACCTGCCCAAGAAGGGGTGCAGCTGAGGCCCCCACACAGGTCTTCTGCCTTCGCAAAAAGCCAGCTTCTCAGGGAGAGGCAAGGGCTTGAAAGAGCCAGCGTGGGCCAGGCCAGCCTTTTCCAGTGGGTTCTTTCGGAACCACAGCCCCCGTATTTAGTGCCCACTTTGAGCCCACAGAGTTGAGGTGACTTATCAGACAACAAGAGCAGGAACGGTCCCACCCATCACAGCTGGAGATGGTTCACCCAAACCACGCAGAGACTGCTCATACATGGATGAGAAACTGAGGCTCATGCAGTGCCAAGGAACCACAGAGCTAGTAACGATAGAATCAGGACCCAAACCCCAGTCTCTAGACTCCAAAGCCCTTTCTCCGTATTCTCCAACTACAAATGAGGAAACAGACTTGGAGAAGGAACATGAGCTGCTCAAAGTCCCCAGCCCCAGGGTCCACAGCACCTGGTCCTGGACCACATTTCAAACAGGGCCCAGATGGAAAAGCTAAATGTCCGTGATTTGCAGCTAAGAAAGTTCAGGCAGACCATTGCACCATCCTGCTGCCGACACATGCTCGGCCCAACAATCCACATGCCACTTTTATTTTTGTTTCTATTTTTCCTGCCTGTGGATCAACACAGTTACAAAACTGGAGCAGAATTTTCTCTGCCCTCTGGTGTGTTGTCCACATAGGGTCACCAACACATCCCCTGGCCTACAGCCTTCAGTAGCTCTGCATGGCCCATGCAGAAAGACCACCTCAGCCTGGAGAAAGCCAGCCGTGCTGGAGGGAAGGAGGGGAGGGGGGCAGGACGAGGAAGGGGAGGAAGGAAAGGAAGTGTCACTTTTGCTGAGCACTTCCTGTGTGCCAATATGAGGTGGGGCTGGAACCAGCTGTGGCTTCTTTCAAAGCTCACAGGCTTTCTAGGCTTCCTAAACCACTGGCACTTCCCCTTGTGCTCCTCTAAGTCCTAGAAGCTCTTGGTGGTGCTATGATCCCATGATCTGGGGGGTAGGCTGAGAGTGTGGCCTTCCATGAAGAGTTCTTTAGAAGAAAGTTCAATGGATAAAAGTATTTCAAAACTAGGCTCCCAGTAGGCTTTTACTAAAGATGGTGGGGAGATTATCTATCATCTATCTATCTATCTATTATCTATCTATCAATCATCTATTATCTATCATCTATTATCTATTATATCAATCATCTATTATCTATCATCTATTATCTCTCTATTATCTATCTATCATCTATTATCTATCAATCATCTATCTATCTATCATCTATTATCTATCTATTAACTATCTATCTATCTATCATAAACCCACAAGGAAGAGGAAGTGAGAAAGGAGACTGACAATAAAATTTGGGAACCTGGAAAGAGATGAATGGATGGAAAAAAAATAAAACCTCACAGACCCAAGAAAATGGAGCCCTAAGTCAGAGTTAGGGAAAGCTGAGAACAATGTGCCATACTCCATAGGATTCCACACTCACTTGGAAATGGGGATGGAGGGAAACCAAGAAAAGGAGGCTGGTGGACAATCTCCACCTCAACTTCCATCTCCACCTCAACTCCAGCAGCCTGGAGACCACCCTACCCTTGCTGGCCTGAGCAAGCCTGCAGGCTTATTCTTTGCTAAGGGTAAAAGTCTGAGGGCCTTTGAGGGGGTTTCAGGCTGAGGGCAGTGCCAGGGCACCATAAGGAAGCATGGGGAGGAAGGAACAGCATGGGGACTGGGTGTGAGGGCCCTCAGTCCTCCCCTCCCCTCTGTCTTTTCCCTCTCTGTGGCTCCCAGAATTGGGGAAGGGAATCTTTTACCCTCCAGGTGGAGGCTGAGGCCTTCATGGTTATTCTATCCAAGAAGTAAGAACTAAAGACCCTGCCACTGGAGACTCCTGCACCAAACAGGTCACATGGGTGGCAGTGGAGGATCTCCCCACTAAAGAACCTCACTCTTGGCTTTCATCATTTGAGTCCCCACTCACAAAGTCCACCAGACACCTGGGAAAAGACACCAGACAGACACTGGAACCAAGGGGAACTTCAGAAGAGCAGAAAACTAAAACCAACAACCAAATCCAACTAATAACAAATAACAGTACTAGTCTTAGATAAGAAAAGATTCTATCAAATAAGACCAGGATACCAGAAAAAGATACCTGCAGCAGAGAAGGTGGGGAGCTCTTAAAGTAAAAATGGGAAAGCAGAAATGAGAAAACCAATAGCATGGCTGGAAGACAAGATGGAGGGCAGGACTCAGAGAGCATAGCAAAAGCACACAATAATGGAAAATGGAACAGAAAAGCGTGGAAATCAGAGAAACAAGCCAGGAGGGCCAACCTTGGAATCACAGGAGCTCATGAGAGAAGAGAAAGAAAGACAGGAGAGAAAAATCATCCAAGATACAATTCAAGAAAACTTCTTAAAGAAGTCCCTGGTTACCAGGTTTCATGATGAGAATGGACCCACTCCAAGATCCATTGCTATGTAATCCCACAGTCCAGGGAGGGAGAGAAGATCCTAGACAGTCACAGAGGTAAAACAGGCCCCAGAATGGATCTGGAAGTTTTCTGGAGTCTTCCAGAAGGCAACAGAGCAATGTGTTCAGACCTCTGAAGGAAAATAACTTCCACCCCAGAACTCTACAGTTCAATCAACTGCACCACAGCAGAAAGACATTTCCATCGTTTTAAGACCTGCAAAGTCTGAAAACTTAACCCTCTCACTCACCCACTCTGAAGAAGGCCCCGCTGAAGGATGTTCTCTGTGTAAACCAAGGGAAGGGACGGCATGAGGTTTCCAAGGGAGGAGACCCAGCACTGGAGACAGGGAGGACCCTCCAGAATGCTGGGGGGAAGGAGACCCATGGGTGGCAGTTGTACCACTAGAGGGAGCAACCACTGATGCTACACAGCTCAAGCACATGGAGCTGACTGTCTTGAATGTCACAAGGGGAGATTTTGGTGAGTTCATGATTTGGGATTGGATTAGTAATAAATATAGAAAACCAAGAGAAATCACACACATGCACACACACACATTCTATTATCCACAGAAAAATCAGAAAAGTTATATAGTAAAGAAAAAGTAAATATAGTTTACCATATAACTTGGCTGTGAATTAAACAAGACACAACTCTAATGAGAGAAAAGAGGACAGAGAGAAGGGGATGAGGACAGTGCAGTGGGTGGTGAGCCAGTGTATAATGCCTGAGCTGAAAAACCAAATAGTGACAATCCTAGCCTGTTATTTAGAGATATGTAGTCCAACCAAGACAGTCAGCTAAGTGGCCTGGAGGTATAGCTTCTGAGGGTGGAGGTCAGAGAATGTGGCACAAAGAGGAAGGGCACTGTTGTTTTCCTTTAACAAAATTCACAGAATTGGAAGACTCTTTAAACTCGGTACTGTGTAACATGGATTAAAAAAAATAATAACTGAAAGAGAAAGAGGGAGTGTGTATGAAAGCCAGAAGGCATGAGGTTCCTGCAGGAGGAGACCCAGCACTGGAGGCAGGGTGGATCCTCCAGAATGTGGGGGAAGGAGACCCCTGGATGGCAGTACCACTAGAGGGATGCCATACAGCCCAGGGATCCCTGTCCTCAGAGGGATGGAGGGAAGCAGCAAAAATCCTAGGGAGGGAGTACCTAGAGGGAGCATAGGGCTGAAAGGCAGGTGCTTCTCCGGCCAGAGACAGGGAGAAGCCATTTCCTCTGGGGACTGCGGCCCTAGTCCCCAGGACAGGAGTGCTGGCTGGGACTTAGATGCTGTGCAGGCCCAAAGGATGCTACAGCTCTGCAGCTGTGGGTATGGGGGCCACCATGTGTGGCCCTGGGGCAACCCAGGAATCACAGGTGCTACCTATGGAGATGACAGATTCTCCTTGAAATTTTAACAGGATGCAGTGATGTCTTCCCATGGGAGGCCACAAGGCTCGCAAGGGCTCTGGCCCCAGCATGCTTGTACAGTCTGCCCAGCCATCAATCCTTCTTCTCTTTCCCATGTCCCGTTTCACATTTTCTTTTTCCATTCATGGCTAGGGTTTTACAAGGATGCAATCTGCCTTCTCAGATGCTCTGAGTGAGTCCTTGGGGAAGGCCTTTGAAGGAAGGCACAGTACCGCCGAGTCAACCTCACCATATTAACCTCTTGATATTCTTATTTTGGGGATTATCTTCACAAAAGGAATAACTTCTCCAAGAATCTAAGTGGTTTCCTGGGAACAGAAATTTCTCCTTGTTTTCAAAATAGCCATTCACAAATCTGTTGCTGGTGAAGACCTGGAGCCCACGGGTGGCCTGGGGGCTAGGTGAAGAGCCTGGGACAGGGCAGAGTGCTGGTTCTGCTGGCATTGCAGCCCGTGTCCTCCTTTCTGCCTGTCACTACCAGATAAGTGGCCCTTTCTCAGCAACACTCTGGACCAGCCTCACACCTGCTCCTATGCTCTGTTCATTATCTGCCCTTAGCTATAAATCATTCCTAGCATATGGATGTATGAGCGCACGCGCACAGACACACACACACAGGCAAACACCTGCCTGCTGGGTCCCATGCTTCCTCCAGGTGCCCCTCCCCCATTTCTGCTGCTTCCCTCCGTACCCAGCCTCTGAGGACAGAGGTTTACACGTACCACCTCCACTCTTCTTTTCAGCCTGGCCCACAGGGAGCTCTTCACCATGGAAACAGCTCCCACGGAGGTCTATCCATCAGACGCTGACGATCCCCGCCACCCCGAGCTCTACCCTGCCTTCTTGCACACTCCTCTCTGGCCTTCCAGTCTAGGCCCCTCGGTGGCTCCTCCTATTTCCCGGGCTATCCTCCATCTCTCTGCCGCTGTGTCTTCACCTGCCCTCTCAATGCTCTTGCATCCAGGCTCAGTCCCGGAGGCCTTTTTCTTTTCTCTCCTCTTCCTCTCCCCAGGAGACCCCATCTAGTTCCAGAGTCCTAAACCACATCTATATATTGACAATCCCAAGCGGGTGTTTCCAGCCCTGGACAGAACTCTGAGTGTCAGGCTGACATAGCACTACCAAGCACTGCATGGAAAACGTGCCCGCCAAGTCTGATCTCCCCTCCCATCCCCTTTCTCACGCTCCTCTCCCATCCTTCTGCACCTGGCCAGCAGTTCCTCAAGCAAGGAGCCGGGTAGTCACTCTGATTCCAGCCCTCTCCTTCTCACCCTGTCCCCTTCTTCACTGCCTTTGCCCTCAACATTGGGCACTGGAATATCTACTATTATCTAATCATAGCTGATAACAATAATAACCCAACACATAGTCTCACCTGGACTCTTGCATCTCACCCTCCCTTATGCCTCAATGACCCAAAGTCTAGATCATACTCCCTAGGAGGGATGGAGTGAAAGGATTTGGGGGTATCAGGAAAGAAAGGACAAAACCCAGTGTGGCCCATGGAACAGGGATTGGACAATTCCCTCCCCAGCCCCCTGGAGTCAAGCTCAGAAGTACACATCTGCACCTCCAGGGAGAAGCCTGAAGATGATCTGTAATCAAGGCATGGGTCTTGGGAAGAAGGCAAGACCCTGACAGCCTCGACTCCCCAGGAGGAAGAACACCTCCTCTATCCAGAGCAGGAGCCCAGGACCAATGGCCCCTAGACACACAGGGCTGTGTTCAGAGCGGGCACTGGCCTGGGAGCTGGGTGCGCAGGAGCCAGCCCTTTGCATTGTGTTTCATTTTTACCTCTAACACCTGCAGGGCAGCAAGCAAGAGGCTGTGGATCCCACCCCAGACACCTGCCCACAGTGGAGGCCAAGGCTGACCTCAAGCTGATGGATGGGTCCTGCCTGGCTTAGTGTGGCTGACTGTGTCCTGCTCCTTCCTGAGACCCTGAGCCTTAATCCGGCTCTCAGATTCCAGAGCTGCTGAGTTCAGGGAACTGGCCCCTCACCTGAGGTCTAGACAACCCTGATCATGCTGGAGGACGAGTCTTCCATGCAATAAACACGCTCCAGCACTGCCAGGCACTGGGAACACAGCAATGAACAGAGTCCCTGGCCTCTCCCAGAGCTCACATGCTAGTGAAGGAGACAGAAATACACTCATAAATACAGGAGAAAAATAAAGTAGGGAAGGGACGAGTTAAGAAATGCCACAGGAGAATACAGATCTACGGGTGACGGAGGCAGTGAGGGAGTCACGGCCCTCTGGAAAAAGTGTCCCCGGCGAATGGCACAAGCAAGTGCAAGGTCCTGAGGCAGAAGCTTGTCTCACAGAGAGCTGAGAGACCACTGGCTGGGGCACAGCAAGCAGGGGACAGAGCAGCGCTGGACCAGTACAGGCCCATGAGGGCTTCAGAGGGTGCAGGGCAGGTGTGACAGTTAACGGGGTCACTGGCTGTTGGTAATGAGTGCACTGTGGTGGGAAAGGTGGAAGCAGGAGAGTAAAGAACACTCTGATTACCCAGAGAGCAGCTGGAAGTGGCTTGGCCCAGAAGTGGGGATAACAGGCAGACTCTGAAGCTTGTTTCAAGGTCAAGTTGACAGGAATTTCTCATGGACATGAGACAGAGTGGTGTTGGGCCTGAGCATCCTGAAAAATGAAATTGCCAGTGCAGAAAGTTCATCTTCTCTTTCTCTGGCAAAAGATGCTTCTTTCCACCTCTGACCATTTAAAAGTCTTTCAGAGACACTCAGCAAGGGTGTGTGCGTACATAGCCTGTGTGTCCACCTTATGCATTTCATAACCACATGACCAGCCTTCAGGGTACCCAGGTATTGTACCAGTTTGGGTTTTAGAGTGGGTAATCTGAGGGGTTTATGCCTATCCAGAAGTATCCAACTTATAACTATTTATTTAATTCAAAGTTAAATCAATTCACTTCTTATAGCTACACAGAGGCAATAAATATTCCCCCAAACATAAGTCAACATCCTTTTAACTCTGGCGTGCATGGTGAGAGGGGACAAGGCAAAACAGGAAGAGAAATATGCTACACTTCTGGATTCCAAAAGCCAAGAAGAAATGCATTTGTGAAAAATTATTAGGAAATAAAATAATCTTTGAAATTAAAACTATTCTCTCCAAACTACCATTTCATGATGCATGCCCCCTCTCACTTTCAAAAATGTAGATGCACCATAAAACAATATGTGTTAGGAACACTGCTTGGCTCTCAAGACTTGAATAAAAATTAATACAGCTATTAGAACTAAAAATACATGAGACAGACATGTAAGACTATGAAAAATGTGATCCCCGCAAGTGGGACAATTAGGATCTAAGTGGACTTCTACAATAACTTCTGCGATAAATGTTCATGAGCATCCCATTGTGCTGGGGACCAAGGATGAGTCCACTGGATGTTCAGATGGACGGTCATATGAATGGCCAGATATGACATGCTGGGCAGGGGAGAAGTCTGTGGAGATACGAGTGTGGCAATTCTGAGCCTAGAGGAGGGGAAAGATCACTGTGTGTGGGGGGGGCAGTTTTTGAGGACAGGGGAGCCCAGGGCTGAGCCCTGTGGGGCCCTAATGTTTAGAGACCAGGATATGATGGGACTTTTTTTTTTTTGTGGTGGGAATTGAACCCAGGGGTGCTTAACCACTGAGCCACATCCCCAGCCTTTTTTATTTTTTACTTTAAGTCAGGGTCTTGCTAAGTTGGTCAGGTCCTCACAACATTGCTGAGGCTGGTATTGAACTTATGATCCTCCTGCTTCAGCCTCCCAAGCTGCTAGGATTCCAGGTATGAGCTACCATCCATGGCATGATGGGACTTTTCAAAGAGGATGAGGAACATTCACCATCACTTCCAAAAAAATGAAATATTTGGGCATTAACCTTACAAAGGATGTTAAGAACCTCTTCAAAGAAAACTATCAAACACTAAAAAAAGAAATTACAGAAGACCTGAGTAGATGGAAAAACATTCCATGCTCATGGTTAGGTAGAATCAATATAATAAAGATGGCCATTCTACCAAAGCCCTTTACAGATTGCAATCCCCATTAAGATACCTATGGCATTCTTCAGAGATACAGATAAAGCAATTCTCAAGTTCATATGGAATAACAGGAGACCCAGACTAGCCAAAACATTACTCTATAGAAAGGAAGAAATAGAGGGTATCTCAATCCCTGACCTGAAATTATACTACAGAGCTGTAGTAGCAAAAACAGCATGGTATTGGTATCAAAACAGAACCAAAGATAAGTGGAACAGAACAGAAGATCCTGAGACAAATCCCCATATCCTTAACTATTTGATATTTGATAAAGAGGGCAAAAGTATAGTATGGAAGAAAGATAGCCTGTTCAACAAATGGTGTTGGACAAACTGGACAGCCATATGTAGACATCTGAAGCTGGATCCTTATCTTTCACCCTGCACAAAAATTAAATCAAAATGGATCAAACACCTGGATATTAAGCCTATAACTTTAAACTTACTAGAAAAAGAAGTAGGGTCAACACTACAGCATATAGGAGTCGGCAGCTACTTCCTTAGCAACTCCTATGGCTCATGCTGTAAAATCAAGAATAAATGAATGGGATGCAATTAAACTAAAGAGTTTCTGCACAGCTAAAGATCTAGTCAAGAGCATCAAGAGAGAACCTACAGAATGGGAGAAAACTTTTGCCTGCTACACCTCGGACAGACGGCTAATATCCAGAATATACAGGGAACTAAAGAAACTAAAGTCCAAACTCACAAATAATCCAATCAATAAATGGGCTAAAGAACTCAAAAGGAACTTCTCTCCAGTGGAAGTCCAGAAAGCCCATAAATATATGAGAAAATGCTCTACATCATTAGCTATAAGGGAAATGCAAATCAAAGCTTCAATGAGATACCACCTCACTCCTGTTAGAGTGGCTAAAATGAAGAATACAAACAACGACAGATGCTGGAGGGGCTGTGGGAAAAAAGGAACACTGTTACACTGCTGGAGGGACTGCAAACTGGTTCAGCCACTATGGAAAGCAGTGTGGAGAATCCTCAAAAAATGAAGGATGGAACCACCTTATGACTCAGCTATCCCACTCCTGGGTATTTTCCCAAAAGAGTTAGAATCAGCATATTATAGTGATGTGGCTTCCTCAATGTTTATAGCAGCTCAATTTACCATAGCTAGACTATGGAACCAACCCAGATGCCCCTCACTCGACGAGTGGATACAAAAGCTTTGGTACATATATACAATGGAATACTACTTGGCCATTAGAGAAGACGATATTATGGCTTTTGATTTCAAATGGATGGAGATGGAAAAAATTATGCTTAGTGAGGTATCCCAATCCCAGAGACTCAAGGGCCAAATGGTTTCTCTCATCTGTGGATGCTAGAATATATGGGGAAGCAGTAGGTTAGACGGCTAACCTAACAATACTTCAAATTGAATGACTCTCAGAGTAATAGGGGGTGGCTCCCTAGGATACTTGGAGGCGTAGGGAGGGGGATGGGGAAGGGAAAGGGTGTATGAAGAACTCATAGGAGTCTGGAGATTGGGAAGATGGGGGAACCATCCCAGAAGCTGATGTCATCCCTCTACCAGATACCCATTTAACGCATGAGTTCTTCTGGGGGAACTGCAACAGGTGAAACCCAAGGTGGTCATCCATGTTTTGGCATTACCCCTGGATAACAAAGTTTATATACATTGATTACTGTTGGTTTGATGATGTTTCCCCCTCAACTGTATCTCTATATACTTCTAAAAAAAAATGTTAGGGAACCACCAAAAAAAAAATAAAAATAAAAAGAGGACGAGGAAGTGAAATCAGCCAAGGAAGAGGAAGATTAAGGAAAGCAACGGGTAAAAAGCCAGGAAGTGCTACAAGAAGGAGGGGTCCACTGCATCCAGGGCTGCCACCAGGTCATGAAAGAACAGAAGTGAGTGACCTGGGCAAGGTGGAGGTCACCTGATGCAAGAGGAGCAGCTTAGACGAGGAAGAGGCCTGCAGGTCCACAGGGATGGGACTGGACAGATGGGAGGTGTGTGTAGAGGGGAATTATGCAGCCACCTCCTGGTGGAGTTCTTTAAAGGGGACAGAGGAAGTGAGCCATCTAGGTCATTTGGTCAAAGGAGTCTTTCAGGTGAAAACCTTAGGTTTGAGTATGAGAATCTGAAAGTAGCAAGGTCCGGGGAAGAGGAGTAGTGGCAGCCAGTATCTTTCCACTGGAGCACTCCTGGCTCCTCCCCCAGTGCAGCAGCTGGGGTCTGCAGCTGGTAGGGTCTGGCATGGACTTCTGCTAAAGGCCTGAGGGTCAGGGAAAACCCTGGGCAACCCTACCCCTGACTCACCTCATCCCACCCTCACTGGCCCAGCTGACCCCTGGGCTTCTGTGCCGCTGCCCCATGCTTGAGCTCCAAGCTGAGGCTGAGCTGCCCTTCTGAATCCAAGCCACTTGCCCATTGCCAGCCTGAGTATCCCTGCTTGCCACCTGAGCTTGCCATTGCCTTGAGACCTAGGTGCCCACAATGGGCAGCCAGGCAGTTCCCATTGGCTCCCAGTGCTGCAGCTTCTACACTGGCCCACTGCAAGGGAACTTAAGTTAGGACAAACAGTCACTCCCCTCAAGGAACAAGAAAACTTTGTATGTGTGAAAACACTGCTGAACAGAAGAGCCCTTCTGCAGGACCAAGGCAGATGCACGAGTGCTTGGTGAGAGCGAATGCATTCCTGACAGCTACTCCCAGAAGGCTGCGGGAGAAGGCAGGTTTTGTTCAGATATGGAAATGACAGAGAATGCAGAGAGAGGGGCATGTGCCAGGAAGTCAGGGCGATAAGTAGGGGTCAGTGTATAGCACGTGCCAAACACTGCCCTAGGACTCAGGTTGAGAAGGGACCTGGGAGAGACAGGAATGGATTTTAGCACCAGCTATGACAGAAGCAACACAAAGAACTATGGAGTGTGGAGGGCTCTCAGAGTTTTGCTAGAGAAGGGGGCTTGTGCCAGCCCTTGAAGGGTGACTGGATTTGGCAACGGGCTGGGCTCCACAGGCAGCGGAAGATTGAAATGTAACAGGATCAGGTCAGATCGTATGGCCAGTAATATAAGGCTGAGTTTAAACTGGATTCTTCGGGGAAGGCAGCCACAGAAGGCTCTGGAACACAGGCAAAACACAGATAGAAACATTTTCAAACACGTTCAGTGACACCAACATTGGAGGCCTGGAGAACGGGAGGCCAGAGCAGAGGCAGAAGTAAAGAAGCCACGCTGAGCCACTGATTACTTTGTGTAGACATTAGAATTTGTGGACAAATTGGAACAGGGAGGAGAGGGTGTCTGAGATGACACTAAAGTATGGAAGGTGAAGGGCCGGGCTCATCATCTGAGGTCTGGATGTGGAAGGAGATGCTGCTGGTGGGAAGTGGAGGGCTTGCTTGGCACAAGCTGAGTGTGAGGTGCTATGGGTCTCCCAGGCAGAGAGGCATCCAAAGCAGGGGTCTTCAGTCCAGGAGTAAGGGCCTAGGCACATGATGGGGCATGGAGCCAATGAGATAAATGATCTCAGCAAGGAGGAACGCTCAAGGCAAGAAGGAGCCCCACTGATGAAGAGCAGGGCTATCATCACACCAGGACTGCCTCCTGAGTCTCACCACCCTTCCAGCCCAGCCCTCCGGCCCTGGGAGACCCTCTCCAGCAGGTGACTCAAGTTCCCTGAGCTGGCCCCACCTCCGCACCGGGTCTTGTGTTGCCATCTTGGCTAGGTCCCCAAGCACCTTGAGGGCAGGATGACAGTTTGCCCCTGTTGGGTTTACTGCATCTTCTAGTCCAGAGCACCCTTGGAGAACTGATTAAACAGATGCTCCATGATGGATTCACTGTTGATCAACTGCTGGACTGTAGGTCAGGAAAAGAGTCAGGAACTCTGTTTCCCCAGCTGACGCCCTCCACCAGATGCTGGGTTGATGCAGGCGCCATGCCCTTGGACTTCCAGAACCATGGCTAAATAAAACTCTATTTTAAGTAATTTCCCCTCTTTTGCTGTAACAACAGAAAATAGACCAAGACATTCACCCAACACCACGTCTGCCTGGACTGCAGCAGGCCTGGAATTTTCCCTAGCAGAGTGCTCTGCCCCCAAGTGCCCCACAGACCCTTCCCAGCAAGCAGGGAACATTAATATTTTCCCAGAGAGAAAATCGTGGCTAGGACAGAGGCGTGGAGACAGGGGCACAATTCAAAGCAGCAGATCATCACTAAGGAATCAAGAGCAACAACAGGCACGAGGAGAGCTCGGCTCAGGATATAAAGGCTCTGTGTGATGGAGCCGATCTCTCTGCCTCAGCATGGACACACCGAGGGACACTAACAAGTCACAGGTGCATGTTAAGCTGACTGGATTCGCCATCATGGCCACCTAACAAGGGTTACAGGTCTTCCCAAGGACAAGTAGGGTCATACCTCCCATCCCTGAGGATATAGGTGAGGCCAAGTGACTCACTGTGGCCAAGGGATAAGGGCAAAGGTCCCTTGGTGAAGCTTTAGAAGCCAGCGTACAGTACACAACTCATCCCTTACTTTCTTGATCTCCACTGGCCCAGACCCCCTGGTGGACCCAGTGAACAAAGCCCCACTGCAGACCCATGTACCAGAGTGAAAAAGAGATGTATATTGTGTTAAAGGAAAGAAAGAAAAACAAGAAGGAAGAACTGACTCTAAGGCAAACCCTGGAGCGACTGCAGATGGGCTTGAAGGATGCAGTCAGCGTTCCAGTGGGGCGCAGCCTTGGGGTCTTGGGGGGCACGTGGTCACATGATTGAATGGATGGTCAGCATCCCTGGCCCCAACCACGAGATGCTGGTGGTGCCCCCAAGTATGTGACAACCAAAAGTGCCCTCCCCTTGTCCCTGATATTTGTAAATACTCCTGGTGGGGGGGAGTGAGACAGAGGTGGGCCAGGAAGGGAAGGATCACCAGAAGTGAGTGTGGGAAGCAGTGGGGACCAAGGTCAGACAGCCTGGCTTGGAGACAGAAGGATAGGACAAGTGGCACCATATAAACCCCCTACATGCTCAGATCAGACGTGACAAGTTGGAGGAGTGAGTCTGATAGCTCCCACAGCTGACAGGACAGAGTGAGGTTGCCCTGCGTGGAGATAAGAAGTGGGACTCACTATGATAAAGCGCACCCACGTCCACTTCCTGAGCTCCTGTGACTACACTCTCTCCCACTGGCCCCACACGCCTCCCGGGTATGCTATTATCCCCTTCACAGATAAGGTTGCGGAGAGCTGGAGAGGTGGGGGAGGGAGGACGTTTAAGGCTGGACAGAGGTAGGTGGCACTGTTGCTCAGGGACAGGTGTGAAAAACCCCAAAAGGCAGGAAGGTTCTGAAACAGCACATGGGACAATAAATGTCAACCTGTATGGGACATGGAGGAGGATAGTGACCACTGCCCAGGCTTCAGAAAGAGGAGAGGGGCTCAGGGGTGACTTTCAGCCTAAGGAGAGGTATCCCATAGGTAGCGGGACAGCGAGAGGCTCCTCCCAGCATGTTCAGACACTGGGGCTTCCCGAGGGATAGAGGCAGCAGGGGGCCTTCTTGGGCACCCCGGCCTCAGGGCTCAAGGTGCTTGGCTCTTCGCACATACAGAACTCCTGGAGGAAGCAGGCACCTGTCCACCACCAAACGCTACACAGAGCCCCAGAGGCAGCGCTTGAATCAGGAGGCAAGAGGGCGCATTCAAAGCATGCGATGCATCAATCCATCCCGGGATCCAGCCTGGGTGCCCTTCGGGGGACCCAGAGTATGAGAACGCAGAGACACACGAGGGCGCTCTAACCAAACAGCAGGAGCAGAAAACACTTGTCCCCAGCTGGAAAGCCAGCACTAGGAAACATCCAGTGCTCCTGGAGGGAGCCCCTCCTGGTATTTTGGGCAGCATGTTTCAGGCATGTTTGCCATCGCTGACCCCTTCCCCATCACTCTGGTAACCAATCCACATCTCCCCAGAGTCCCCGTCTGGCTAGTGTCACAAGAAGATGCTGACTAGTGGCACTGGAGAGTGTGACAGTCCCTGCTCTCCTCTCCCCAACCTTCCAGGGGACTCCTGTGTCTCCCACTTTGACCCCGTGAGTTTGGCTCTTGCAGGTGCTGGAGAGTCAGTGCCAGCGGCAGTATGTGTTGGCCAAGGCTCATGAGGACCACCCACTCAGGAGGCCAGTTTTCCTCCACGCTGTGGTCCCTCAGGACTGTATAGGGCTGGGGGCCACCCTAATCACACCAGGGACACAGACACAGGACCCTGAGACAGACACCACGGCACCTGCTCACAGACACCCACATCCTGGGGAGCAAACACGTGGCCACACAGAACACAGCTGGCACAGAACACTTCCACAGAGCATGTCAGAAGCAAGGCTGCCTTCTAGAGCCTGGAAGGCCCCTGAAGTGGCGAGTTTCCAAGGCAGGGCATCAGGCTTCCAGAGTCACACCAAAAACCAACTGCTAGGGATGACATTCAAAATATTCTCCAAACCAGAGCCCTGGGCCCTGGTCAGGCGGAATGAGAGGGCAGAGTAAAAGGCCAGGGGTGTAACATGCTCTGGGTCCTGCATACAGCCTTGTGGGCAGAACCCAAGTGCCCAGTGGGCAACTGGGCATGACAGGGGCATGGCCTGGGCAGGATGGAGGTGACTTTTGGGGAATACATAGCAGGAGAAGTGGAGGCTGAGACAGGAGCTGGCAGGCTCACTATCACCCTAGCTCAGGGGCTAGAAACCTGGCCAGGAGCTGAGCAAGTACAGAAAGACCCAGACCCCTCCAGATCCTCAGTGAATACCCAGCATCGTGTGCGTGTGCCAAGGAGCCCCCTCGTGTTCTCAGAGGCAGCCTGCAAGTCCTGTGATAGTGGCACCTGCGGAAAGTCACCCGCGGTGAGACACCGGCCGTCTCTGCGCACAGGTGACACGAGCGTTTACTCCACAGGGAGCAGACTGGAAACCAAAGGTGAGCCTTACCCTCCTTCGAAGATTTTGATCCTCGCTGGCTCCCCTTTCTTGGAGGCGGGAGCATCCTCCTCCGGCTTCCCTCGCTTCTCTTCCTCCGGCTCCACTCGAGCCACCTCTTTCTGGCCTTCTGGGGAAGCCAGCGACGGGAGGTGCACCTGGCCCACCGCGGGGGTGACAAAATCATCACTGGTTACATTTTCTTTCTCCGTTGGGAGTTTCCTAAGAACAATCCCTCGTGTGGCACTGCTCTGGCACGCAGGTGGGGTCTCCATACCTGACCCTCCCCTGTGAAGTGTGTTATCAGCCCCTGTGACAGAACTAAGGAACCCATCCAGAGAGATGAGGTCTCTCCAGCTGGGCCTCTGACAGGCCTCTCCGGTTAACCTTCCCACAGGGGCTGGGCTTGCTTTTTGTCTCTTGCACTAGTTTGGGAGCTCCTGGGGACAGGACCTTTTCTTGCTGACAGCACCCAAAGTCGGGTCACCCGACTTTGCAGGTTTTAGCTCATTTTAGGAAAATAACATCATAAATAAATGACTGTCAAATCCAATTAAGCCAAATTAGCACTTCCACTTATAAGTGGAGATACTTAAAGAATGTCTTAATACATGAAGACTTGGCTCCACCCCTGGAGACTCCCTGCTGCAGTTCTCACTGCCAGCTCAGAAAAACAAGGTCACAGGGCTAGTTGAGGGTGGAGCTGGGAGCAATGCTAAAGGCGGGGAGCCAGGTGACCTGAGCAACAGAACCCTGACCCCCTGGCAGGCTCTGGGCTGCTGGTTTCTAAGGGAGCTCATTCTCTTTGCAGAGTTACGGGCCTCAAGGAGACCTGGCTCAGTGGGGGGGGTGTGGGGGTGTGGCATTGACCTTGGCTTCCCAACCTCTTCATTGTCCCAAGAACACATCCTCTCCACCTGGTTGGGGTGGCAGTGGGTAGGTACTTTCTTGTGTAGGGAGCAATGATGTTGTGCTGGGGGCTGGGGCTGGGGCTGGTGGAACTGTGCAAAAAGGTACCACTTTGGGAACTAGGGATCTGAATTCCAGTACCAGATTGGCCATGCATGCTGAGCTACCCTTGGGTGGATTTGCTTCACCTCTTCACCTGAGTCTGATGGGGTTTAGATTACCTTAAAGATCCATTCTAAGGTCAACTGCTGTAATCCAGTGACACCCCCCCCCCCATATAATCTCTTCAGAATGGGAGGTGATGTCTGGATGAAGCTGGAGGAGGTTAGTTTGGGTGGCAACTGGGAAACACATGTTGGAATTGAGCAAGGGCCCTGGGATCCATTTTAGCTTTTATTGAGAATAATGAGTGAGCATAGCCAACAACATTTCCTAAGTGTCCATGTGCTAAGCACTGTTCTATATACACTTTGCATATTTTAGCTTATTTAATGATCTTCACAGTTTTATGACCAAATGGTTATTAGTATCCCTATTTTACAGATGAAGAAACCAAGGCATAGAGAGGTTAAGTAACTTGCCCAAGATCACACAGCTAGTAGGTGAGGTAGTGGGATTCAATTCTGGGCAACTTGGCACCTGAATAATTGTTCTTCATTTCTTTGTGATAGTGTTGTGGTTGCCAAAAATGACCCCAAAGATGGAAAAAAGTAGGGGAAACCTAAGGAAAAGAATATGACTGCAAAGCTTGCATTTCTTCAGAAAAAAATGCGTATGACCAAACTCAAATGTAGGAGGGGGCCTACATCAGCAAGAAAATACTTACCGAAAGGTTCAAGATGCTATGATAAACTAGAGGGTGTTTTCAGAACTACTAATGAATGGAAACCACAGATGACAACTGTCAGTGTGGCAGAATAAAGCATTTTCCAAAGACGAATTGGGTTATACCACAAGGTAAGCTCCTCATCACTGAAGTTATGCAGGAAGAGGCCAAAGAGTAAGGTGTCATTGTTGAAAGGCCTCAACCTGTGGACCATGCAGCTATTTTAATGTTCTGGATCAGTGCATTCTGGTGGGAAACATACCTTTGAACCAAATAGAATATTTCAAGGAAAAGTTTGCAGGTTTTAGCTCATTTTAGGAAAATAACATCATAAATAAATGACTGTCAAATCCAATTAAGCCAAATTAGCACTTCCTTCTTATAAACAGCCTATGCAATCTTCCTTAGGGAACAGAGGCAGCCTGGGTCATCGGAAAGGGCGTTGGTTTTGCATTCAGTCTCTGCCACGTACTACATGGCCTTGTGCACGATACTCAGCCTCTCTGTGCTTTGGCGTATTTACCTATAAAATGGAGATATTGCATCCTAACTCTCACGGTGGTTGCGAGGATAAAAGTAAAGTTTTGCATAGTACCTGGCACACAGTAAGTGCCACAAAAGTTATAAGAATAATTACAACTGCATCTTGACAGCAGTCACAGCTAGTAAGAGATAGAGGACAGAAAATCAGTCTGTGTATAGTGAAAGTGGAAATCTTTCTCAGAGATGTCTATAAACTGACAAAGACATCTAGAGAAAGAATTTGGAAATAAGTTTGTGAAGAATATCCAGTTGAGATAAGGACAAACTCAATGCACAAAATTCACTCAATGCAAGAGGAAGTCATGGGTGAGTGGGAAGTTACAGAATATACTTTTGCTCACCCATCTACAATATGAATTTAATTTGGGGGTTGATGCCTGATACAGTCAAAGCATCTGGTCAGAAGACACTCTAGTGAACATCTTTAAATTTACAATAATTTTTAAAGGGTTTATTTTGTTGAAGAATTAAAAGAAGAAAAATAGATTCTTTGGAGACAGATGGGTCTGGGTTCAAATTCCAGGTTTGCGAAATATTTGCCATGTGTTCTTGACCTCTCTCTACCTCTGACCCTGGTTCCCTCATCTGGAGCCTGGAAATGGAAATGCTGCCCCATAGGTGGATCCAAGGGTGCAATACAGTGAGGTCACTTGACAAACAAAACCAATTTGTCATTCCTCAAGTGCCAAGTCAGCACAATAGATCACAGATGGCTTAAATCCTCAGGCAGCTTTGTTGGGGTATGGAGTTGTCTTTTGTCTGATACAAATTTCGAATCATAGAGTTTCACAATTGGTGAATGTGCAGGGGACCAGTTAATTTTATATAATTTTATAGCTCCTGTTGTGGCCACAGGTCAGAGGCAATGAAGGAATAAAAATGAGTTCTTAGTGAGGGTCTGGTTCTACTACAAAGCCCACACGGGTCAAACTGTAATACTGCCCCTACAGGTAAATATTGCTACTGCAGCTCAGCAATATTTGCTCTCCTACTCAGAAAACAAAGAAGGAATATTTCAGGAATAGTTTGTGTCAAGTGGTAGAATCTCTGGAAATGGGAAGATTTTAAATAGTACTAGATAATGGAAACTGCAGATAATGAGAATAAGAAAAACTAATAAGATGAGGAAGAGCCATGAGGTAAAGGAGTGTTACAAAGTTCTGAAATTGCTATAGGCTTTACCATCAAGCAAGTTTCCAATTCAGTGTTTTAGAGAATTGCTTTTTTCATTGCCAAGATTGTATCTTTGATTTTATTGTGGAAGCTCAAGGGGAAGCAGGACCGTGTTATAGCTAACTTTATTGAAATGTATCTATTCCAATGATGTAAAGAAACCCAATAAAGATGTTTCTTGTAAGGTGACCAGTCATGGTTGCCAGAGAGAAAACCTTCCCCCTTAGTTCTGTTCTACACATGGAACCTGATGGCAGCATGGCTTTAAAAGCTCAACAAGGTCTTCAGAACTCAGTGGTGACAAGAAGACAAAGCTCAACTTACCTCTGTCATGCGGGGCTTGCGGGAGCTGGATGGCACAAGCCTTCCTGCCTCAGGATGCGGAGCTGTGGCCATGGTGTATGTCTCTTTGCTCACCTTCTGCTTAGACCTCAGGAGGGACAAAGCAGCTTTAGTGGAAACCCCCGGAAGGTTGGGGTTGTACAAACTTATGCACCAACCAGCGTAAACAGAGGACCTCCTATCTGCATGCTGGATGTGATTTGGCTTAATGTAGTTTAAATAGCACCAACTGACATTAGTGGTCGTGTGGAGGCTGGGGAACTGCAGTACCTTCTTTGAGTCCGTACCTTCTTGTGACTTGGCAGGTCTGAGGGATGTTTCTGACAGAGGCAGAGAGCTGGGAGGTGCCAAGGGAGGGAGGTCAGGTTGTTCCTTGGAGTCTTCCTTCTTCACACTCAGTGGGGGCAACCCTCTTCGCTGAGGTCTGCCAGATGGCTGGGCATATTCCTTCAGAGCTTCTGAGCCTGGGGCTGTCCCATGGGGCAGTGTGGGGTGAAGGAGGGGAGGCATTTCCTTTGGGTCAGATGGATCTGAAGACAGGCTGGACAGTGTTTCCAGCTCCCTCCTGCCCTGGCCCTGGCTTCCTGGGTGGGATTTCTCTGGCCTCTCCCCACCCTCAGTGCTGGTCAGCACCACACTGCATGGTTTTACCAGTTCAAGTTTTTCATCCACTTTGGAAGCCTCCTCTTCCTTCACTCTTTTTTGCTGCTGGGTTTCCATGGTAAGTTCAAGGCTGCCAGCTGGTGAAAGGACACGTTTGCTTCCCCCTACTGTTGATGAACTCCCCTCCAGGCCCAAGGCACCCTCTGATGACAGGGAAGTGCCTTTTCTTTCAGGTAATGTCACAGGCACTCTCAGGTATGGAGTCTGGAAACCTCTGCTGTGCTCTTCACTTAAGCCAGACAGTCCAGGCCCAGCCTCATACATATGTGCCCCACACACGGCTGTCCCTTTAGATGGGGACTCCTCTCTTTTGGGAAGAGGTGCACTTGCTGAGCTGCCTTGAGACTGGGTGACCAAGATCTGAGAAAGGGTGGTATACATTGCGCTCCCATAGGATGGCATGTTGGTCTGAATACGGACGGGCACAACCAGGGACACCATAGTGTCTGGACAGGCAGGTAGGGCCAGTGGCAGGGCTGATGTGGGTGCTGAGCAACTGGCTGGGGGAGCCACAGGGGGCAGGTGGATATCGCTGCTGTAACCTGTGCTGCAGGAGAGGCCAGGAGTTGCTGTTGCCAGTGGGGCTGGACTGGTTTTGATCTGTGGTACGTGGCTTTCCACATCAGGGAGCTGCAGTGCAAACTGGGATTGCAGAGGCAGGAAAAGCCCAGAAGAGAGTGCTGAGGAAGCTGGGTATGGCATGGGGAAAAATGAAGGGGGCTGCCGGAAGGGAATGTCAGCTGGATGCTGCAGGAGCTGGGGGAAATGGAGCTGGCCTGGGTGCAGAACGGTAGGCTGGAGAGGAAGTGGTGGGGCTTGGAATAAAGATGGAGGGAGTGGAGGCATGGAGTATGGTGTTGAGAGGAGGCTGGACATGGCCTGGGTGGAGAAGAAGTCTGAGGACTGTCCTGGTTCTTGCTGCAAGAGATGCTGGAAAGAAAAGAGGGAGACAGGTGGGGGCAGGTATGGTTTCTCCTGCAGGGGCAGCTGGGCCACAGGGTGGTGGAGCACCTGCAGTGCTTCTGTGAAGGGTGGAGTGGACCCCAGTGGAGGCCTGTCCTGCACATGGCTCTTGCCTCCCAGGTGCCCGCTGTGTGAGGTGGCCGCTGAAGAAATCTGGGGCAATGAGCTTTTGGTTGAAGGTTTGCTGGGTGAGGGCTGTGGTTCCTCGCTCTCTTGTCTTCCCTTGGGGGTGGCCTCTGGCTCAGTTTCTGGAGGCCTGCTCAGAGAGGCCTGTCTCACCAAAAAGCACTTTCTTCTTTCTGGTGGGGCTGCTGGGGCCGGTGGAGCCACTGGGACTGGTGCAGAAGGGCCTGTCAAGGACAAGCTTCCATAGTCAAATGATTTGCTGCGTGTCTCTGTCATGTGGGAAGAATGGGAAATGTTGGGGCTCTGCTCTGAGGCTGACCTCCTCATCTCTCGGGCGTGCGGGTGGTGGCTGGGGACAGTCAGCATGTGGGTGCCCAAGGGTTTGGAGCGAGTATCGGACGAGGGCCCAGGGACCTCGGCTTTCCCGTGGTCATCCCTGTCGAATGAGGCAGAGCGACTGGATCCACTCAGAGAGACACTGCTTTCCTGGCTCGGGCTGCGAGACAGAGGCACAGATGACTCAAAGCTGGACTCCCCTGATGACTGGGCCATTTCTGCCAGGCGAAGTCTTTTCTTCTTGGGTGGCAACTTCTCGGCTGGGAGCTGGGCAAGCGTCTGGCTGCGCTGGGGCCACTGGAACTCCTCTGTCTTCTCGGGTTCCTTGGGAGGTGGTTCAGGCTCTGTGTCTGGCCGGTCAGGCTCCTCGGTCACCAGGATCTCAGGAACCTGAATGTTGGGCTGGCGGACTAGCTTGGGCTGCAGGGAGTGAGTGGAGCGTCCGTGCGGGGCAGGTGGCAGGGATGAGAACTGGGCTAGAGATTTGTCTTCCCCTTCTAGGCCACTGGGCTGCTCGAGAGGGTCGGATTTCTCAAAGGAGCTGGTGTGCTGGATGACAGAAATTTCTTTGGACGTTGTTCTCCTCTCCTTCCCTGATTCTGAGCCGGACCCTGGCTTGGGAGTCCTTGGCTGGAAGCCCGTGGGTCCCTCCAAGGAGGGCGCTGATTTACTTGGTTCTGCTGGTGACTTGGTGGACTCCAGGGGAAGGTTCCGAGCAGTGTCAGATGGCCCTGGGCTGCCAAACTGACTCTTTGTTGACTCAAAGGCAGGCAGCTCTTCCTCATCCCCAAGACTCTTCTCCTTCCTCCTCTTCCTCAGTGGAGTGAGTTCCAAGGTGGCTCCCAGTTTATAATGCATCATCTGGGACCACGGCTCGTGCTCCGCCTGGCTCTTTTCGGCTTCGGGAGACACGTGAGCACCTGCAGAGAGGGGCTTTGTGATCTGAAGCTCTGAGCAGTAGTACTTTTTATGGGCTTCGTAGTTATCCCTTTTCTTGTACCGAGCACCACATATGGTACATTCATAGATCACCCCTTTCGTTTTCAAGCCCTTCTTGGTCTTTTTGGTGAGTTCACTTTCCTTGGGTTCCGGTTCGTCAGAGGGCTTGGAGGCTGTCTCTTTGCTACTTGGTCCAGCCTCCTCAGAGCTGTATTCACCTCCCAAAGGAAGTTCGATGGCAGGCTGGCGCTTCAGCATCCGGGGGTGGGAGGTAAACACTGGACTGCTGCGGCTCAGGGGATCGGAGTCGGTGATATGGTCGTCGAAGGAGTAGCTACCTCGGAAGGTGTGGTGGGGGGTGCTGAGGGTGCAGGTGGCAGAAGGCATAGACTGGCTTCTCAGGAGAGGCACAGGGGGGGTGGTGCTGGAGGGGTGCTGGAGGCTCAGCAGAGATTGTTCGGGCTTTGTCTTCTCACTGTGGGATGACAGTGGCTCCCGGTAGAGGCTGGATTTGGGGGACTCCAAGCTGCTGCGCCTGGTCAGAGAGCTCCTCCTCGGCTTCACGCTGTCTATCTCGCTGGTGTCCACCACGGCCTCGTTGATGGTGATGAGCTTTGTGATGTGCTCGATCACCTGTGTTCGGGGCACAGACAAAGGTACCAGGCTGGGCTTGTCCTCAGCGGACAGGGGCAGGAGGGGCTGGGTGGAGGTGGCTGTCAGCATGGCGGTCCGCTGGCCGATTCTCCCACACTTGCCGAAGATGATCTCCGCGTAGGACTTGGCGTTGGTGTTCGGGGGGCTGACCTGCTGCTCGGCGCTCTCAGAGCGTGAGAAATAGCCAGACTCGGTGCTGCCTTTGCTGCCCGGGCTGAGAAATGCCTGCTCATCAACCACCTTCTTCCTCTCGCTCAGGCGGAGGGCCAGCTTCTGTTTAATTGTGTGGGTGTCCTCGGGTTTATGGCTCAGGGGATGCTCAGATGAGGGTTCTGCGAATGGAGCAGGGTCCTCAAGGGATGGTGCTGTGCTGGACTGGGATAGGGAACAGTGTTCGTGGCTGGAACTGTGGCTTCCAGAGCTGTACAAACCGCTGGAGAGGAGGGGATGCTTGGGCCTGGGGGAGAGCTCTGTGGTGGGAACAGACGTGGTGCCAGTTTCCTCTTCCGAGTCTGTGCTTTCTCCCTCGGTGGGCTCCTCAAATTCTTCCCCAGGGATCCTCTCCATCTCCAACCCTGGGGGGTACATCTCCCCGCTCACGCCCGAGGCCAGGCCTGCTTTGATGCGGTGGGCATGGGACTTCCTGTGCTTGTAGAGGTTGCTCTTGGTCTTGAAGGAGAAGCCGCAGGGGCCGCAGGGGTAGGGTCTCTCGCCCGTGTGTGAGCGGATGTGCTTCTGGAGCACACTGGGCTTGGCACAGGGCCGGCTGCAGTATTGGCAGATGTACTTGCCAGGCTTCTGGGGTTTTCTCTCTTTCTTGTGTGCCTCTTCTGTGGGCTTCAGGGACACCTGCGAGGGGCGGGGCACAAAGACCTTGGGGATGCCAGGCAGCTCCTCAGAAGGAAGGATAGAAGCATGGGACTGGAGGAGCTGGCTCTGCGGATGGAGCCCAGGGGCCACAAAGGAGCTCGAGGGTCCGGGTCTCATGGGGTCAACCAGTTGCCACGTGGACCCTTCCAGGAGATGCTCCGGCTTGCCTGGCGACATGAATGCTGGTGTCAGAGGGTGCTGAGGAAGTTGCGAGATGTGGACGGAGGCTTCGATGGAGGGCCTCTTTGGGGGCTTCTGCTGCTGGCCTGTTTTCTCCTGAGAGCCTTCCCTAAGAACTGCCGAGGGGCCAGGGAAGGGCTGCGGGGCTAGGAGCTCCTGGGGGGCACTTTCTTGGGTTGCAGCTGTGCCACTTCCTGGATATGGAACGCTGGAAGAAACACTGGTCTGAATGGCCTCTCCTTTGGTCAGCCGCTTCCTGGGACTTCCTTCAGCCTTCTTGGTGCCCTTGATGCTTTGTTCAGGATCCATGACCTTCACAGGGACCTCAGATGCTACTCAGGGAGGGTGGGGCAAGCTGCATTTACGAATAATCCAAGTGTCTGGAGGAGATGTCCAGCTTTGGCCACATTGGTCAAGAGCTGCGGAAGCCAACCCTAAGACGGCTTTGGGAGTTTTTCTTTTTGCAAGTGTCACTGGCTGCTAGGGGACTCAGGAGGTCATTGGGGCCCAAGCTATTCCTATTGGTGGGGCATGGTCCTCTACTTGACAGACAGAAAGCACGCCAGCACTTCCTGCCTGAGTGTCTGTGAGCACGTCATGGAGGATGTCAGTATTGCCATTGTATTGTGTCAGTTGGCAGTGGCAAGCGGCCCCCACAAGTCCCCCGTGTGCTATGCGAATGGCTGAAGGCTGGAGATGTCTGTGTCCATGGCCAAGTCATCCCTGGTGTCGGCCCAAGAGATGCCACTCTGGATGCTGGGGGCAGCTCCGTCCTGGCCTCTTCTGCCCTTTGTCCTGTGTTGGGTGATCAATGGCCTCGGAGGAGAAATCACGCTCTTCTACGGAACAAAAGTGCACACACAGACATACACACACACAAAAGAGAAGACAGGGTTACTGGGATATGTCCACACAGGCCGGGCAGTTCAAACTCAGTGTCAAAGCCAACAGAAGTCCCTAGAGGTTAACCAGAGAAATTCAACTCAGTTCCCCATGCCCAAGTGCTGCCCATCCTCCCCGCACCCACCTCCACAGCTAAGGCCAGCATGCTTGTGATGTGGTGGCTGTGTGGGACGCTGGGGTTGAAGGCAGGGCAGGTTCTGGAAGCTGCAGGCAGTCGGGGTCAGGAAGCCTGGGTTCCTGTGCCTGCTTTGTGATCCACTCCGAGTGAGCTTGAGACCTCTAAGCCTCCATGCCTAATCTGTGAAACGGACAGTGGCATTTCCTGCTCAGCTGTACCTTGGGGTGCAGTGGGCCCACCAAATCAATGGATGTGGATGCTGCTGGATGAACTTTGGGTGCTGCTGGGGCTGGTGCAGGAGGAAGTGCCTTGGGTTATCCAGGTTTGAGTTTTCCAAGATGAAGATTATACTCGGGTGAGCATTTCTCTCTGCCCCTAGGTATGAAAGTGTGTGTGGCGGGGGGGGGGGGGGGGAGAAAGAGAGAGAGAGAGACAGACAGACAACAGATATTGCTTTTTAACCCCTTGAGAACCTACTTGCTGGCTTGTGCTTCAAGGTGAAGCTGCAAGCTACTGCCACAGCCATGGGAACTCACACTCCAACACACCTGAGACCATCTGATTCAGCCAAATGATCTCCAGGAAGATCATTTTAAAGGTTCCTCCAGCTTTGCAGCCTTTCTTTATCCACTCAGTGCTCCAGGGCAGCCCTGGAATTAGCCTAAAATGAAGGCCTTTGGCACGCGGAGGGACAAAGTTGGTCTGCTGGTCTGAGTGGACCCCAAGTGTGTACAACCTCCCAGGGACAGCTGGAAATCAGGCTGTCTAGGCTCCTTGGGTCCTGAGTGCATCCCTAAGGCCCATCTGACGAGGGTCATGGTGAGAATTTCAAAGCTGGAGGCTACTGTGACTTTGTCACACCCAATCACATGACTCTCCAGTTGAGAAAACCCTAGGCCATGGAAGTCCTCCGAGGTTTCAAGGAGGCAAGTCTCCAAGGCTGGAGTTTGTTCCTCGGTCTCTTCTAGGTGTCTGTCCCCTGAATTAGGAGGCCCTGGGTAGGCAAGTGGTGTTTCTGTATTTTCTTCTCCAGCAAGCATGTCCTGCCCCAGGCAACCTGTCCCAGCCTCACTTCAGGTCCTTGTCCTGCTTCTCACTACGTGTCTGCTGATACAGATTTGAAAAGTTCACTCCTTGCCCTTTCCTAAATTGTGCAGGTTAACAAGTCTCCAAGTCTCACATAATTGTCTCTCAAATGCCAGATTTCAAGCCCCCATGACATGGTTAAGGAAGGCAGATGGTTTGAGCTTCTGGTAAAAATTGTATCCTACAAATTTCCTTTTATTTTCTATCTTGACTCTACAAAGAATTCAAGGTAATTATAACATCAAATGTATGGAAGAATGACAAACTATAAAGATAAGAAAACTGTAAAGAGGAATAACAAATTAGAACCAAGAAAATGCAAATAAGGCGGGAATTTAGGATTGGTGGGATGAAAAGATTACCAATATGCCAATCATAAGGGTTTATGATATTTCTACAGTTCAGCAATACATTTAGACATGAGCTTCCTGACAGCCAAGGAAAAAAGAGGGATGTGGTCCATTACAAAGGGCTTATACCCAGAGAGGAACAGAGAGCTAAGTTCCCAGCAGGAAGCAAAGGGTTGCTTGAGAAGAAACTTTTCCATGTGGGACTTCAGTCAGGGGCAGTGACAAGGCAGGAGATCATCCATGTGTTCACTGATAACCCTCAAACAAAGGTAGTAATTGATTTTTGTTAATGGAAGATCACAATTCAGCGAAGGGAGCAGTCACATCCCTTCTTTGACTTAGGCAGAGAAAGCATCTCCCACAGCAGGCAGAGTGTGGGGAAGGCAAGCAAATCTCATCTCACTAAGCCACAGTCAACAAGGTGGCCACATAAGATCACCCAAGCTGGGACCTACTGATACCTGGAGGAACCACAGAAATAAATATTTACCCAAAAGGACAAATGTTTACCCTTACACTCTATGCACCAGGCGTAGTGCTAACTGCCTCTGGGCATCTGGCACAAACTCCGGGTCTTTGCTGTGAGGACTGAAATTATACCATTGTCTCCTAATGGAGCTCTTGATGTTGGACTAGTCCAATCCCCTGAAGACGATAGGATTTGCTCTAAAAATCACACAGGAATGGCAGCAGAGCTGCGCCATCCTGAGCCTCCAGAGCCCCCAGCCAGGCTCATCTCTCCCATCTCAATTAATAACGTTCCCTGTAGCTTCCGCGCGGATGAGCACTGAAGTCTACAGCTCTGTTCTAGGGAAGCAGCAGCACGACCCCAGGGGACATTGCTGCATTCACAGTGAGGAGCATCAGGAGTGTTCAGAGTCTGAACAGTGCACTGGCCTTTCAACCGATCTCACTGTGGCTGCTAGACGGGAGAAGAAGGATGCTTGGCTGAGGAGGGGAGCCCACACTGATGACTCACCCCCCTCACTTATCCAAGTCAAAGCGGGCAGAGGAGCTGAGCCATATAAATTCAGATGAGGCGGATGTTATCTGCAGTTGGGGTCTGGTGGAGAGAGAGCTTCCCTCTAGACTGGACTGGGTGGGCTTCCAGGCCTGGCTGCGCCTGTGTGTGTGCTGAGAGGTGGGAGAGGTCTTTGGGTGCTGTACGTGGGTAACAAAGGGTTGACTCTACTTACTATTTCTATTGGCTTTTTTGTGCAAGGATCTCAAAGCATCCTCAGACTCTAGCTAGTGGTAAACTTTGCTTCCTGTGAAGGATGAATGGACCCCGTGGCATGATGGGTGGTGAAATGGTGGTCTAGTGTGGGTCAGTTGGCCAAGTAGGACCCTATCTTGTCTGGTTCTGTGGTTCTCCCTCCACCAAGCCACAGGTTCTGCAGGGACAAGAAGTCCCTAGTGGTGTAGGTTCTGCTCAATTCCCAGGGCCAGGTGTGAGGGACAGGGTGGATGAGGGAATAGTCAGGTGACTGCTGAATCACCAGGTGACTCACTGGACTGGCAGTGTCCACCTTGGGTCAGCATCCAGCCTACATTTGTGAGCTGGGCCTGGTATTTCTCCATGGAGAGGCCTCCTGCTGGCACCTCTGGGGAAGGGGTCACAAGGACACCTAAGCACCGTGGCTCTCAGAATGCAGAGTCAGGCCTTTGAGCCAAAGCCACCCCTTCATTCTGCATACAGGGCATCTGGGACATGGGGGAATGACTAGCCCAGGGCCACCCTGGTCCTCCTACCCCAAGGTCAGTGCTCTGTGCCACCCTACTCCACCACAGCAACACAAATGCAAGTGCTTGGTACTAGGGGCCGTGGGAAGGGGCAGCTGGGTACAGGCGAAGATTCTAGAGACACTGCAACCCCTTAGACTTGGTGTTTTACCATTCAGATCAGCCCGAGCAGATATTTGCTATCTCTTTAACTCTTTAGGAGGACCATGCTAGTTACTGTGACCAGGCACTAAGAAAATGGGTCTTTCCAACTTTCTATGATTTTGAGACTATGTGTGAAATTTTACTATAATCTTGAAGTGACAGAAAAATCTGCTCCTCCAGGGACTTAATGAGGTCACCTATAAAAGTCACCAGAGACATGGAATCAGAGCGTCAAGATTTCCTTTTCAGGCCAAAATGGGTCTAACCCAGGGATGGATGTCCTGTGCTGATGATGTCAGAATGGCTGAAGTCTACCCCACCTGCCACTGAGGCCACAGCCCCCAGCAAACTGCAGCTTACAAGCCAGGTTACATTTGTGAGGAGAACCTGAGTGTCAACAGCCAACTGGTTAACATATCAGGTCATTTCCAGATGTTTCCATAGATGTAGCCAATGGAACAGCTCAACAGAGAAGAGGATAGAACTTGCTGGAGCTGGAGCCACAAAGGCCTTGGGGAAGTGGGATATGATGGAGGAGCCAACAGGCCTAAGGCTTGGTGATCTGAGGCCTGAAGCCAACCATAAATCACCTCCTGCAAGCAAGTATTGGTACCACATGGCCAGAGCTCAGAAAGGACACACCCTGGGGCCTTGATCAGGTGGAACTGGGAGCAGGGCTCTATCAGGTGGGCAATGCCACCAGTCCTGGCAGGCCACTGTAAAGTGCCTCAGGCTCTAGGCTGAGGAGCTTGGGCCACTAGCCAGAGGAGATAAGGCCAAGCCAAGCTAAGGACAGGGCCCCATGATCAGGTCACTATTAGATCAATCTGACCCCAGAACTGTGGGACCGAACAAAGTTCTATTTACTTACATACCTACTTATCCTCCAATATACTAAGATCTGGTCAAAGACTTTACTGACAGTAACGAAACACATTGGTCTCCAAATGCCAGGAAAGCAATCTTCTTCTGAACTCCAATAGCTGGGGCACAGGCTGATTAGGAGGCTAGCAGTCAATATTCTTACTTAACCACCCAACAAGAAAACCAGTGTCCCCTCTAAGAATCTCTGTGTGCAATACTGTGTGTGCATGTGCATGCATGCATGCATGCATGAGCGCGTGCGTGCGTGCAAGACCCAAAAGGATTCTTCACCTGCAAAGAAAAGCAAAAGTGACTATGGACTGAGACGGCAGCAAGACAGGGCAGATATGAGGACATGGTTTTAGAGACACAGGGAGAAGTGGTCCAGGAGCCTCAGAAGAGTCTGGACAAAGGGAGTGGTCAAGTCTGAGGCTGGGTCATTGTCTGGGAAGGGGAAACATGACGAGAGATGGACATTTCTCCCACTAGCTATTTGTCCTTGTTTTAGTAATCAAAGTTCACCTGAGGGAAAGGGGTGTAGCTGAGTGGGAGAGTGCTGGCTAGCCTGTGTGAGGCCCTGCGTTAGATGCCCAGTGTTGCAAAGACCAAAACCAAACTCCACCTGAGCTTTACCTGAGCCTATGGCTGCCTGGCTAGACCTGTGTTTCGCAGGCTCCCTTGCAGCTGGTTGCAGCCAACATGAGGTATGCAACTTCTAGGTCATGGCCAACAGGACAAGCATTTGCCTTCCACATGCCCATTTTCTCAGGAAGGAACTCCATGTGCTAGTGGTGAGTGAACCTGACCTCGCAGACAAGCGTGTCACCCGCAGGCATGGTGGGAGAAGACTGGATGAGGGTGTGAAGCCAAGACATCCACCCCAGAGAGAGATACGTCTTCCCTCTGTTGAAACCAGTTACTTGGTTCGTTTTGGAGCAGCTGAACCAAGGCACCAACTCACACTGGGGCTGGAGTGAGATGTTGGTCTCTGGAAGCTGCAGAGGGCTGGCAGAGCTCCTTTCCAGATTCTAGAGGCTGCCTGCATTCCGTGGCTCATGGCTTCTTCCATCTTCAAAGCCACACCATTTCACGTTGAGTTATTTTAATCCTGACTCCTCTGTTTCCCTCTTTCCCTTATCCATTTGGAGGTTAGGCTGGATTAATCCAGGATAATCCCCCTTGAGATTCTCAACTTGATCACAACCAGCAAATTCCGTTGCCATGACAGGCAATATATTCACAGGTCTCAGGAATTGAGAGGTGCTGGATATCTTGGGGGCTACCACAATAGGTAGCCCCCAAGATATTATTTTTTAAAATCTCTATTTCTTGATTTCTAGTAAGGCTCAGCATTTTTGTATAAACTTATTAGCTAATTATTTCATCTAAGAGATCATTTTACACATTTTTCATGTTTCTAATGGATTACATTTTTCCTACTTTTTATGGGCTTACATAAACTTTTGGTATTGGGGATATCAACCTTGTATCTGGGCTGGCAATGTTATTGTCATGTGTGTGTCACTTGGCTCTACAGAACACTGTTGTTCTCTATGTGGTCAACTGTGTTATCGCTCTTTTTCTTTATGACTTTAGGTGTCATGTCCAAGATTTCTTTTTAGAATGTCACCCAAATGTTCCTTGTAGTTCCATCATGATTTTCCCCCTCTCTTCATTCCTCCTCCTCCATTGCCATCTTGGCTACATCTGGCATTTATTTGGATATAAGGTGTGAGATAGAGATAAAACTTTTAATCTTGTTTTCATTATAGCTAACCAGCTGCCCTAAACTGCAGTGTGGTGTCTACTGACAGCACAGGTTCTAGCCTCATTCCAGATCTGCTGAAACAGGACCTCTGGGGAATGGGACCCGGCGTCTATGTTCTTGTAAAATTCCCCCATGTCAGTCCGACACACACTTTTCTACAGCCTGGCATTTGGGAAACACACGAAACAACTCTAACTGAATTCTCTCTCTAATCACCTTGCTTCTTGCAGCCTCTTCCCACTCCCCCACCAACATTCCCTATGGGAAGAGGAACCTCTTCAATGGCCAACCTCACCAGGGCTCCCTTTGTCAAGAACTCTCAATAGCTCCCCACGACAGAGAGGATTAGCCAATGGCCTTTCAGGCCTGTAGACAATGGGCCACCAACCCTCTCAGGCTTTCCATCCTGCTGTTCTAGGGGAAGCTACCTCCCCAGAGTTGTTAAGGAATGTTGCTAGAGGAGACATGCTCCCACTGGGCCTTGAATGCTGGGAAACAAGATAGAAGTTAGATTTGGAAGAAAAGGACTCAGTCTAGGTGGGAGGTACAAGATGCCAAGAGCAGGAAGCTGGAATGTGGCCACGGGGCATGCTGTGCTTTGGGGCTCTAGCACACAGTGTCCAGGTAGGGGTCCCATGCAGTGCCAGGGTAGGTTCTGGGCATTGGTAGGAGCTTCTGCACATTTCCCACCCTGGTCCCAAACTGAAAGCTCAGTTGTGCCATGATCACCCATCAGAGCTGTGGCCAGTGACTGACTCTCAGAAAGCACAGAGGAGACATACTCTTACTCTGTCCCCACGGGGTGGGTAGGGAGGTGCTGCTGGGCTGTGCTAGGATTCTGGGGTGGCTGGTGCCTCACACCCTCTGACCTGGGTATAACCCAGGTCCGGGGGCCAGCCTGTGCCAGGAGGAAGACATTTTCTGCCTATCTAGTAGGACAAATAGTGTTGGTTTACTGAGAAGCCTGGGGTGTCTGCGTGAGGCCAGGCCCTGGCTTACACAGTTCATCAGCATCTTCCTGTGAATTTGTCTTCCCCTGGACTGGTTAGGACCTGGTCTAAATCACCTTTATATTTCCAGGGCCTGATACAGGGCTTAGCATGAAGTAAAATATAAAAATATTTAAAAAATACTCAACTGACAACTACCCAACTATGCTAAAGACTGCATAGTGATTCTTACACATGTCCTGTTTTCGCAAATGTGAGGACTGACACTTACGGCTTTAGATCAGGCAAGGAAGGTTCAAGTCAGGACTTGGAGCCCACATGCAGGCTAACGCTTAGGAAACCCCTAAGGGGGCTGATCTTGGCCAGGGCAGCCTGGTTGGATTCTTCCTTCTTTCCTGATCTCCCGGCTCCTCCAGGAATCTTCCCTGGTGAACCAGAGCCATCCACATTTGCACCTAAGTGCTCCTCATGTGTGAGTCACTCTGTAACAGTGAGTTGATTTGGATCTTGAATGTCCCCTGAAGGCCCGTGTGCTACAGGTTAGATCCTGCCTTGGTGCTCTTGGAAAGTGGTGGGGACTTGAAGAGGTGGGTCCTAACGGGAGGTCTTAGGACACTGGGGATGTGCCCTTGAAGAGGACTGTTGGACATCTCCCACTCTGCTCTTTCTTGGCTTCTTGGCTGCCACACAGCACGTGGCTAACTCTACCATGTGCTCCCCCCAGGATGTACTGCCTCGCTACAAACCCAGAAGCCTACCTGCTAGGGACTGAAATCTGCAAACTGTGAGCTGAAAGATACCTTTCCTTTTTTCAAAAGTTGATTATTTCAGGTATTTCATTACAGTAAAATAGAGCTGACCAACACATTAACTTTAGGGCTGAGTTTCATGAAATATTCATTTTCTCCCAACAGTGAGTGCTGGATTATTCACTGGGAGCCTCTTAAATAATTCCTTTTGGATGACTGATGTCTGTGCTCCTACTTTATTTCACCTCCCACCCAAGACCTAGATGGGGCTTAGAATTTCTGCAACTGGCCAAAAAACACATTCTACTCATTACTTTGAGAAACCCTAAGTAAGTTCTGTCTGGCTGGTGTTTGTTTTCCTGTTAGAGTGCTCAGGGACCAACATGAAATTGACATCACTTGGAAAAATGTCATCTCCAGAAACATCCCTGTGAGCAGCAGGAACACGTCACTGAAACCATGCATAACACAGCCAGAGCTCCACACTGCCAGGCTTGCAGAAGCCATGTGGGATGACTCAGGGGAAAGTGGCACAAGCCACGGTTCTCTGTCTGGACTGCGACTGAGCTCCTACTACGTCAGGGCCGTTCTTAGGGAATACACAAATTAGTCGATTTATTCCCCATGATAACCCTACTGTCAGGTTCTGCTGCCATTCCCACTTTATAGATGAGGAGACTGAAGCATAAAATCACAAAACTGCCAAGTAGCAGAGCCAGAATCTGAACCTGGGATGTCAGGTGACTTCCGCAGTAGAGACCCTCAGGGAAGCTGGAGTCCCACCATCCTTACCGATGGGGCTCAGATTTGAGTCAAAATCCTAACTCTATGGTTAACCAAGAACTATTCTTAGCAGTTCTCCTTCCTGTCACATGGGCTGGCCTTGTTAGGAATATTATTTTTCTTTCATTTGGAAAAGAATCTACTGCGTTGCAAATCTCACTCCCATCGAGACCAGGAAGGTAGCTTGGCCTCACCAAGGGCATGCAGAAGCCCACACGCGTGTGCTGGTTCCTCTACCAAGCTGCCCATCGTTACATAGCTAGCCATCTAGCCGACCACCTATCTGGCCCTTTATTTATATCTGCTTTCCCCTAAAAGGACTGAAAGAGGCTTCTGGACACTGATGAGAGCTCAGTGGGCATCTGTGAACTTAGCTTGACCTATTTATCTCCAGCGGTCCAGAGAGTTCCTGTGGGGGAAAGAGCTGCAGGAAGAACAAAGCCTGACATGAGTGGCGGGCAGGTCGGGTGCTTGTCTCCTGGCCTTTTGTGTTCTGTCAGTGTAGCATCAACCCTGCCCGAGAAAGACCTAGATTCCACAGTGGCCACTGGCGGGTCTCTAGCTGTTCCTCTGATGTCATTTTCTTCTACCCAGGTGATGGAGGTACAAAAGGCACACCTACCTACAAGCCTCCTAGGTAGTTAAGGTTTTTCTGTCTACTACAACACATACATGTGTGTGAACAATGCTATAAAATAAATTATAAAAGGACAAATGACCAGGGAGACGGGTGACACGGCATAAACCAAAAGTGCAAGGAACAAAAGTGAAACATGGATAAGATGGACTACAGCAAAATCAATAAGTTCTATGCATCAAAGAAAAAAATGAAGAGTGAAGAGCAGCTGACAGAATTATAGAAAACACATGTGAATCTCATATCTGATAAAGGATTAATATGTAGAATATATGAAGAACTCCTACAACTCAATACCAACAACAGCAACAACCAATCAACCCAACTAAAAAATGAGCAAGGACTCCAAAAGATTTCTTTGAAGAGCTATAAGTGGCCAACAAGCATATGAAAAGATGTTCACCATGATTAATTATTAGGGACATGAAAATCAAAACCACAATACAATACTACCTCACACGCATCAAGATGATTATAATAAAAAATGAAAGGAAGCATTGGCAAGGATGTAGGGAAATTTTGAACACCCTGTGTACGGTTGGTGGGAATGTAAAATTGTTCAATCTCTATGGAAAAACAGTGTGGTGATTCCTCAAGAAATTTTTTAAAGTGATTCCTTAAAAATAGAATCACCATAATCCAGAAATTCCACTTCTGAGTATATACTAAAAAAATAAATTGAAAGCTGGGTCTCAACGAGTTATTTCAACATCCATGTTCATGACAGCATTATTTTCAATAGATCTTAGGTGGAAACAGCCCAAACGTACACCAATGGATAAACAGATAAAATGTGACACATAAATGCAATAGAATATAATTTGTTCTTAAAAAGAAAATAATTCTGACACATCGCATACCATGGGTGAATCTGGAGGACATTACTCTTAGAGTAATCTAGTTACAAAAGGACAAGTACTGTATGATTCTGTTTATACGAGATGCTTAGGGTAGTCAAAATTCATAGAGAAAGAAAGTAGAAGGATGGTTTCCAAGGACTGTGGGGAGAGAGGAAGGGGGAGTTGCTGTTTAATGGTACAGAGTTTCAGTTTTGCAAAGGGAAGAGTTCTGTAAATTGGTTATGCACAATGTTAATGTAGTTAACCCTACTGAATGTAAATGTTTAGGATGGTAAAATTTATGTGTATTTTACCATAATTTTAAAATATGGCAAAAGCTTTTAATATCAATTCAAAAAAGAGGTTATCTAAATGATCAGTAAGCATATGTCAGAAGCTTTTCTCCTATGCTTTCCTTAAGATTTGGTTTTAGGTTTATAAGTTTTCAATCCATTTTGAGCTGATTTTATGTATGATATAAGATAAGGATTCCATTTCATTCTTTTGCATGTGGAATCCAGTTTTCCTAGCACCATTTGTTGATGAGTCTATCCATCCTTTCTCATTGTGTTTTCTTGGTACTCTTGTTGAAGACTGGTTGACCATAAGTGTATGGATTGATTTTGGGGATCTCTATTCTGTTTCATTGGCTTGTATCTGTCTTTATGTCAGTAACATAGTATTTTGATTACGGTAGCTTTGTAATTTATTTTGAAATCGAGAAGTATGATACCTCTAGCTTTGTTATTCCTTCACAAGATTGATTTCAGCTATTCAGAGTTTTTTTCTTTGTGTGTGGCGTTCCATATTTGTAAAATCATTTTAAAATTGTTTCTGTAAAAAATGTCATTAAGGGTGCTGGGGTTGTAGGTCAGTGACAGAGTGCTTGTTAGCTCATGTGAGGCACTGGGTTTGATCCCTAGCACTGCATAAAAACAAACAAATAAAATAAAGGTATTCTGTTCATCAACAACTAGAAAAATAATTTTAAAATGCTATTAAAATTTCATTAGGAATTTTTATAGGGATTGCATTGAATCTGTAGGTTCCTTTGGGTAGTATGGACATTTGAACATTAATTATTTCAATCCATGCACAAGGACATCTTTCCATTTGGTTCTTCTTTAATTTCTTTTACCAATGTTTTGTAGTTCTCGGTATACTAGCGTTTCACATTCTTAGTTGTTTATTCCTAAGTATTTTAGCATTTTTAGTACTATTGTAAATGACATTTTCTTCCTAATTTCCTTTTCAGATAGTTCATTGTTAGTATACAGAAAAGCACCTATTTTCTGTATAATGACTTTGTATCCTGCAACATTACTAAATGTAGTATTTCTAACAGTTGTTTTTAACAGAAATCTTCAGGGTTTTCTATTCCAATCTGGATGTCTTTAATGTTTTTTCGTGCCTAATTGCTTTGTTGAGTACTTCCAGAACTATGCTTAACAAAAGTGGCAACAGTGGGGGCTGGAGTGGTGGCTCAGCGGTTATGGTGCTTGCCTGGCATGCGCAAGTACAAGGGTTCGCAAGTACAAGGGTTCAAACCCCAGCACCCACGTACACAACTAAGTGTCGGAGCGACGAAAGACATGTGAAAATCTCAATAAAAATGGATTCTTTTTCTTTCTCTCTCTCTCACTGTCCTTTTCTCTTAAAAAAAAAAGTGGCAACAGTGGACATACTTGCGTTATTGCTGATCTTAGAAGAAAAATCAGGTTTTTTTGTTTCCACCATTGAGTGTGATATTTAGTTGTGAGTTTGTCATATATGGCCTTCATTATGTTGAAACACTTTTCTTTTGGTGCTAATTTGTTAAGAGTTTCTTTCATTTTTTGTAATCATGAAAGGGTGTTAAATTTTTTCAAATGTTTTTCCTGTATCTTTGAGATTATCAGGTGACTGTTGGCCTTTATTCTGTTAATGCAGCATATCACATTGATTGAGCTTCATATGTTAAACCATCTCGCATCCCAGGGGTACATCCTATTTGGTTATGGTGTGTGATCCTTTTACTATGTTGTTGGATTTGGTTTGCTAGTGTTTTGTTGAAGATTTTACATCTATATTCATCAGGGATGATGGCCTATAGTTTTCCTTGTTTTGTGTGGCATCTTAGTTTGATTTTAATATCAGAGAATAGTGGCTTCAAAATGAGTTTGGAAGTATTACCTCTTCAATATCTTTGAAAGAGCTCCAAAAGGATTAATTCTTCTTTAAATGTTTGGTAGAGGGCTGGAGCAGTGGCTCAGCAGTTACAGTGCTTGCCTGGCATGCATGAGGATCTGGGTTCAAACCCCAGCACCACTTATACAACTAAGTGTCAAAGAAACAAAGGCCAGATGAATAAATAAATAAAATTGATTCCCTTTCCTTCTCTCCCGCTCCCCCCCATCTTTATTAAAAAAAATAATGTTTGGTAGAATTCACCAGTGAAGTCATTTGGTCCTGGACTTTTCTTTGTTAGGAGGTTTTTTTAATTTTATTTTTTATTTATTAGATGAATATGGAGTTACAATTGAGGGGGAAACATTGTCAAACAATCAAGAACAAATGTATATATACTTAGTTGTCCAAGGCTAATGCCATGACATGGATTCCCCATGTTTCTTGAGTTCCCCATGTTTCTGATTCCCACAGGAGACCCCCTGAGTTAAATGGATATCTCATGGAGCTCAGAGATCTCCTTCTGAGATGATTCCCCCATATTCCTACCCTCCAGTCTCCTAGATAGTCTTCCTAAGCCCTCCTCCCACTCAGTCCCCCACCCTATGCCACCCAGTATCCTAGGCAATCATCAATCACCCTGTTGTGTTAAGAATCATAAAATTTGAGGTTATCATTAGTTTAGCCATCTAACATACTACTTCTTGATGTATTCTAGCTTCCACAGATGAGAGAAACCATTCGGCCCTTGAGTCTCTGAGACTGGGATATTTCACTTAGCATAATTCTTTCCATCTCCTGATTCAACCCGCATGCTAGTTATAAGCCTTCTTTTCCCATCATGATTTTACTTTTTCAAACTCTTACTTCTTCATGATTTAGTCAGGGTAGATTGCATTTTTTTCATGTTGCATTTTTTCCATTTCTTTCAGGTTATCCAACTTGTTGGCATGGAATTGTTCATAGTAGGTAATCTATCTTATGATCCTTTTTAACTTTTGTGGCATAAGTTGTAATGTCTCTAATTTCTGATTAAAGAGTCTCTCTTTCTTCTTAATCTAGCTAAGGGTTTGCCAGTTTTATCTTTTTAAAAAATCAACTTTTAGTTTAATTGTGTTTTTTTTCCAATTATTTTTATATTCTCTATGTTGTTCATTTCTTCTCCAATCCTTATTATTTCCTTCCTTCTGCTAAACAGGGGCTTAGTTTGTTATCCTTTTGGTAGTTCTTTGAGGTATAAAGGTAGGTTGCTTATTTAATATTTTTCTCCTTTTTAATATAGGTATTTATTACTATGAATATTCCTCTTACTACAGCTTTTGCTGACTCCCTTAAGTTTTGGTATGTTGTACTTTTCATTTTTTCTTGAGGAATTTTCTTTTTTTTTTTCAGGGCTGAGGACCAAACTAGGGCTTTTCACATGCTAGGCAAGCACTCTGCCACTGAGCTAAATCCCCAACCCCTCTTGAGGTATTTTCTAATTTTCTTTTTGATTTCTTTTTTGAACCAATGGTAGAATTTGTTATTTAATTTGTGAATTTCCTTGTTTTCCTCTGGTATCAGTTTTTTTCCTATTGTGGTCAGAAAAGATACTTGGTATGATTTCAGTCTTCTTAAATTTGTTAAGACTTGTCTGGTAACCTAACATGTGATCCATCCTGGAGAAAGATTCATGGCTCTTGGAAAGAATAAATATTCTGCTGCTTTTAGATGGAAGGCCTATTTTATAGTATTAGGTAATTACTTTCTTTACTGATCTCCTATATGGATATTCTATCCATTACTGAAAGTGGGATGCTGAAGCATGTGTGGAGATGCTCAACATGATTATCCACAAATGAAGACCACCACACACCGCACCGAAGCAACCAGCATGAAACAAACAAACAATACCAAGATGGCAAGGCCGTGGAGCAATTGGGACTCTTCTTGCACACCACTAGTGGGAAGTTAGACACAGTCATTTAGACAACTAATTGGTAAAATCTAAAGCCAAATATACCCCTACTTTCTGATTTAAGAAATGCCACTTCTAAGGATATATCCTACAGAAACACACGTGTTTGTCTGCCAAAAAGCACTAACAAAAATGTTTATAAATGCTTTATTCACAATAGCAAAAAAACTGGAAACAACCCAAGTGCCAACCACAAATAGAATGCATAAATAAATTGTAATACACTCATGTAAGAATTGTTACTAGTATATCATAATAAAAAAGATTCAAGTACAGCTACAGGAACAAAAGTGGGTCTTATAGATGTAATAATAAGCAGAATCATTCAGATGCACTCAATTATATGCTGCTTGATTCCATTTAGTTGGTTTAAGTATGGGCAGAACCTATTTTATGGTCTTAGAAAGCAGAATAGTGATTTGCTCTGGTGGGGTGGGTGGGTGTTAAGTAGGAAGCAACATTCTGGGGTGATAGAAATATTCTACATCTTGATATGTTTACATACATATTACACAGGCATATATGTATGCATGTACATGTGTATGTACATGCTTTGTGTATGTAATTGTATGTATGCTATACTGCAATTTGAAAAAGACAAGAACTTTGCTCTTGAAAACTATAAAGCCTATAGGAGGAAGACACCAACAAAAACAGGTAAGAAGCTATGGTAGATGCCACGATGGAAACAGGTACCAAGTAGAGGCTGGGAGGCTGGCAACGAGGGTCAGGAAGGTGGCTCACTGGGGTGGTTTTAGAAACATAGTTGTCAGGCTTTGAAGGATGAGTGGACTTGCACCAAGCAGAAAAGGGGACTAGTGTAGGGGAGATGAGATGATTTGGGGGGACCCTGAGTGTTAGAGAAGGCAGGTGGTCCAGATGGTTAGAGTGCTGGGTGTGCAGAAAGGATATAGTATCCGTGGGAGACAAGGCTGAGGACATGAATCAAATCAGCTTTCTGATGTTTAAATGAGCAGCCCAGAAACATTTGTCGAGTGAATGAATGAGCCTTCTCACAGTCATGATGCATCTGCTGTCGGGAATTGCAGGACAGATGTGTTTGGATAGAAGCAAGTACTGATGAGATACCGTACTGGTGTGGTTGTGGAGTCTGTTTCCTCCAAACCTGTTAATTTTCCAGAAGTCTGATGTCTTCTAAGCCCCAGAATTCCAAATCGTTCTCTGAATTGTGGTATCGACTTCCTGCTTTGAAACTCAGGGAAGTTTTGCATGTACCCTCTCCCCCAGCGTTCTTCCACCCCATCTCACAATTTTTTACTTGGTAGTTTTGACACTTGCCTTTAGCGTCTTCAAATAATATACATAGCTTGCTATTTCTTGGTCTGTCAATTTCATGTCCTACTATGAATAATGAAATTTACACTTTCTCTTCTTTCCTGCCCTTTTCTCCTGTCCATTTTCAAATTCTTGTTAGTTATGGGAGAATACGGAAGTCTGGTGATCCATTTCCAGAACATAGTATTCAGCCTTAATTGGATCCAATGGTAGCCATTTTAATTAAAGCCCTTCCCTTTGCCAACCTCAATTTTAAAATTAGCCAATCATGTAGATGATTGTACCCCTGAGCTCCTTCAACCAGGGGGAGGGCAGCGGTGCGTCAGGCTGGAGATGTGAGCAGGCAGACTGCCCACCCAGGTGCACTTGCTAGGCAGGTGCTGCAGCAGATCCTCTGTCAGAGGTGAAGTCTGCCTTGCCCACCCACTTTTGAACACGTGGTTGATTTTCTTACGGCACCTGGGTATTTCTAACAGTTATATATTATTCCTTTCACACTGCCAACTTTCACAACATTCACATTCTCTACTATGCTGTAATTTAGTCTAAAGGTTAATTCTAAAAAGTGAAGCTAATAAGCAATATAATGGTGATGATATCATTCCCTTGGAACCAGTTGGTGTGACTGAACTCAAGAGAAAGAAAAGTAATTCCACACTACTGAAACGGTCTCAAGAAAAATGTACAGCTCCGTTCACTTCTTCCATCTTATGTCACTGACTTTTTGGATTCACTTTTTGATTAATAAAAATAATTCTAAGAAGTTTTATTTTCTTCCATAAAGTATATGTGACTGAGTGATAAACTTTCTGAGTTTTTACACATGAAATATCTTTTGTTTTCAAAGTTTGACAGGATCTTAGCTCAAAATCACTGTCCTCCAGGGCTTTTGAAAACACTGCTCTGATGTACTTGCGTATCTTGTGTTGCTGATGAGAAATTCTGAGGTAAATTTTGATTTTTTTAAAGCTCTGATGTTCTGAAATTTCACCAAAATGGGCCTAAATGTTTGTTTTACTAAGTCCTGTCCTGAATTCACTGTACCCATTCTATTCTAAATATCTGTTTCTTCAACTCATGAGAAATTTCTTTGGTTATATCTTTAACTGTTCCTACCCATCCTTCCCACCACCCTCCCACCATTGTCTGTGGTACCCTTCTAAAATTTCCATCAGTACAGAAGAAGGGAAAAAGGATATTATTGAAACACTGTGACATGGGGCTTCCTATGAAGTGTTTGCTCTATTTCTCTGACAGGTTCACCCTACAGCGTAATGCCGAGGTGAGTAGCTCTGGTGGGGTTCTTTGTAATAAGGTAAAACATGGAGATGACAAGACTCCCAGTATGGGCTGTGTAGGCAGCTCTACCATCACCAAAAGAAGGGTGCTCTCCATGTTGGGCATAATGGTGTACCTCGTGAGACAAGGCTGCCAACACTCCTCTACTGGCTGGAATTCCTTCAATCACCCTGCCTCCGACCTAGCCTATGACTTTTCTTCTTGTTTTTGTTTGAGACAGGGTCTTTCATGTTGCCCAGAGCAGCCTTGAACTCCTACTTGAACAATTGGGATTCAACCAATCCTCCAGCCCCAGCCCCCCAAATGCTGAGACTACAGACATGCCTCTACCCAGCTCCTATGACTTTCCGTGGAGCATTTCCTGGGGTTTGGCTTGCCCTAGGCTGGCTACCTGTTTGTGTGGCATGAGAGGAGCGGCAGAACTGTACTCGGTCCTCTCAAAAGATCTTCAGGGAAGGATGCTGGCAGCCAGTCCTTTGTTGGCTTTGTTGACTCTTGATGTGAACTATGCTTAGTTTTTCTGGGATTAAAAATCGCTTAGATTTCTGGGGTCCTGGCCCACACAGTTTTCTGCTCTGATTTTCTGTTTATGTAAGTACGTGCATGTATTCTATCTTCCTTAGTTTTATAACCATTTCTTTCCCATGGATGACCACCTATCTTGTTGTTCAGAGTTATTAAAATATTGTGTTTTCAAAAATGCCTTACTCTGGGGCTGGAGCGGTGGCTCAGCGGTTTCAGTGTGCAAGCACGAGGACCCGGGTTCGAACCCCAGCACCATGTATATACTACTAAGTGTTGGAGCAACAAAAGCCATGTGAAAAACTAAATAAAGTTGTTTCTCTCTTTCTCTGTCTCTCTCACTGTCCCTCTCTCTTTAAAAAAAAAAAATGCCTTACTCTGGGGCTGGAGTGGTGGCTCGACGGTTACGGCACTTGCCCAGCATGCACAAGTACACAGGTTCAAGCCCCAGCACCCACACACACAGCTAAGTGTCAGAGCAACGAAAGCCATGTGAAAAATTCAATAAAAATTGATTCTCTCTCTCTCTCCCTGTCCTTCTCTCTTTTAAAAAAATGCCTTACTCTGTCATCAAAATGATTCCTAGGGGCAAGTTGGAGGTGGGCACTTATGCTCCAGGAGTGTGGAAATCATGACTCATTGCTGAGAGATCCATGTCCTTTCCAAGATATTGACACAAGAAGCAAGGCGAGTCCTTCCAACTGAGGATATCATCTCTAAGTTCCAAAGCTTCCATCCCATTGAGGGTGCACCTGACACTCAGAATCAGGGCCCCACTGAGGCAGCAGAGCCCACCCAGTTCCACTGAGGGTAGGAACAGCTGGCCCAAATCTCTTGAGCAGCCTGGTACTCCATGGAGCATAATGAGTGACCAGACTGTTCAAGGTGGCAGTTTCTGTGTGGCACCTAGCAGACTGTGTCCTCCCCTCTCTGACTATGGAGATGCCTGATCAGCCAAACTCCCTGTACCCTGTCAATCACAAGAGCTGAGTCAGCAAGCCATCTACACCAAGAGTTCCAGGAGGAAGGGGCCCTATCCCACCCTTAAGAGGCTGCCTAAGGGCTGTCTTCAATCCATAATGACTCCCCTTCTTAAGACCCTTCAGGCTTCCCACTAGTTCTGACCCCAGGGCAAAACTCATATCATCTCCTCCATGGGATCCTGCCCGAATCTCTAGCCCACCTCAGCCTATGTGAGCTGCAGAATTCTTAGAACATGAGCTGTTCCTACTGCCTGAAATGTCCTTTCCCTCCTAGACATGTGGCAAACTCCACAATGACCTTAAAACACACCTGTGATGGTTAATCTTATGTGTCTACTTGGCTAGGCGATGGGCCCAGACATTTAGTCAAAGATAATTCCAGAAGTTTCTGTGATGATTTTTTTTTAGAAGAGATTAACATTTACATCTGTAGACTTTGCATAAAACAGAATACCTTTTATAAGGTGGGTATGCCTCATCTGATCAGTTGACAATCTTAATAGAACATGATTGACTTCCCCAGAAAAGGAAGGTGGTGCTAGCAGACCACCTCTGGACTCTGTAATGCCACCTGAGTCTCTAGACTGCTGGCCTGCCCTGCAGAGTTTGGACTTGCCAGGCCTCACACCTGCGTGAGCCCATTCCTTCAACTCAAGATCTCTCTCTCTGTCCCTCCCTCTCTCCCATGGCTGTTTAGAGGACTGTGTGTTTCAAGTGCTTAGCATGGTGCCTGCTATGGGCTCAATAATCACAGTACTTCATGTTATTATCGTAGTTGCTTCATAGTTTTTCTCTGTCACAGGATGTAAGTTATTTTTCTTAAACCACTAGTCCCTTTGCCAAGGTATAGCTCCTTTTTAATTGGTGGTACTGGGGATTAAACTCAGGGCCTCACACAAGCAAGACAAGTACTCTGCCACAGAGCCATATCCTCGGCTCATCGTATATACATTCTGTTTCCCCTGGAGAACCCTGACTAATGCACCACTCCAGACTTCAAGTTCTCCAGAGAATTTGCCATGACCCTTCACATTCAGTCAGGCCTGGACCCTAGGCATGTCACTCCTATTATCTGTCTCACATAGTGTTGTAACTTATTTGCTTACAGGATTTTCTCCTGCAAGGGATAAAGTACTTCTAGGCCAAGGAGCCTGTCTGGCTCACCACTATGTCCCCAGTACCTACCAGTAGCAGGAGCACAGATGGTGCTTCATGATTAGTGTCTGTCAAAGGGTAGGTGAATCTGTGAGAAGAGAAGATGAGGCTGGAGGTCTAGGGGAGTTGTCCTGGGTTGAGAGAGGAGAATTTGTTGAACTCTCTTTAAAGGGACTACAAGAGAACCTGGAGAGGGACAAGATAACCAGTCCCTGAAAACCCGGGTCACTGTGACACCCCAGATCATGTTAACAATTACAAAGAGGCACCTGCCTCAGGATTCTTATCCCAAGTGGCCCAAGTGGCCAACAGTGTCCATGAGCAAAGTTTAGGGGAGGATCCACACTAGTTCTGAGGCCTACCAGGGAGCTCGGTTAAATTCAATAAATCCTGAATTCCAGTCCCATTTTCTGGTCAGAAATTTTCACTGCAGGTCCTGATCTGGGTCTTCCTTTTTTAATAACCTGTTAGCTGTAAAAGTCTTTGGGGAATACACTGTGTCCTCCAGGGGAGCAGCTCAAGTCTTTCTAAACTCAACCCCAGTCCCCAAGCTCTCTTGCTCCATCCTTACCAAGCAAGAAGTTGTCAAGTATAATTTTCTGAGACTGCTTTGTAAAAAAAAAATATGTTCTTGCAAGACACACATCCTTTTTCCATCCATGTGATTTTGAAAATTCCACTCTGGCAGAAGGCCATAGACTCAGGGCATGGAGTGGAATATGGACCCTTTGAGAATTACTGCTCTGTGTTTCTCAATGTTCCAAGCACACCTCGCTGGTTGCCCATTCCATTATGAGCAAGTGAATGACTGAATGGGTGAACAGACAAATGCTAAGTCGGACAGATTCGAGTGCAACCCCAGTTCCTCCTCTAGAACAAGCTGAAGTCAAGTGTATTTAGTTCAGAAAAAAAATTTAAAAAAGGAGAAGAGCCAGAAGAAAAGATAAGCAATATATTGGCAAAAGACTAGTGGTGTGAGAAAGAAGAATTGCATCTTGTGACAGTGACAAACTGCAGAGTAACTTGGATATTAACAAGAGGGACTGACATTATTGAGCACCGGTTATAAGCCTCTGAGGCACGCTGGATCCTCAAAACAACCCCAAGTAGATAATGTTAAGTCTGTTTTGCAGGTGAGGAAGCTTATGCACAGAAGGTCACATAACTTGCCCAGGGGGGCACAAATTCAATTTAGCGTGGAGCTGGGAGTCCAGGAGGGCAGGTGGTTCCCCAAATGCATGCTGCAACCACCTGCCAGACAGCCTCAAGGAAACAAGGAAAAGCTTGAATTTTGTTCAAGCCTGGGGAAAAGAGAGACCCAGCTTTGCTACCCCTCTGTGCAGCCTGTCTGAAAAAGAGGGTGTTAACTACAGTTGAGGTCTGGGGTCTTGCTCACCCTGACATTCTGGATGCTTCTTCTCCCTAGCCTGGATCCCCCAGCAACGGAGGCCTGTTCACCCCAGCAGGCCTGCTTCTGGCCCTCACTGGGCTTCCCGACTAGGTCTGCATGGACATGCACTCCCACTCCCTGACATTCCAGGCTGTCTCACCTTACCTACCTGTCTAGTTGTCTGGATACTCTACCCCATGTCCCACCCTCTCCCTCCAGACTTCAACCTCCTGGGCCTTGATCTTGTTGTCTGATCCCTCTTCATCTCTTCCTTGTCCAATCAAATCCTATATGCCATCACTGTCAACTTCTCCCTGGGGCCTCCATTAGCCCAGAAAGAACCAATTCCCCTTCCCCTGGGATGGGCTTGCCCCTCCATTCCAGATAATACTAAGAATGATAACAATGCCACCTTATATTTGTGCAGTAATTATAGCTCATCCAACACCTTCATAGTCACCATCTCATTTAATTCCACCCAAGTTCATCCCTGCAGAGAGAAGTTGTTGTTGGTGACTCCATCTGGCTCCACACCGTAAACACAGTCACTCCACGATTGAGGAGACTGAGGAGTTCCTCCAACAGCCCTTTGGGAAGGGCCTTACCATTTCCTCGTGCAGATAGAGAACAGAGGTTAAGCAAGGTGGGAGGCTGGGAGGCTGCTTCACAGCTGGTCTCCTCCTCTCAGACACACACTTCCCAAGGCCTCTCGTGCTCCTGGGTCCTGTCCTCTCGGAAATCCCCACCATGATCAAGCTGGACAAACACTATGTCCTGAACTCAGGGACCAGAAGGGTTTGTGGACATGAAAAAGGAATTCTGCAAGGCCTCGTGTCATTACCTCCTAAAGGCCTCCCCCCAGTGCTCCAAGATGCCAGCACACCCTCCCCTTGTCTTTGAGTTAGGGCAGAGCTGACCTGAGGGCCTGCTGCCTGCACCCTTCGCCCTGAGCCTCAGGAGAATCTGGACACTGGGCTTCTTGTTTGTTATGCCGGTTGCCCTTGCAGCCAGACAAGGATGATGCAGCTCCTCCTCCCGGAAGCACCCCAGGAAGGCTCTGAGCCACCTGGAGAGGAACACAGGGACACCCTGAGGAGAGGGCCCTGGGAGGGTGCCCAGGAGGGCTGTGCCCTGCATCAGCCATGGGCAAGCGCATACCAGCTCATGTCCTTGGGTGCCAGGCAGGGCTGTTCCTTCAGGCGCTTCCCACTCCCTTCCCCAGAACTTCAGGATCCTTCTATCATGACACATTCATCTCTGTTTGGGTTTCCCCATAGGTGTTGGCCCAAGTACAGGATTTCTTTTTCCCAAACAGGATCATAGCCTTGCCTTCCTGCCCAGTTCACTCAGCATCCCTCTCTTAGGGCAACAACAACTGCGAACTTATTTTTATTTATTTATTTTTGTAGTAGTAGGATTTAACCCAGGAGCACTCTACCACTGAGCTACATCTGCGGCCCTTTCTATCCTATTTTGAGACAGGGTCTCACTAAGTTGCCAAGGCTGGCCTTGAACTAGTGATCCTCTTGTCACATTCTCCCAAATCACTGGGATTATAGGCATGTGTCACCAATTCTTTTGAATCTGTTTTATTTTAATTGTTACATAATAACTGTGCATACTTATGAGATACGAGGTGAAGCTTTGATTCACATACATACAACATAATGATCAAATAAGGGTAATTAACACCCCTATTCCTTTAAGCATGTATTACTTTTTATGGTGAGAACACTTGAAATTCTCTTTTCTGGCTATTTTGAAACATACAATACATATTCTTGACTATAGCCATCCTATATTCAACAGAAAACCAGAATTTATTCCAGTTCTCTCCAGCTTTGTACCTACTGGCCACTCTCTCCCATCGCCCCTCCCTTCCTGCCCCAGGCCCTGGCAGCCACTACTCTACCCTTGACTTCTGTATATGGACTATTCTAGATTCCACACAGGAGTGGAAGCTGACAATTCCTGACTGCTTGTGATGTGACTCATGGGGCTGGGCTCCCGCTCTGCATCCCCCCACTGGTGTCCATCATGTAGCCACAGGCTTCAGAGAGCAGGGCTGTGTTTGGACTGCCTCCTTGTCCCCCGTGGCTGCCACGCAGTGGGCACACATGGGTGTTCGTGAGTGTGTGAATGAACAAATGAATGAATGAAGGTATAATGGTGGGACACCTCAGTGGAGAGTTTACAGAAGTTGCCTTCATTCCTTCATTCTGTAGAAAGGGCATACCATTTTTGAAATCAGTATATTAATCTGTTAATGAATTAACTTTCCTACATTTTGAGTGTCTCGTAACCATATCTAGAGACAGTGTTTAGTCATTTGCTTTTGGAAAAACTGAGATATAACTCACATACCATAAAATCTACCTGTAATCAGCTAGGTGATTTTAAGAGAGAAAGAGAAGGAGAGTGAGGAGAGAAAGAATCAGCTTTATTTGGTTTTTCATCTGGTTTTCATTCCTATGATGCTCAGTGTGTATGTGGTGCTGGCGTTCGAACCCAGGTCCTTGCACATGCCCGGCAAGCTTGATACCACTGAGCCACTGCTCCAGCCTCAGCTAGGTGATTTTTGGCATAGTCACAAGGTTGCACACTAACTCTAGAACATCTTTTATCATTCTGAAAAGAAAGCCCTACCGTTAGCAGTTACTCCACATTCCCCTCCCTGCACTCAGCAGCTACCGATTTATCTATATTCTGTCTCTGTGAATTTGCCTTCTCTGGACATTTCATATAAATGGAATCATACAATATGAGGCCTTCTGTGTCTGGCTTCTTTCACTCAGCATAATGGTATTAGTCATTTGCTTTAAAAACATCTCATGGTGTTTCTCAGAGCACCCTGACCCCAGTGGTTCTGAGGTCATAATGCCTATGAGATCATGCAGGTTGGAGCTGGCTGCTGCAAGCCATGAGGACAACATGGAGTCTGGCAGCAGGCACCTGGGTCCTGCCAGTGTAGTTGTCAAGCAGAAAAGTGTGGTCATGTCATGGGCAGTTTGAGCCAGCGGTAGGACAAGAGAGGTTAGGAACCAATGATGTACAGGGCTGCATTTGGAATGTTCTTTGGGCCCCCTAGGGAACAGCTGTCTATAAACCTGATTCTCAGGTGGAGAGACAGGGGTGTCAAAGGCCACCAGCCCTGCGACTACCCTTCTGGGTCTGAAGGCATAGTCCCATTTCTCAGATGATTCCAAAGTGCAACAGGGGTGTAGGGCTTGGTTGGTTCCCACCTGTGGGAACAGACAGGCCATGTCACCTGCTCAGCACCCCATCAAACTCATGCATCCTTTCAGGAGGGAAGTGGCTCCTGGCAGGAAACTCCAGCAGGCAAAGCGGAGCCAAGAATGCTTTGATCATGTGCTGTTTGTGCCTGTACTGATTAATTAATTAGGTAATTCCCTTTTTGTCCATTTTAACTTGCTTTATTCCACCGAGGCTCTGTCAACCCAGGGGAAATGGAAGACCTAAAGGGATATGAAAAAGTGAGTAGGTGCTAGGAAGCCCCCTGCCCCCAGGCTTGTTCTACTTGGGCCTCAGAGTCAGGGTGCAGTTTCCCTGCAGTCAAAGAAGGGCAAGACAGTTAGATGCACACTATTTCATGATGATAAACAGCTCGGTTCCTCAGGAAGAACAGAGCTCTTCTTGGCACTAAGATCTGAAGGAAATTTCTCTCTTGCTGTTTTAAGCCATTTATTAAGTCACCCCTGCTGACACTTCCTGGGCTCCAATGGGCCTGCTCTGGGAATGCCCAGTGGGCCCACCATTTAGGTCATTAGCTCCTGTTTTGGACACTTTGCCACTTGGGGACCACCATGACAAGTTCTGTCAGAAATGTATACCACCATATCCTGTGTTACTTGCCTAGTATTTTAATTCACACTGACTTGAATCTGACTTGCCCAAACACGGCCTTGTCCTAAGCAATAAGGATCCTGGGCATATCTTCCAACACTGTTTTATTGAATTAAATAAGTTACTATTAAAGAATTTCACTCACATTCCTCTAAAATCACTGCACGTTCTATTAGTGGTCTGAGTTCTGTACTTGGGAAATAAGCCCTGCCTCAGTTCCAGACACGCTGGAACACATGACCCTTCAGGGATGGCACAGTCTGTCATTTCCCCCAGAGGATGCTCATCGAGACTCCGGTATCTGTGAGCGCTGGGAGCCACACCCTGGGCCACACCCCAGAAGAGCAGGTCTGGAGGGACCGCAGCAGCCCTGGTTTGAAGCCCATGTTGGACAGATAACACTGGGTCCCAAGAGGAGAAGGGACTAGCCCAAGATCCTAAGGCTAGTGACAGGGTGGGTGTGAGGATCCTAGTATTGCTTCCTTCACTGTCCCAAATGGATGAGGGGCAGTTAGATTTGACCAAAGACCAGAACTCATTGAAGGAGTCTAATAGGAAAGAACCATTGGCAGAGAGAGGTGGGATTGTATCCAACTCCAGGGCGAGTCCTGTGCCCAGGCTAGACCCAGCACCTAGAACTCTGCCTGGCACATAATAGCAGGGGTGAGAAAACAACTGCAGGATGATGGCCACCTCTGGGAAAGGAGGGAAAGGCAGGGCTTCCACCATATTGATGAGCTCACTGGTGTCCATTATGTTAGCATTTATTTTATTGCTTGGTTAAAATACTTAAAAAAATGTTAAATGTGTGTTAAATACAAAAATAACTTCAGGATCCCTTTATGAAATGTGCTTTTCTTTGCTAATGTAACACTTTGGGTCCATCTCAAGTGGTTCTAACCAATGCAGACGAAGTGGCTCTGATTTCCACAACAGATGCACCCTGTGGTCTTCTTAGCTGGTCACTGGTCCTTCCACTCCTGCAGCCCACGACACTGAGGGATGGATCTGTACATGGTGTGAACATCCAAGGTGGAGTTCATCTCAGATGGGACCCTGGCCACATTCTTGATGAAGCTAGGAGGCCACATGGAGAACCCACACTGGAACTATGTGGCCCCACCAATGAATGAATGAAGGAAGGCAATGAGCATTCCTCTAAAACCAAGCCACCAAACAATGCCTTCCTTCCCCACTTGCAGAAAGGAAATCAGCATAGTTAGACTATTGCACTCCATTAATTATGGAGATAGGACGTACTTTGAGATTGCTAAGATGGACCCACAAAGTCACAGAGTTTCCGGGTTTGAAGGAACCTTCAAAGGCACTGGCTTGGGCTCTCTGCAAGACTCAAGTCTTCCTTAAAGACTACTGTCAGGAGACCACTAACCACCTGGGTCAGCAGCAATTTGCTTTTCCCTTTTTTTTTTTCTTTGGAGGATGGGGTTAAATCTCGGGGTCATTTTTTGTTTTTATAAAAATAGAATTACCTTATGTACATTTCTCTACACTTGATTTTTCTCACAGACAATCTTTCTATGTCAAAGATCAACATAATTTTAGCAGTTAGTATGTACCAGGTACAGTTACAAGCGTATCATATACATTGACTCAGTGACTCCTCGTGACAAGCCTATGGGGCAGACACATTACAATCCCTACCTTACTGAAGAGGAGACTAATGGTCAGAGAAGCCGTTCAGAATAGTTTGTAAGTGGTGGACTCCAGACCTCTGCCAGCCTGTCTCCAAAATCTACATTCCTAGCACGTGCAGCACACTACCTTTCTAAGCAGACAAAATCTGTCTTGTCCTTGCTAATAGCTAATAGCCATGGTTTGGGTATAACACTTTTGAAATTTCCTTACTATTGCATTTCTGTAATTTTTCTAAATTTTTTTGCCTCTAGAATTTTGCAATAAACATCCTTTGTACACATATCTTAACAGACTGGTACTATTGTTCCATAAGCCAGATTCCCAGAAGTGGGGACCATGGGTCAAAGTGTATGCGTTTGGGGTTGAAAAAGCTTTGGGGCCTATTGTTTGAGGAATCTTCCTCTTAATGAGGCATGTGATTTTCACTTGCTAGTTTTGATTCTGCCCCAAGGACCCCACAGAACCCCTCTGACCCTTTCTTTCCAGGAAAACCCCTCGTGTGGGCGGAGACTCTGCCCCTTGCCCAGTTTCCATGGATGTTCCCCTGACAGCACAGCTGTGTTTACCCTCAGAGGGTCCGGGACGCTGCAGAGGACAGCTCCCCATGTCCCTTCCCCCCTATTGCAAGACTCACTTAGAGGGAGGCCATGCTTTCTGACACCAGCAGGCTGCAACAGGAGGCTTGGTGCAAGGAGGCAGGATTCAGAGTTCTAGTTTTCAGCTGCCCCACATCACACATGTGCCTCCCTGAGAAGGAGGCCCCATGGGAAATGTCACTGAGCAGTCAAGTTCTACCCCCACTTGCAAATAAAATGGAGCTCAGTCCATTGAGGAGATGCCAATGACTTTGGAGCCGACAGGCCTTCCAGCAGCTTCCAGCTAAATGTCTTACATTACCATAGCGTCCTGGCAGGCAATGACCAAGCCATGCTCACATGCCACTGTGTACCACTGCCACAGCTGGGAGCAGGGTCACTGGGGGGTGCATTTCTGTAGCTTGCTCTGCCTGCTGGTTCCTAGGAACTGTCTTACTAGAAAGGCATAGTGTAAATATTTTGCTAAGCAGCCAAGAGAGGAAACTTACCCAGGCTTGAGCTGCCCGGTGCTGGGTGCTGGCCATGGACACAATGCTCAATGAGGGCCATTATCTGGGAAGGGAGGGCTGTTTGTTCCGATGCGGGACGGTGCCAGAGCCCAGAGCCACCAGGCTTGCCACTCTGGCTGCCACACAGAAGAGTCTCCTTGCACTCAGCAGACTCTGTGGTTATGCAATGCTGGGCCAGAAGGTTAACTCTCCCCGGCTGGGAGCCAGGCCTTGTTCCTTCCTGCCTGAGCATGTCCATCTGAAAATGCTCAAAATTTAGGGCCTCACTGTTTGCAAAATATGCTTGGGCCCTAACCTGTGGGTCCAAAGGGCTCAGTGTTGGGGAGCTGGTGTGCCCATGCCTATGTCTTTTGCCCCCTGCCCACCCACCCTGGCAGTGCTCCCACTACAGCACTCCCTGCTACTCTGTATCACTCCTGGGTCTCGCCATCCTCTGCCCGCTTATTCCTTTCTCCTATTCTCTCTGTCAGTTCTACCTGATCTAAGTCCTTTCCTAAGCACATGTTCCACCCCACTTCCTCAAAGCCTTTCCTGATCACTCCAGTCCCCAGTGACATGAGCCAAAAATGGTGAGTTTTCAAGCCAAAAGCAATCTTGGAAGTATCTATTCAAATGCCCCATTTTCCAGATGAGCAAACTGAGGCTTGGAGAAGGTGACTAGCCAGAGAGAGTCCATGCAAATGTCAGTGGGCTCTCCTCTCCAAATTGTCTCTTATGCCTCACATCCCATCTCTCAGGGATCTGTGATCTGTGGCCTCTGCAGCTACTGCCCTGGTCTAGGATATCAGCTGCCAATGACAGCATAGCCGTCTGTAAGAGATATCCACGTAGCAGCCAGGGTAGGCCAGAGAACACTCAGACTCCTTCTCTGCCCAGACCTTTGATGCCATGGTAAGTTGCCCTCCCTCCCATCCAGCCTCATCTCCCCTGTGCCACACCCCACCCCACCCTCCAGCCACACTGGCCTCCTGCCTTTCCCAGGTGGGACCCTGCCTCCACCCAAACACTCTGCCTAGCCACCCACAGTGCTGACCCCTCACCTGCCACAGCTCTGCACTCAAACGCCACCCTCCCAGGCCATCCTGAGCACCTGACTTAAAAATCACCACAACCCATCAGCCCGAGCACCCTGATTCTTTTCCTGAGTGTCACCTTGTCACATACTATATATTTTACTTAAAGAAAGATATCTTTGTATTTATTATAAATATATTTTAATAGTTCACAAAACAGCATTGTGTGTAGTATATCCGTCTATTTTCCCTTGCAGAAGGTAACTCCAAGAGGCAGGCATCACACTTTGTCACCTGGGATGGTGTTTGGTACCTTGAGTCTAAGCAGGGCTGAATTTATGGCTGATCTGCCTCTCTGAGGATAGATAATGGTGATGGTGGAGTGTCAATGTGACATGTGATGTGTGTGTGTATAGCAGGGAGGAATGAGTTTCATACATGCCTGGGATCCACAGAATGAGAAGCTGGTGGGGAGATCAACTGGGAGGATACTTAGATTCCATATTTTTAGGACCTGATTAGGGGAAGTACCCAGACACCTGGGCCTCAGTGTCTCCCCAACCCAAGCCAAGCTGCTCTAGGAGAGCAAAGTCACACAAGAGGCTTCAGAGAAGTTGGTGAGCTGCTGTGAAATCCCAGACACACCCTCTTTGGGGCACTGTGAACCTGCAAGTCCAGGAATCTCTGTGTTTAAAGCTCTTCGGTGGGTGACTTGCAGACACCACTGGGTTCAGAATAAGCTTTGCTCCCAAGGATAACAGTCATGAATGAATAGAGGGACGGCTGGGAAGCAGAGGGTGCTAGGCAGATGCAGGAGAGGCAGGAGCTGCGGACAAGAAGAGCCCAAGGACACGTGCCAACAGAGCCTGGACAGAGACGAGATGGCAGGGCTTGTCCTGACAGGTGGGACAGGCACTTCCAGTTCTCCCTTGCGCTGGCTCACCTGCACCTAGGCTGGCCTGGAGCACACATCTCAGGCAAACAGAAACTTGTGACTTCAGTTCTATTGTGACTGACACTTTTATTTCCCCATGGCATAATCCCTATTAGGTTGGCTGGCTGTCCTCTAAAGTGGGGTCTACACTATGTGTCTTAGGTGACCTGCAGCTCTAATCTGCTCGTTGGCTGGCTCACTCCACCCACTCTGCTCTCACCTCTCTGAGCTCTTTCTCCCTAGGTGTGGGGGCTCCTTCCTCAGGCTTTGGTCCTTAATCCTCTGTCTTTGCATTTTGTGCCAGGTTTTTCCAGCAACTCCCAGAGCTCCACATGTGGCTTGCAGTCCCATGTCTCCAGCTTCTGGACACGATGGTCTGGCCATCCCAGCGCTTCTCAAGTTCTTTATGTACCAAACTCACTTTTTCCTCTCTCTGTCGTGGGCATCTTCATCCTCAGAGCCACGGCTGAACCTGGCTCTCCTTTTTCCTGTACTGCCCAGCCTTCCACCCCCTTACCACCACCCCTGGCCTCATTTGCTCAGCAATCACCATGCACCAGGCTGGCTGGGAGCCAGGGGCATTCACCAGACCTATCCCTTCTCTGCTGGTGGCCCCTCTAGGAATGCCCCTGCCCTGAGACTGTGAGAGGAAACCTGTTCCAGAACTAGTTGGCCCCGCATCTGCAACTACAGGGTGACGCTGGGTAAGTCACCTGCCAAGTCTGAGCTTGGGTGTCCTGGTCTGCTCTCTGAGAGGGTTATTCATTCCTGCCTCACCTCTCCCCATCTGGTAGGAAAGGTCCATCTACCTGCTTGCTGTAGGTGACACTGATCTGTAAGATATTTACGGTCAGCACCCACAGCCACTTCACAATCTGCATCCTCCTATAGACTGTGGCCCCGACCCCCTTCGGCCTCCTGAGCTCCAGTCTGGGACAGGCCCCTGGAATCTGTATGTTAGGGAAACATCCAGGTATTTCTGAGCAGGGAAGGCCTGAGAATCATGCTTGGAGAAATTCTGGCCAAAGTCTGAATCCCCTCTCTATTCTGCTTACTGAGGGGACCCTACCCTGCCTGCGAGGTATAGTCCCTGTCTGCCCCTAGAGGAGGTCCCGCAGCCACAGAACGGTGTCTTCTGTTCCCATGCTGTTTCTCTGCCATGGAAAGTCCACCTGCAGGCCCTCTTTCTGAAAGTCTCCTTCCCACCCTGCATTGCCCAGCTTCAAATGCCTGCTCCTTCTTCCACGAAGCTCAGAAACCCCAGATGTCACCGGCACCTGTCATTTCCTGCCTGGGCTGCTGGATGGCTCTTCACCCACTCACACTCTAGCTTCCTACCCAGACTGTGAGCTCCCTGAGGGCTACTGTCTGCCTTGCAGATCTGTGTTCAGCAACAGAGGCTTACTGTCACCCCCAGAAACCCCCACGGCATGCCACCAGGGTCCAGAGAAGTGAAGGCAGAATTCCTGCCTGGACAGAAGCCACCAATGGTAGAGACCGCAGGTACCTGCATGCTTGATCAGAGTAGGAAACAGAGGCAGGGCCACAGAATCCCAGAGCAGGGGCTGCTGATGCCATGAAGGAGGGGCGGGTGGGGCAGGGAAGGAAAATCCAGAAGGAGGGACATCGAGCACACAGGGTAAAAGTTCAAGGCATGTGGCACAGCAGCAGGCGGGAGGAAGAGGCACGGAGACGCGAATGAGCAGTACCAGGAACGCTGAGCTAAGGGTCTGCCTTCCTGCCCTAGGTCAGGGGTGCGCAGGCCCAGCCGCTGCCTGTTTTTGTACATAGCTTTTCTGGAACACAGCCATGACTGTCTTTACATACTGTCTGTGGCTGCTTTCATGCTGTGACAGCAGAGTTGCAAGAGAGACTGTGTGGCTTGCAAAGCTTAAAATATTTATTAGGTGGCCGTTTAGGGTGCGTTAGCTGACCCTTGCCCTGCCCTATGCATCGGAAGCAATGGGTGGGTTTTCAGCAGAGGGCGGCATGGTCTGGTTTGTGTTTACTTTCCTCTCACTCTGGGATGATGTAGGGAAGGGCTAGAGTAAGCAGGCTGGGGGAGGGAAAATGGTTGGAAGCTGGTACATTGTCCAGGTAGGGGACAGATACTGTCAACAATGTTGTTGCTCTTTATTAAAAGATATATTAAGAGTGGCTATGTACCCATACTGATCTAAACCCTTTAGACACATTCCAGATTGTAAACCCGTAGTCCAAAGTCCAGTTGGGGGCCCTCTATGCCAAGCTCAAGGTCTTCAGGGTCAAGCATGTTTGCCTGTTGACAGATTGCTTGGAGCCTCCCTGAGAACTCACAGAACACGAGTGCTCTGAAGGAGAAAATCTATGTTCCATGCCGAGCCAGGCAGGAAGTGGGAGGCAGAGTGTGGCTATTTTGGAGAAGCGACATGAAAAACCACGAAACTTCCTACCTGTCCTGTTTTGCTCCCATGTGTCCTCAGAAACAAGGCTGCCCCTCTCTTAGATAAAAAGGTGTTTCTCCACACACAGTGGCTCTGCCACCGTTCTGGGAGAGAGAGCTCTAAGCTTAGCGCACATCTGCTATTTTTAAAGAACTACATAAACAAACAGGGCTATGTAAATACGAAAAAAAAAGAGGTCATCCCTTTAAAATCTAAAAATGTCCCTTTTCTATGGGGCAAGCAGCAAAACCTCAGAAAAGACTGGGGCTTTTTAATCCCCTAGAGGCCTTCTCTAGCCCACAGCCTCCCAAAGCCATCAGGCCTGGTTCTCCCTCCACTGTACCCACTGAGAGAAGGGCAGGTGATCTGGGAGCTGGGACTCCTGGGTTTCGCTCCTGGCACTGCAGAGTTCTGCCTGAATGCCTCCCAACACCTCCTAATCCCAGCACCGCCTCCTCAGGGGCCCCGCCACTGTTCCCTATCCAGCACTTGCACTGAGAGCCCTGGCCACTGTTCCCTATCCAGCACTTGCACTGAGAGCCCTGGCCACTGTTCCCTATCCAGCACTTGCACTGAGAGCCCTGGCTCAGCGTGCTAGCCCAGCCTATTCCCTCTGAGGCCCCTCGCCCTCTCCCCTGACCCACACTTTGATCTCTGAATGGTTACAAAGGCCGTTGGCACGGCTGTTAGAAGAGATTTCTATGCGTCCCCATGCCCCTATTTCTCTGTACACATTTTAATCTTTTGCCATTCTCCTCTGTACCATTTCTTCCAAGTTGATGGCTGTTAAGTCATTAAAGTAACCAGAGAGCTGAGTTTAGATCGTCAGCAATGGCCAGAGCCCATCACAAGCCTCTGCAGGAGCCCACGTGGGCTCTCTGTGCTGCCTGAAGTCTTTTTCCACCATGGACTCCACTCCCTTCCCACCACCGCCCCAGCTGCCCAGTGATTCCTGCCAACAACCTGGCTTTCTTCTGCCCTCTACCCTCTCTCACTCTTTCCTCCTCTCTTATCCTTAAGCAATGAAATATGGTGTGCATGTGGTGAGGGATGCTTATACATTGTTGGTGGGAATGTAAATCAGTACAAGCACTGTAGAACTCAGCATGGAGATTCCTCAAAGGACTAGGAATGGAACCACCACATGGTCCAACTACCCAACTGGGTATTTATCCAGGAGAACTAAAGTCACCATGTGTACAGTAGTGCAATTCCCAAGAGCCAAGTTAGGGAATCAGCCTAGGTGTCCATCAACAGATGGATCGGGGAGGAAAATGTGGTAATACACACTATCGAGTTTTAATCAGCCATAAAGAAAAAGAAAATTACATCATTTGCAAGAAAATGGATGGAACTGGAGAGCATATTAAGCAAAATAAGCCAGACTCAGAAAGTCCAGGGCTGTATGTTTTGGGAAAAAAGGGATCTCAGGAAAATGGAAGAGAGATTAGCAGGGTAAAGGAAGGGGTTTGGGGGAGAGAGGAGCAGAAGGCAAAGGAGGATACTGGGGAATGAAATTAATCAAATTACATGTATGTACAAATATGCCACAATGAATTCCACTATTATGTATAATTATTATGCACCAATAAAAATTTTAAGAAGTCTTCATGGAAAAAAAAAAAAAGAACTCCCAATATATGCTTAAGGGTGGTTTTCAAACTGTGGTCCATGGAGCTGTTTCAGAGGTTCTTCAATCAGTACATGAGAATTTTATCCTAAAAATGTGATCTGACCCCTATTAACACCACAACAGAAAATGAACCTGCACATTCAAACATGTTCCACGGCACAGTGTAACCCCTGAATGCAGCCAACAGCTACTGCCAGATTTGAGTAAGGTCTGGGTAGATCTGGAACTTCAGTGTTGAAATATATTTTCAACCAGAAAGATGGAGTTTCAGCTCATTACCGGGCATCTTCGTGTTGCTGAAGTTCAGGACTACCCTTGCTTACATAAAACCATACAAGCAAGTGTATGCTGAGGCTTTCAATCATGAGAATGGATTACAAGGATTCTCACACAGGTATCATAGGCGATTGTGGGGCTTCTTGTCTGCTTTGGATTTGTAATAAGAAGGAATTCAAGCAGTTTCTGGATGCTGTCACTGGTATAGACCAGAACCCCCTTCTGTTCCTCCCTGGACACCTGGATAACACAGAGCTGAAGACCACCTTGTAACTACAAGGTGTGCTGGTGAAACTTCAGTCTCATTGATGTGATTTGGAATTCCTTAACACTGTGCAGCCAAGTCACGTAAAACGAGAGAAAAGGAATATTCAATGCTGTGACTGGTACAATACAATGATTTCTAGGGCATAGATCAGCACATTTTATCCGTACAAGGCCGACAGTCTCAAGCAGCCATAGAAAATATGCAAATGAATGGTGTGACTGTGTTCCAATAAAACTTTATTTTAAAAAAATCAGATTACAGTCTGGATTTGGTCCACAAAGCAATCTGTGGATCCCTTATCTAGAACTTCATATTTCAATGTTTTTATGCATCAAAGTAGAGTTATTACTCCACTGACATACTGTCATAATAAATAAACGTTAAAGATTTGAACTCACAGAATAAATGAATGTTAATAAACTGCTACATTAACCTTTTGTTATACATTGTCAATCCAGGCAAGATTTGACTTTTAAAAGTGGCTTCTAAGACAATAAAAGCTTGAAAACTACTAGCAGAGATGTTTGCTGCTGAGAAAATGCTTCCATGACCATTGTCAAATTAGCTTTGTTTTCTAGTCACTCATTCAGAAATCACATTCATTCTGGAGAGAGCCCCAGTTCAGGCACCTTCTGAAGAGAGGCTGTATCTCCAGTCTCCCTGGCCTCAAATGACTCCAGCAATTTCATTGGGGACAGAGTGGTTTCCAAGGCTCAGGTGGTGATGATGGGTTTCTCCTCTTCCAGCAGTGCACCTGCTGGCCTGGGCCCGCACCTTCCACCTCCACAGACGCACATATTCCAGTGGGCCAGCCATGCCCAGGGTCACCTGGATCCTGCTGCAGCACCGAGTCAGCACCCCATTAATCATGGCTGCTTTCTTCCCCAGGGTTAACATGGGAAGGGGTGGGAGCCAGAGTTCTGGAGGGAGCTGACAGCTCATTTCCTGCTCCTCTACAGAACCCCCCTGCAGCTGGCAGAGCCCATGTGTACAAAAGAGAATTTGGGTGAAATGCCTGGTCTGGGGTGGGGGTGGGGGCTGGGACAGTTCCCCCAGAGCTCTGCCTGTATCCCTCAGAGCATTCTGCATCTATTGTATACCTTGTGGAATACTCCAGATCCTGCCCTGAGACTGCTAGTGAAGGAGACCCAGACAGTTTACTGTAATACGCACAGAAGAAAACAAACACATTGAAGTACAAAAGGAGGTGACCCAAGATGTCAAGGACAGGGATTATTATGGTGCCATTCTTATCAAATTATTAGGGGAGGGTCATCCTTGAAGTTATAACTGCCTTTCTTAGGAAGAATCTGGAAGGAAAGAAGTGTTGGGGCTTATGTAGGCTTATGTACTAGCTGCGTGACTGTCTTTAAATTACTGATGATCTCTGGGCTCAGTTTCTTTATCTGTACAAAAAGGGCAATAGGTCCCACCTCATTAGGATTTCTGCAGGATGTAGACTCATCTGTAGAGTGCCAGGCCCTGTGGGCAGCGAGGGGTGGTCCTCGACTTCACTTGACTCTAGGACTCTGCATGGGGACCAGGTGGTAGAGCATAGCAGATGTCTCACAGGGAGGGCGGTGGCCACGCTGCCTATACCAATGGTAGAGGGTGTTGGGAAAGCTGCTTACACATGGGGAGTCCTTGCTATGTGTCTGGCCCTGATCCAGGGGCCTTACCTGTACATATGTATACAGTGCCACACAGGTGCCACTGCTAGCCTCATTTTCAAGCTCCTTATTCTGAAACCAGTAAATACTGTGCAAAACCTGTGACGGTCAGAGTCGGGATTTGAACTCAGGGAGAGCCTACACTATGAAGCACCAAAATGGGGCTCAAATACTCAGTTTTTCCTAGGGATCCAGGGGATACTTGTTCTATCTCTGTAGGAGAACTCTGGTCAAGGCCCAGGTCTGCTGGGCCCACGTATGCTGCAGATATGTGGGCAGAAGTCCAGGCCCTGGTCACCTGACAGTCCACACAGGCAGAGATACCACCTCTGAGGTGGCCCCAGCCCCTCAGCACAGTGAGAATACTTCTTCTCTCAGGAGGTAGGATGAGTTACTGCTTGTGGCTAGCCAGATTGGGAAATGGCCCTTTGACATCACAGCTGTGGCCATAGATTCAAATGCATGATAGGATGGACATCTTCAGAATCCCTGAAAGAGCTTCCATGTCCCCAAATTTTGGCCACATGAGAATCCAAATACATATTTGTATTCCAAATCCCTGAGGGTGCATCCAGAGAGCCGGGAATCTACTCTCCCTTCTTTTCTTCCTTTTTAATCACCCCATCCCCACCCTACCAGCTCCCCAGATAATTCTGATGCACTCCATGCCAAACACCCAAGGACTTGATTCTGATCTAAAAGGTTTAATTTATTTTTTTTTTAAAGAGAGAAGTACAGTGAGAGAGAAAGAGAGAGAGAAAACAAGAAAATCAGTTTTTATTTAGGTTTTCACATGGCTTTCGTTGCCCCGAGACTTCGCTGTGTATGTGGTGCTGGGGTTTAAATTCGCTTACTCGTGCATGCCAGGCAAGTGCTATAACTGCTGAGCCCACGCTCCAGCCCCCAAAAGGCTTTTAATACCATGTACCTAACTAGAATCACAGCCTGACCATACTACCAATCTGAGGCACTAAATATACATATAAACGTATACTCACAGGCCAATCCAATTCAGATTTTTGGAGCTGGGGCCCTGGTACTGGAATTTCTGGTACCCTCCATGTGATTTAACATGTGGCTAGGACTGAGAACCACTACCCCCCACCTGACAACCTTCCAGTTCCTCCAACAGTGGGGCCTGAGGAGCTGATACTCTGCCTTTGGGGACACTTAGCTGCCCTGATTGGGCTGTGGGTGGGTGAGGAAGGGTAGAGAGGGCAGGAGAGAAAGAAGCTCTGGAAAGGAGGTGTTGACAGATGTGTGGGAAGGGCTGGGTCTTTGAGGGGCATTTTTCGGGGACAGGATGGATACTGTTCAGGACTGCAGTTTGGGGAGACATCATGGGGCACAAAGGCAGTGTGGGCACCTAAGGGCTCACTCTAGAACAAGCGGTCCTGAGAGCTTCCAGAGCTACTCCATTGGAGGCACAAGGAAGGCAATGATGATCACAGTGGCATCAACCTATTTTAACAGGAAGTAAGCTCATGCTTCAAGATGGCTCCCAGCAAGCATATCCAGCCAGCGCCGTCTCCTACCTGTGTTGAAGGCACCACTTCCGGTGACCAAAACTGAAACGCTGTTCTCTTTGGAAACCAGTGTTCATGTCCACTCTTGCTGCTGTTGCCTCCTCTTACACGCTGCTCTCCCCTCTGGAAGGGAGAGCTTGCCTGGCCAGTGTCTCTTGAGGCTGCTCCATGAACTATTCCAAGGCTGCTGGGTTTGTGCCTTGAATCCTGCAGGAGGTGGTTGAAAGCCATGGTCAAAGAGTTTTCTCGGTCAACTTCTTTAGACACAGAACAATTTCTGCCTGGTCCCAGGAGACCCAGGCCCCCAACTCCTCCCACACTACTCTTCTTGGTGCACGGCCTGACCCCCATCTATGTGTGGTGACCCTGGAACCCACCATGCACTGCCTTGCACCCAACAAGGAATCTCTCTGAGCCTTATTCTTTGCCACTATTTTAGGTGGAATTCTAAGAGGTACTTCAAGAGTTTCTGTCCCCCTGGTGTACAGTTCTGCATACTTCCCAAGACCAGGAATATCACGATGTTTTGATTCTGTTATAGGGTATAGTAGATCTTCAAATAGGGACATTATCCAAGTCTGAGCTAATCAGGAAAGCCCTTTAAGAGTTTCCTCTGATTAGCTAAGAAGAAGTCAAAGATATTAGAATCATTAAGAGTCAATGTGACCTTGCTGGCCTGAAGACAGAGGGGACATAGAGCGAGGAAGCAGCTTCTGGAAGCAGAGAGCTACCATCCTGCTGATAACCAGAAAAGCAACGGAACCTCAGTCCTACGACCACAGGGAACTGAGTTATGTTAACAATGGGTACGAGCTTGGAAAGGCAAAACTTTCCCCAGAGCCTCCAGATGAGAACTTGGCCTACCAATACCTCAATGTCAGCCCTGAGCCAAGTCCAGGCCTGCGTACAGACTTCTGATCTACACACTGAGCAAAACAAATGCACATGGTGGTAAGACACTGAATTAGAGGTAATTTGTTACACAGCAAGAGAAAGCTAACACAGACTACGAAAGTGACTTGAATTTGGACATGGGTGAGGATTAACTACAACAATAGATGTAAGAGCACATTGTACTCCCCAAATCACTAAACAAAACAGAATATTCAGGTCCAAGGAGAGCCTGGATGAGGGAAGGAGCACAGAAGTGATTATTGAATAAATGAATCTAGGAGTGAGCATCAGTTTTCGATGATCAACTTAGCAGGCTATTTTAAGGAACACTTGAGAAAACACAGAGGAAAGTGCATCCTAAAGTTGCAGTTGTCACGGCATGGCACGTCACATTGTGCTATGCTCTTTGGATCCTGCTCCCTGTGTCTGCTCCAGGCAGTATGGTATAATGGCTGAGAAGGTGGTTTCTAAGGCCAGGATACCTGTTTTCGAGTCCTAGTCCCTCTACTTATGACCTCTGCAGCTTTGAAAAGTTGCTGTGCCTGAAAAGGGTGCTTAGAATAGCAGGCATCTCCCAAGGTTTTACTGAGTATGTGTAAATGACCCAGAACAATGCCTGGCACATGGGACACTCTGCACAGTTGCTATGCACTTTGTCCCAGAGTGGAACCTAACAGTCTGCATCTACAGTATCCTGGGGCATTGTCCCTGTGCTCCGCTTGGGCACATCAACCTAGCCTTAGTGCTTGGCTATCACTTCTACTATTGATACTACTGATCCTATAGAATATACAGGGTAACCAAGCCCCATCTGTGGTCTCCTCTCCACCATACCTGCCACTACTAAATGCAGCCAATCTTGCTCCATGCCCAAAGGTAGCATGGCACTTGCTCCACAGCACCTGTCTATCATTTCTTCCAATCATCCAAACTTCATAACTCTGTGATTTTCCATCATTTCCAAGTTTGACCTTATGCCTTCTAATAGGTTGCAATTTTAATAAAAAATGATGTTGCTCTATTTGTCCCACTGATTCAGAACATACTGTTCCACAAACATCCACAATTTCCTACCACTGAGTCTTTTGCTCAGGCAATTTCTTCTCAGAATGTACTCACTTCCACAACCACGTCTACCTGACCAAATCCTGCCCATCCTCCCTCAGATGGCTCAACCAGCTCCCATAGAACTGGACATAAGTTCTGCCTCCCCCAACCCAAAGCACATTTGTTGTGCCTCTCTTAATGTAAATAACAGTGTTCAGTATGCACAGAAGCTGCACAAGCTGAAAGCCTTTTCAGACTGCATGAAGCTCAGGTGGGGGCAGTCAGACTCCATCGCCAACCACTAACAGGTGTCTTACACACAGCAAGTGTACGACAATTCTCTTTAGACCCCAATGCATCTGTCCATTCATTTAACAGATGAGTATTCAGTGACTATGTTGATTCAGGCCGGGTGGTAGGTGCCAAGGATAAAAAATGGCCAAGGTTCAGTCCCTCCCTTCAAGGGGGTCACAGAGAAGCCATCAATTCTGATAGTGTCTGAATTTGTGAGAGAGGATATTTCAAACAGAGAACCCCCAAATGGCTGGAACATTGGAGAAATTGCCTAATGTCCCAGCGACTGGAGGGGAAGGGCATCCACAGCTACTGAGGGAGGAGTCAGCAGGTTTGCTAGAGGGAGGAGCCTGGACTTGATCTTCACAGTGGAGTGAGGTCCTGGAATAATTTTAATCAATGAGGTAATGCAGTGGGGATGAGGAGTGTGGCTTGAGGGAGAGATGGGATGAGTTGGAAGCAGCAAGACTTCTTCAGGAGACACAGAAGGCTAGCATCACTGGTCACAGCTACCATCTCCTCCTTAGCAGCCTGTCAGAAAGCTGCTCTGCCACACTTGTATCCAGGTCACTTGCAAATGTCAACATGTTTGAGGTTCTAGATGGCCAACTGAGCCCATCTGCCTACTCTTCTCCCCACAACAACATTGAAATTAAAAGAGTAATGTGCAAATAAGAACAGATCCAGAGTAGCACCAGCTGGCCAGGAAGCCTGAGGATACAGGAGTGGGAGTGTAATCAGAGCTACACTGGCTCACCTGGGTGGCCTGGGCAGGGAGATGGGCTCAGAGGAAGGGGACTGAAATCCAAGCATAAAAGAATGCTCCAGGTTCCAAAAAGACCAATATGGAGAGGAGGAAGTCATGGGGACCTGAGACCTCCTCCCTCCACGCCAGTGACCTTCAGTTGTATGGCTTTACTATTCCAGGAACTTGAAGCCCTGGCAGATGGCTTGTCTGTTCCTTATAGAAATTCCTGAAGGATCCACCCAGTTTGTACCCAAAGATTCTTTGAATCTCTTGCCTCTCTGGTTCCCCCAGACCTGGATTGTTGTATGATATGCCTTGCACAATCCTGATCAGGTTCCCAAGCTGGCATCCCCATCTAAACAAAACTTCCAGTCCTTGGCAAAGACAACCTTGTCTCCCTCCTCCCAGACGTGCCAGGGCTCTGTGGAGGTGGGATTCTCTTTCCCAGATGAGTGGCGACCTCAGCTTGGTCTCTCCAACCCGTGGCCTTGACGCTATCAAGAGAACTGGACAGTCTCTACGGTAGATGTTGAAAATCAGATGACGTTGGACTTGATATCTGCCTCGCTGATTGCTAGAGGGCAACAGGGCAAAGAGCTCAAGAGCTTGAGGAAAAAAGGGTAAATCCTGAGATCCATGAGTCAGCCATGTCTCAAAGTGAAAGAGAGAGGGACTAAAATAGGAGGCTACCCACTTATCTGTTCTTAAAGAAATTACTCGAGGAATTACTCCAACAAAATAAAAACCATACCAGAATAAGTAATTCAAGAAAGGGCAAGAAGGTAGGCACACAAACAGTGAGGGCTAATGAACATGCAGTCACATCTACACGAATGTCCACAGTGATGGGTTAATCTTGTTGGGATTATACACCATTTAACTCTTGATATGAATAGAGAAAAATCTTTAACTTAAGGGTAACTATTTCTAGAAGAAAAATAAGATGTAGACCTTTTAAGCCACTGTATGTGTGGGAGAAGGGTGGAACAAAGAAAATTCAATTAATTCAGCAGGAGTTAAGAAAGGAAAAATTAAACAGGAGAAAAACGAAGTATAATAGCCTAGAGAAATAAAATAAAATAATAAAAGTAAGGCCAAACATTAACAAATAGAGTAACATGAATAAATTCAATTACCTTATTTTTAGATAAAAGACTAGGATGGGTAAAAGAAAAAAAATCTAGCCATGGGCCATTTGTTAAGTAATAAACTTTTTTTTATTAAGTAATAAACTTAAATTGATAAAGAAAGGTTGAAATAAAAAAATAGAAAAAAAGACTTGATAGGCAAAATAGCAATAAAAAGAATGGAGAAAAGTCTATATTAATGCTAAAATGAAAAAATATTAAATGAAGTGGGCTATTTTATATTGCTAAAGGGCCTACAAAAAGACACAAAATCATGACACTTTACTCAGCCTGAGCAATAGGACCGCAAAGTGTACAGAACAATACATTCTTACAACCACAAGACGTAAAGGTAGAAAATAAGGAGTTTTTGAGGATTATTAATGAGTTTTCATGGGATAACTTGCTTCCAAAGAATAGAGAAGCTCTGAGGATGTGATTAGTAAACTAAACTTCCTATATACTCAGGAAACAGATAAAATTCATTTTCCTCAAAGGCCCCTATACTACACTTCAAGAAAACCTCCAGTTCACAAAACACAAAAATAAATAGGCAAGCTATGCACATGGCAGGTTAAAAATGCTTTTCTAATAACTCTTGAATCAAAGAGAATCAGAAAAACTGAAATTGAGAGACCTGTATGTGTGTGTGTGTGTGTGTGTGTTTTACTGGGGAATGAATCTAGGAGTATTCTACCTCTGAGGTATATCACCAGCCCTTTTTATTTTATTTTGGGACAGGGTCTTGCTAAGTTGTGGAGACTGGACTCAAACATGCAATCCTCCTGCCTTGGCCTCCCAAGTCACTAGGGTTACAGTGTCTGGTTGAGAGCCCTGTGTTTCAAAATCCATGGTATGTAACCAAAACCGCACTGAGGAAAATATAATCCTTAAATTCATTTATGATAAAAGAAGAAAAACTGAAACTAAATGAATTAAGGATTTCACCTAAGAAGCTGAAAAAACAATGTAAACCAAAATAATGTAGAAGGAAGAAATGAATAAAGTTGAAAACAAAAATAAATAAGAAAATGACAGCATTCACAATGATAGGAAAAAAGCCACAAACTGGCGCTCAGCAAAAACCAGTCCAGACCAACAGCTGGCAAATCTGACTACCAGTAAGGAGAATAATCGCAACTGGCACCAAGAAAGGTGATATAAACATATCCACGAAACCATTTTAAAATGTAAGAGAATTTGAATACAACTTAATGTCCATGAATTTGAAAGTTGATAGTTTTTTCAAAAAAAATTACAAATTATAAAACAAAAGGAGAGGGATAAAATTGAATAGAACAATAACTACAGAAGAAACTGAAAGGGGTATCAAAAAGGGAATTCTAGATTACCAAAGCAAGAATGAATTCCTTAGGGGCTGCTGTTGTAGCTTAGTGGCAGAGTACTTGCCTAGCATGTGTGAGGAGCTGGGCTTGATTCTTAGCACCATGTAACAAGTTGATAAAAGGGGCTGGAGCGGTGGCTCACTGGTTATGGTGCTTGCCTGGCATGCTCGAGGACCCGGGTTTGACTTGCAGCACCACATACACAATTAAGTGTCAGAGCAATGAAAACCAGATGAAAAAGCAAATAAAAAATAGATTCTCTCTCTTATTCTCTTACAGTCTCTCTTCAAAAAAAAAAGTAATATAAATTAAAAAAAATTTTTAATTTTTTTTTCTTTTGGTTCTAGGGACTGAACCCAGGGGCATTTAACCACTGAGTCACATCCCAACCCATTTTTAAAATATTTTATTTGGAGATTTGGGGATAAGATCTTACTAAGTTACCTAGGCCTCACAAAATGCTGAGGCTGGCTTTGAACTCAGGGTCCTCCTGTCTCAGCCTCCTGAGACACTGGGATCACAGGCGGACATCACCGCACCCAGCAGGAAAGGATTCTTTAAATAAAAGAGCTGGAATAACCAGCTGTCTGTTTATTCATTCAACACATTCTTACTAAGTGCCTGCTATGTATCTGGCACTATTCTAGGTACTGAGAATTTAGCAGTGAGCAAAATGGAGAAGGTCATTGCCGTTAACAGAGCTAAGTGTCTAGCCAGAGGAGATATAAAACAGGTAAGATAAACAGCATGGCACATTGTAGGTCATGAAGAAAATTAAACAGCAAAATGGAATTCAGAGTGGGGGGGCTGTTGCTTTAGAGAGGGTCCACGCACCAGTCACACACAGGCATTTACATGGATTGAAAGTATAAACAATATACAAGAAAACATGAGAAACGACAGCACTGCATAGTATTAGAATATTGGTACTGCGTAGTATTAGAAAATGACGTATAAAGCCTATAAAGTGCTACTAAAAGAAAAGATGAACACATCTTACTACATAAAAATATAACAAAAGACTATATAACAAAAGATCCCCTCAATGGTTAAATGACAGACTGGTTAAAAATATTTGGAGATCTCCGTGTTCTTAAGAGTAGGATACATTTCTAGATTTCTAGAAATATAAAAGGACTTAAACCTCAATTATTCACTTCATCAAAGTAACTTTTTATCAGACAAAAAGTTCGTTTTTTAAAGAAAGAGAGAGAGAGAGAGAGAGAGAATCAACTATATTTAGTTTTTCATCTGGTTTTTGTTTCTCTGACAGTCATGTATGTGGTGCTGGGGTTTGAACCCTGGTCGTCATGCATGCCAGGCAAGGACTTTAACCACTGAGCCACCACTCCAGCTCCATATACAATTTCTTAAAAAAAATTATATATATATATATATATATTTTTCACTTTTACTATTTAAAAATGATTCAAAAGTATAGAGATGAAGCAGAGTTGTCCAGAGCTGGGGCAGGGGGAATGAGAAGCTGTTGTTTAGGGGTACAGTTTCTGTTTTGTAAGATGAAAGGAGCTCTGAGGAGGGATGATGGTAGTGTCTGCGCAAGTTTATGCATGTATTTAACACCCATGAACTGTAAGCTTAAAATCAGTTGTGATGGTGAATTTGATGTTATGATCTAATATTCAGAATTTATATATATATTACATTTTTTCGTTAGAAGCATGTTTGATTGTTCAACAAATACATTTCTTAATAAAGAAAAAAAATTTTGAAAGCATCTTCTGTTTAGTCAAACAAGGAAGGGCTACTGGGAGAAGAGAGGCCCACCTGCAAGGTGGTACTCAGCCAGGGCAAGAAGGACCAGGGTCAGCTCCTCTGCAGCCCCCACCTAAAGCCCTTGCTATCCACCCTCCAGCTTCCCACGGAACCAAAGCCTCACAGCATGGCCTCTGCTGGCGGTGGGCAGGGGGAGCCCCATATCCCAGAGCCCTAGGCACTGAGCTTGGTTTCACTGTGGCTGATAAATGGTAAAAGGAAGACCCCAGATGCCTGGTAGGGGCCAGCCTCAGTGGGTCGCAATGCAGCTGATTTCCAAAGACTGGTGAGGAGGCCAGGATGCTCTGGGCCCAGGTACTGGACTTTACATTGTGACTCTAGAGAAGGTGGGTAAGGGTGGCTCTGAGGCCTGGGTCACCTTCCTGACATCCAGCTGCCTCTCCATTCTGAATGGGCCATCTGCAGACAGGGCCAGCACACAGGAAAGCTGGATTTGATCTGCATGGGACAGGGAACTGTGGGGTGACTCTTTCAATTTTCACTTTTATTTTTGATGTTGTGGTCTGTAGATCAATAAGAAAACACAAAAATACAAAACACAAGGACACACGGGAAAGAATCACACAGAATAATACCAGTGGCTATGCCACTGACAATCGGGAGGGGAAACAGGGAGAATTACAGGCATGTCGCATTTACCCAATGCCCCAGAAATAGTCTGGGACACCCCAGAGAGTCAGCCCTGACATCATCAGAAGGAACTGGGTCCAGACCCTGGTTTCATCCATTAATAGCTGGTGACCTCAGCTGAATTACTTAACCTTTCTGAGCCTCATTTGCCTCATGAGTCAGAAGTGAAGTGCCTTACCTCTACCTGGGTTTGTCATGTGGATCAGATGAGACAAAGCATATGTGAGGTTAGCATGCACACAGAATACAAGAGGTGCTCAATAAATGCCCATGTTCTCTTCTGATTATGGCAGGAGACCTTCCAAATCTCCTCCCCTCAGTCCACCTCTCCTCCTCTGGCTCTGTTTGGGTCAGCTCTGCAAGGTCCCTGCCTTCCTCACCATACTCAGGCTTGGAGCAGTCCCTTTCCTGGGTGCTCACCTTTGTGTCAGAAGCCAGAGCTGCAGTCTGAGAATTCTGTCCCATGCATCTGGCTGCCCAGAAGCCATTTAGGACCTTCTTGGTCCCTGGCGAGTTCCTCAGAGGACAAGCTTCTCACGCACTTGTGGATTCAGGAGGTGTCCCCACAAGAATGAGTAGACAGCATGGCCACAAGTCCTGAGTCTTTGATGCCTGGAGAGCAACCCAGTAAATGTCTTCCAGGAAAGGCAGGGGTTAGAGAAATAGAGGAGGGAGATGCATTTCCAGAGGAAGTTCCAGCCCAAGTGACTGGATTTCTGCTAGCGATAGGCAGGAAAGCATTGTCCCACAAATTCAGCATTGGGACCAGCAGGGGAAAGAGCCCTGGTCTCCAATTGGTGCAGGGCATGGAGCATGAGGTGCTGATGGGGTGTGGAGGGCACAGCCTTAGAGCCCAGGGGAGAAGGGGAGTCAGGGAGACCCCAGGGCTATACCTAGAGGCCCACGTGCACAGAGAGGAGGTAGGGGAGTCATTTCCTGTCACACCAGGCCATGCCTCAAGGTGTCCCTCTCTCACTGAAAGTTCCCCAGGAACTGGGTACTTACCACAGGGGCACAGAGAGGACTGCTTCTCCCCTTCCTGGGTACAACAGAAAGCCCATTGGATGACCCATGTTGGAAGTTCAGCTGACAGCTAAGTGAATTCCACAAGATAGTCACCAGCACCATGCTGGACCCCAGGACGCAAAGGCAAAGGAGACCTTGCTCCTGTTTCAGGGTGTTGCAGCTCTAGTGGGGAACACAGACAAGGACCTTCCCCCCAAGGAGGCGCCACCTGAGCTGCTTCTCCCAAGAAGACTTGCAACCCCTTCCCAGTTTGCAGAAGCTAAAGCCAGGAATAGGGAAGGAGCCCAGCATTCTTTCAGTGCCTGCCACGTGCCAACACTGTCCTTATATTATGCCACTGTCACACTAATGCTACAAGCAGGCTCTTCATCACCATCTGACAGAACACGGAGAGCTGGGGACAGCCTTCTGTGCCAGAGTCCAACATTGGGTTACATGAAGCCGGGTTCCACTGGTACTCGTCCCTGTGCAGCCGGGGCAGTCATTTAACACTGTGGACTGAGTTTTCTCACCTCTTGAGTGGGAGCAATAGTGCATACCCTGGGCTGCTGTGTGAATTAAACGATGCAGAGCCAGCTTTCCTGAAAATGAGACCTTCTCTTGCTCTTTGGTTATTTCTGATCTTTTAGTTTTACTTTTATCTATAAGGATCTTGTCTTCTAAAACAAGATGTCAGATCCCACAACAAGATCACTGCAACCCTATTCATAGGAGGAACACACACACACACACACACACCCTAGAAAATAGAGTTGAGATCCTAGGAGACTGGAGCAACTGAGAACCTCAACCACGGGGCCACAGTGGGGTGGGCTAATTAATGCCTACTGAGAAGATTGCAGAACAGGGTATGTGTTTGTGGAGGAAGAATTGTTTTTGGTGCCCACAACAGCTGCTTCCACAGCTCAGAGGGTCCTGGGCCCTCCAGAGGCCCACAAGCTTCTGGCCCAGAGTCAAACCTGCCCGACTCTTGCCTCTGTCACCCACTCTTCCTCCCACTCTTGCCACCACCAATTCAAAGTGTCACCAGACACCAAAGGCCATGCCAAAGGAAACTGTCTGCTCCAGAGCCCACCTGGCCCACTGCGATGCTCTATCTTATTTTGGACTGTGGCTGCATGAGTGGGGACCTTTTTCCATACAAAGTTTCCACTGCATCAGTTATTTACATTCTTACCACCTATATGTGGGCTCTGGTTTCGAATCAGTGAACCAGAGCAGGCCTCATGGGGCCCATCACAACTTACAGGGAGGGAGGAGGACCTGTTGCCACCGCTAGAGGACCCACAGCCCCGGGGCAGCCCTCAGAGCCAGCATTTAGAAGCACGGGCTCTGGGGTCGGAACCCTGGCCCCTCTGCTTCTAATGTGCAAGCACAGGCAGGTTACTTACTAACATCTTTGCTCCTCCAGGAACCTGGGTATCAAGAGGGAGGAATGGAGCACCTACCTGGCTGGAGGGGAGGACTCCAGCGGGCAGTCTACAGGAAGCACTTTGGGTATCTGCCCAAACCTCAACATGGCTCAATGAATGTGGGCAGAGTCCTCTTCTACCAGCCAGGCTCAGACACCCACGGCCATCCCATCACCTGGACCATTGCACAGCAGGGTCTGAACTTTTCTCCCAGTTCACCCTCCTTATGGCTAGACTCCTGACATCAGCTGTCATTACTCCATTCCCCCTGGTCCCAAATCCTCCAGTGGTTCCCCTAGGGGGTACATCTCCAGTTGGGATCTTCTTCCCAAGCATGCCAGGGTGCCTCTGGCATCCACACTTCTCTGCAAAACCCCAGCCTTGCCAAACCACTGGGCTCTGCGTTTGCATGCTTCTCTGCATTTCTCTGCCAGGAATGTTTTTCTCCATTTCACTGTGAACAAATCCAATCCACATCAGTCCACAGGAGCCCAGCTCATACACCACCTCCTCCACAAAGCCCTCCATCACCTATCCCTCTGGCCAGCAGTGATCTCTCAGAGCATTTGGTTTCTTTACAGGTATCTCCCGCCTCTACCCTGAGGGTGGAATATAATCCACACAAATGCTAGTCGGCACCACAGACAAAACACTCGATCTTTGGGGATGGGATTGGGATGTGTGTGATTCATCTCTGTCACTCAGAGAGTCTTGAATATACCTGGTGGCAATAAGTGAGAGAATGAACACTGAGTTCTCTCAATTTACTACCCCTGGGTGACAATGGAAGATAAGTGTGGGCACGTGGGTGAAGACGAATCAACTGCCCAGTGCCAACTACACACTGGCTCTTCCTTAAGGACCCTGAAGACCAGAGTGTCAGCCAGCACCCCAAGGGGCTCATAGCCTCATCCCCACTCAGCTCCACTGCTGAGCCCCACAGCCAGGGCCCCAGGAGGCCTGTCCAGCATCACATTCTGAATTTCAGCATGGGGTCCCTGGTGGTCATCCAAGGCAGCTGTGAGGAGATCAGGAGCCACCACTGACCTCTAGAGCTTCCTCGGTCCCAATTCTAGGTGGCACCAGATTCTCTGGGAATTGGTTCCCTGAGCCTCTCCAGCCTATCAGCTCCTGTCCACCCTCTGGCTAGCACCTTGGCCAAGGCTTTGGCACCTCCTGTCTCCCCCAGTCCTTGTTCTTTGGACTACCTTTCATGTGGCCCAGAGTGGTCCTTGGGCATGGCAGCTCTGATCAGCCATGGTGCTCATTGGCCACTTCTGATGTCTGATGATCTCCCTAAAAATTTGAGACAGCCTCTCCCTTCTCTAATGCTCCAGACCCTCTACTCAGAGCTTTGCCTCCCAGTCCTGGGATATCTGCCCTCCTGCAGACAGTGAGCGCCTTCAGGGCCAGAACACACTGTCCTGTCTGCACCTCCAATGCCAAGGTTGGTGCTTGGCACGTCACGGGCGCAACGAACGTGTGTTGAGTGAATGAGTAACAAGGAACTCTCGCCCCTTCCCTGGCCTGCCTTACAGGGCGCGGCTCCACACCACCCATCTGCCCAGGTGCTCCCCTGAGAGGCAGGCAAAGTACCTCCATAAAACAACAGCGCTCACCTCCCTATATTTCCCACAAACCCTTGCCATGAGGTTCAAGTGCACACAACAAGCTCATTTCTAGAAGGCAGGTGTCTTTCAGGCCCAACATTCTTAAGAGCAGACAGTACCAAGAGCTACGCTCTGTCAGGCAGCGAGGCCTTTATTCCTGAAGCCACCACAAGCCTCCAAGCCTTTGGGCTCATTCCAGGGTAACAGCAGTTCTCCTGCAACACAGGGCGAGGCCTCATTCCTCCTGGATTCCCAGGCCCTGCCCAGGTCCAGGCATATGAGAAATGCCCAGCACGGCAAGGAGAGAAGGGCTTCCGGGCAGCCTGTGTGACACCTGCCGCTGCGGGGCGAGGAGTTACCGGTCCTGGCCTGCATCTCCAGGAGGGAAGAGTAACTGTGACAGCAGCACTCCCCTGGGGAGTGGTGTCTTCCACAGGCTTTTATGGCAACCGTGTTTACCTCCAGCCTGAGGAGGAGGAAGGAGGTAGGGGCTTGCCAAGATCAGCCTTCCCCAGGGCTGGGGTCAAGACCAAACCCTATGCAGCCCAGTACAAGTCTAGACACTTGGTGCACATGCTGCAGAGTGTGGGTCCCAACTGTGTGAGACACAAGCCATGCCCCCTGGCATGAGGCATACAAAATGTCAGAGGAAGGACAAGCGACTTAGAAAGGGACAGGATGGGAACCTTGAGGAAAGTGAGGGCTCGAGGAGTCAGATGGGGGAGCAGGGAGGCATCTGGCTGAGGTGGCAGCATCCACACAGTGCACCTGCAGGAGACTCTGCTTGGGGCTATAAAGAGCTGCGTGCTGGGGCTGGAGCAGTAGCTCAGCGGTTGGAGCACTTGCCTGGCATGCATGAGGACCCGGGTTCAAACCCCAGTACCACATACACAACTAAGTGTTGGGGAACAAAGGCCAGATGAAAAAATGAATAAAAATTGATTCTCTTTCTCTCTCTCTTAAAACAAACAAACAGCTTCTTGCTCATTGAGGGGACTCTTCCTTATGTGAAAAGCAGCCTGGACCATGGGAACCTGTGCCCAAGAGTGGGGAGCCAGGCAACGCCGAGACCCTGAGAAAATCCAACAGCAGATCCATGACGAGCCTCTGCTCTGGGGCACAGACAGACTCAGCCTCCTGGTCATACTGCCTGTGTGGGTTCTGTAAGGCTGCGGACACGAATTAACCATGCCTGATGCGCTGAAACAACACAAAGGTAACACTGAGGGTGTTGGAGCTCTGAAGTCCAAAATGGGTCTCCCTGGACTGATGTCAAGGCGTCACCAGGGCTGCGTTCCTCTCTTGAGGCACCAGAGGAGAATCTGTTTGCTCCCTCTCCCAGCTTCTAGAACCTTCCCCAGGCCTTAGCTGGCCATCCCCTGAAAGCCATCAATGGCTAGTTGAGTCTTTCTCACTGCATCACCCTGATGCTAACTAAGACTTCTGCCTTCATCTACCACATATGAATTATCAAGCAGCACCCTGTAAATTTGTACAATAAAATTATAATTATATAAATATGTGTGTGTGTGTGTATATACATATATATAGATAGATAGATATAGATATCATTATTTAAAAGGTCCTTAGGATTACACTGAGTCCACATGGATAATTCAGGGCAATCACCATTTCAAGACCGGCTGATCTTCCACCTTAGTTCCATCTGCCACCTGGATTCCCCTTTGCCACATTATCTAACATAATCACAGGTTCTGGGAATTAGGATGTGGACATCTCTGCATGTGGGGGGTGGGGCATTACTCTGCTACCATCTTGCATGAAACAGCTCCAGGAGGAAGGCAGTTCATGATGACAGAGAGGAGAGGAGAGGAGAGGAGAGGAGATGCACAGGCAGACATGCCCACCCCCACTGCAGCGGGAGTAGTTGCTTTCTGGCTACGCATTTAGCACACATCACCCTTGAAAACCTCATCGTGTTTCCACACTGAGCCCGAACCGGGCACAGGCAGCTCCCACAGTGACTGCAGGAGCAGAGCCAGAAATAACGCCACTGAAATGGAAAACATCCCCTGCCCCAGTACTCCACTCACTCTTCTGCTACCACAAAGGGAGGTTCCTGTGGGGTCTAAGTGGGAGGCCCTTCCAGGGTTGGCTGAGGACATAGCAAACAGTTTGTGGCCCCCAGGCACCCTTACCTTTGCACCACCTGTGGGGATCTTGGAGTCTCCTCTCCCTGGCCTCACTGCCTCTGAGCCACAGGTCCCTACTGGTCCCCAGTTGCTCCTTTCTCTCACTTCTTACCACCAGACACTGGGATCTGCTGGATACTCATCTCTTAAGCCCAATGCCTGCAACACTCTGATCTGGACCCCCCTGGGCCTCTGGGATGTAGCTGTGTTCCTTCCCCAGCCTTGCTTCTGGTTCCATGTGCCTGCCCACCTCCTCTGCTTCCTGTCCTGGGAGTCCCATCTGGGTAGGTCCCTGCACGCCCTTCTGCCTCCAGAACTCCTCTTCCTAAGGGTTTTTTGGAGAACAAGGATCACCCACAGAGGGAGAGAACTGGCTGATGAGCCAGGTATCTCTGGGCCTCACCATGTGCACCACTCATACAGATGACATTGTGTCTCTATGGCCCTGGGGCTCTCCCCACGACTGTTCAGTTTCTCATGTCTTATGTTCCTCCAGGCTGAGCACCGCACTAAGATTCTGTACACACTGGATCACTCAATCCTTGCCTCTACTCGACTGTTATCATCCCCGTTTCATGGAGAAGAAACAGATTCAGGGAAGGGAAACAGCTTGCCCAAGGTCATGCAGCCAGAACAGACTGGACCTATGTGTGCCAGGTTCCAAAGCCAGAGGCTGTAGCCCCAGTGTCACCCCAGGGGGTGGGGGAAGGAGATCCACAGATGATGATCACTGAGAAATGCTAAAATGAAACTCTTCCAATTTGCCTCCTAAAAACCCAAGCCTTTCAAGATGTCTCCAGTTTTATCTCTATGTTATATGTTGGGATTCTACTGTTAGATTTTATTTGAGTCAAAAAGCAATGTTGGAAAATTGAGGAGAGGTTCCATTATTTAAAACATTTAGAGATCACTGAGTGTGGTCAAACCCTGCCTTGTACAGACGGCAAGACCAAGGCTCAGAAATGGAAGAGACTTGCTCAAACGCAAGACCTCCCGGCTGAAGCCAGATGGCTCCGCCTGTCCTCCTACCTACTCCTGAGGGAAAACCCACTGTAAGCCCATTCAGCCTTTCCCACCGCTTGGCTCAGAATTCAGATGCCAGCGTGGCCTGGTTCCTACTCTTGCGGTGCCACACACTTGATGGCTTGGTGGTGCACCTGCTCAGTCTCTGTGTCCTTGTCCATACAGTAAGACATCTGTGTGGTGCAGCAGGTTTGTCTGGGTTTATAAACAAACCTGCTCTGATTGGGATCATGAGCAGTGACATTGGGATCATGGATCACAGTGCTGGGCCCTGAGCCACTGCTCTGGGGAGATGGAAAGGGCCCTGTATTTAGAATTGAAAGCCTCAGGCAGAGCCCCACTTCTGATGCTCACCACTTTGTGGCCTTGAATCACCTACCTGGCTTCTTTGAGTCTTACTGTGGGGGAGAAAAGTATGTCTCTTAAGGAGCTGGTATGAGCTGAAATGAAGTAGCAAGTGTGGAAATGCTGGAGGCATAAGAATCCCCTAGGTTGCAGAGTCCAGGGCTCCACCCTATCCCACTGTCTGATTCTATAGCTGTAAGGAAGGGCCCAGGAATCTGTATTTCCTACCCCAGCCACAATTCCATTGCAGGTGGTCAATGAACCACACTTCCAGATCCCTCTAGAAAGTGCTCAGTATGTGTTTGTTAAATTGTTGACTCCGTGAACATCTGCTGAGCTAGCTGCACATGGCTGCAGGAAGACATGGCTGGAGGAAATAAGTAATTTTCTCCAAATATACTTCCTGTGAAGTTCAAATGATGGGAACTCGGTTGAGGCTTCTAGGATGGGGAGGATGATGAATGACAGCTCCCTTCTCCATGAAGCTGTTCCTCTGCACAGAGAGAGACCTGGACATAGAGCCACACCCAGGGGCTCAGGGTCAAACAGGGAGGGGTGCTCCAGGGAAGCAGTCCCCTGGGAGTGAGTTCCAGAGCCTGTTCTCTTCAGCATCTTCACGAAGACAGGAAAGAAAGAACTGAAAATATGCTCATTAAATCTGCATCTGGCACCCGATTTGGCAGGGTTGCCAAAATTCTGTAAGACTAGAATTAAATTAGCAAATTGGAAGTAAAATGATTTTAAGCAGGCATGATGGAATTCATCAGGGCCAGGTGGAAGCTGGTGGGGGAAGGGGACCGGGAAAGCCCACATCCCCTGGCCACAAATGGAAAATAAAACAGTGAGCAGAAATGACCCACATGATTAAGATCCACCTGGGGATGCAGTGGTGACAAAGAGGGTCCCATACTGAAAGATAGCAAGATGCTCCTTCTAGGGGGCAGGAGGCGTGGCTGAACAATAAATACCCAGCAAAAATGGCAGCCCTTCCTTTACAAGAGAGCCAAGAAGAAAGGACCCAGGGGGCTGCCTGGGAATGAGACGGGACAGGTCCCCTAGAGTGGCAGCTCCACGGGGCACGGGGTGCGGGGAGGTTGGCACTGCTATTATCGCCACTACATGTTTATTGAGTCTGGGAAAAGCACCGGGATGGATGTGGTGGGGGCAGGGAGTGCCATGGACAATATGGAGGAAAGAGAGGCAAGAAGCAGAAATTGGGCACATCTAAGTACAGGCTCTGCTTTAGATAGCTGTCAAGTCTCAGCTCCTTTAATTGTCACAATGATCCTACTGCAGAGATTTTCCTTCTCAATTGCTTGAGCTTTCTTTTTGGTTTTCTTTGTTTAAATATATATGCATATATTACATACATATATATATATATTTTTTTTTTTAAAGAGAGAGGGACAGTGAGAGAGAGAGAGAAAGAGAGAAACAACTTTATTTGGTTTTCACATGGCCTTAGTTGCTCCAACACTTAGTTGTGTACGTGGTGCTGGGGTTTGAACCCGGGTCCTCGTGCTTGCCAGGCAAGCGCGGAAACCGCTGAGCCACCACTCCAGCCCCACATACACATATTTTTAAACACATAAGTACTTAAAGTGGACAAGTCCACCTTCATCCTCCCAAATTCTACTTCCACTCACATTTCACTAATGTGTTCTGAGGCTGTTTCCGTAAGCACAGAAGTGTATCTACATGTACACACACATTTAACTGACTTCTTCTGTGTGCACATGGTATTGTACTAAATGTACCACACAGAAACCTTCTTCTAGTTCAGAATGTGTTAATACCATGTCAGACCCTGTAGATTCACTTCTTTTCAAATGGTCACGAAGTGTTCTGCACTTATGTGCACCACCAATTGTTTAAACATTGCCACTGCTGCCCCGGAGGTCATTTCCAATTTGTCACCACAAGCAATGCTGCAAGGTAATGCCCTCGTACATAAACCTCTCTGCATGCATGTTTTTCTATAGCTTGAAGCTGCTGGGATAAAGCAGGTGTGTGCACGTATCATTTTCATTAGCACCAATTTATATTCCCAAGTGCTTCTGGCACTTGCCAGCACTAGATCTTTTCTATTTTTTAAAAATATTTTTTGCATTCATAGGCAAAATCATCTCATTTTAATTTATAATCGTTTGTGTTTTAGTAGTGTAAATATTTGTCCTATGTTTATGAGCCATTATTACCTCTATGAACTACCTGTTTATATTTTTGCACACTTAAAAATTTTTTGAGCTGGGCTGGAGCAGTGGCTCAGCGGTTTCGGCGCTTGCCTGGCAAGCACGAGGACACGGGTTCAAACCCCAGCACCACGTACACAATTAAGTGTTAGAGCAACTAAGGCCCTGTGAAAAACTAAATAAAGTTATTTCTCTCTTTAAAAAAATATTTTTTGAGTTAGCCAATGGAATTCTTTTCATGAATAATAATTAATACATCACTTCCTATGCACCAGGCACTATTTGAAGCTCCCCACAAACATCACACCATTGAACCAAAGCCCTGAGGGGCAGCAACAGCGTCTATGTCTATAGCCAAGGAAATAAGAGGCTCAAAGACTTTCGGTCCCTGGTCTGAGGTCACATACAGTGGGATATAGAGCAGGTCAGAGTCTGAAGGACTAGCTGAACCAACCCCTCCATCCTCAAAGTAGTCGTTTCTGAAGCCTTCCTGCGCACTCCCCTGCTGTGTAATCTATATAAAAAGAAACTGTCCCTTAAAGTTCCCCCCTTTCTGACTAGAGGCAATCATGAAATGGAATTGAATCCTGCCCCCTTGCTAGAACACTGACCCGACTGGGCATGAGAAGCAGGATTTGGAGGGGGAAGGATTTATGCCTGGGGCTCAGAGGGAGAGTGAGGCCAAGACAGGGCACACCCGGAAGGGCCTTCAAGAGCAGGCCAGTTGACAGGACCCTTCCTAAAGGTTGGGACCAGCGAGTGGAGTGATGATGGGCCTAGCACAACCTCATCATCCGGTCAAGGGGTGCTCTCACCTCCCTGGGCATTTCCACCGATGAGCACACTGGTCAGTAAGATGGTGCCTGTGAGTGGAGCAATCTCACCTGCAGGTACATGGGTGCTGGGAGCCCGTGGGCAAAGCCATGCTCCACTGAGGGCTTTTCAGTCTTTAGTGGCATTTTTAAATTAGGTTCTTACGGAGCTCCTGAAACCAGTGTCACATGTGGGTTTCTGGGGTTGTAGACCTGCCACTAACTTGTCACATGAGCCTGGTTACCCTCATTGTGATGAGCACATGCAAGCCAGTACTTCTGCCTCCCAGGAGCACAACACACAGGGAAGGGGGAAGGATCATTTGCATGCCATTTGCCGCTTTTCTTCTCAGAAAAAAGAAATCAAGTTAACAAAATAGAAAAAAAGTGAGAAACTGACAAGCTGAAACTCACAGGCAGAAACAAGTTTTAGTTGCTGTGCATTCACTTTATTCTCTTTAGTTTTGACCTCAGATAACTTTAGTGTTTCCCAAAATGCTTTGCTAGGAAACACTAGCCCAGCTACGTATGTGCACGCATGTAAGTGTGCATACATGTTCTCCGGTCAATCAGTCTTGAAACGCTGCATGTGACACTCATTGCTACAGACACATTTGCTACACTCACACACTATCTTGCAGGATTCCTATGCATGTGTGTTTATCAAAGACTCTGAGAAGTCCTGCAGTGTGAAGGCCTTTCAACTTCCCAAAAGGTACTGGGCTATAAGAATGTTATATTCTCTTCATAACACATCTTTACATCCTGCAGCACTTGCATTCTTCTTCTTTTTTTAAAGAGAGGAGGACAGTGAGAGAGAGACAGAGAGACAGAATCAACTTTTATTGGGTTTTTCACATGGCTTTCATTGCTCTGACACTTAGTTGAATACATGGGTGCTGGGGTTTGAACTTGTGTACTCGTGCATGCTGGGCAAGCGCTGTAACCACCGAGCTACCGCTCTAGTCCCAGCACTTGCATTCTATAAACACATAAGAAATGCTACACTTCTTTATTTCACAAGATCAGAGCTTGCTTACAACAAGAGCCCATTTGGAACAGATATCTACCTTTTTATATTCTAAAAATGCTTTATGATTGACCCATGCTCATGGCTTCCTGCACACCTGAGCATCTTTTGCCTCTCCTGTATTTCAGGGAGACACAATGCCCACATATCAAGGCAAGAATGTATGCAGCAGCCATCCAACCTCTAGAAACTAATGGACTCGTGGTTGCCCAGATAGGCTAACCTGTGGCTCAACTGTTGTGGGATGAGCCCAGACCAGTCACTTTCTCTGGGTTTGTGTGGTTTTCAGGCAAAGGGTCCCCAGAGATACTTGTTTTGAGAATGGAGCATCAGGTCTCAGGTCTCAGAATCTTTTGGACTCTGGTCTCTTTAGGCCCAGGAGATACCCTTCCCTTGGCCTAAAGATTTTCTGTCAAAAAGGAAAACCAGATCACCTATCAAGGCCTCTACAGTTCTCTCTGTTCTCGCTACCTTGCCCCTCCTCCTTCCTACCCCTTCCTAGCTACAATTCATAGTCACATGACACAGCTCTACAAATAAAACTAGGTTTCCATCTGCCCGTTACAACAGCAGGTGGAAATGAGTTAGTGAACTTTTACCAAATATGCATAGCACACTTCAGATAGCCTAAAATACAGGCTGCATGATACACTTGAACTTCACCTGGGGGCAGTTCCCAGGGGTTATAATTTTGCTCTTTCTCACAGAGCTACTCTAGGTGGCATACTTGGGGTGACTAGCAGAGATTCCATTACTTCATGACCCTGTAGGTGTGGCTTTTCTAAGTAACCCTGAGGATGCCAGTTGGATCCATTCTTTCATTTTTAAATAAACTTTTCATTCTGGAATAAGTTTGGATTGGCATAAAAGATGCACAAATAGAATAGAGACCAAGTATACCCTCCACCCAGTTTCCTTCAAAGTTAACTTCTTATATAACAAGGTTAACAAGGTATATTTGTCAAGACGTAGAAATTAACATTGATACGTGACTAGTGACTGAACTACAAACTCTATTTGTATTCATGTTTTTCTGCTAATGCCCTTTTTCTGTCCCAGGATCCAACCCAGAGTACCACAAAGTATTTAGTTGTCATGTCTCCTTAGTCTCTGGGTTAGTGTTGTTTTTAGGAAGCAGGCACCCTCTCTACCCTTCTCGACTGCATGCCAGTTAATGCAGAGGATCCAAGCTGCCCTCAGGGAGAAACAGTGTCTAATAGGCAGCACTTGGGGGTCTACTCTGCTCCTGACTTGTGATAGAGTCCTGGGCCTGACATTTCACAAACACAGCTCTCAGATTCCTCATCTGCAATGTGGCGATGACACCTCCTCCCTTAGTAGAGGGTTGAATGAAATAGTGTATGTGGACGGGCAATTGCAGGCTTAAAGCTCTATCCAGTTGCTGCTCATTATGATGATGATGATGATGATGATGTTCCCCAAACAAGACAGCCCAATCTGAGCTGACTGAGCTGACTACTTCAGCTTCAATTGGGACGTTTCTGTAGATCTCCGTGCACCCCTGTCTCCCCCTCTCTGCTGGATTATAAGCCCATGAGAGCCCTGAATGTCATCTGTTTGGAACACTACTGCACCCCCACCCTACAACAGCTCCCAACACCTCCCAAGCGCTCATTTGGTAATCCAAGGAGTGGCTTCAATTTGACTGTGACCTTTCGCCTCCTTCCTGGTAACCTGAATACAACTCTTCCCCCAAAACATACTGGTGAACTCTAATAAGAGGTAAACTATTCAGGAAGCAGAAGGCTCAGAGCCTTTTGGGTTTTCTTTAAGGAAAAAGAAAGGGTGACGTTTTTCTTTTAATTTAATTCAATTTCATTGATGTCCCTTCTCCCGCCTCCTCTCTCATGAGTGGCAATGCCAATTAGAAACCACAGTCTCTTCCTTGTCCAGAGCCTGTCTTCTGGCCTCTCCACAATCAATTCCAACAGAGCCCAGGCTAGGAAGATCTGGTAAACTCCCCACACCCAGCCAACCCACTTCGTTACTGGATCCACTTAGCACCTGCACATCAAAGGTCCACAAACTTCTCCGAGCAGGAGGAAACCCAGGGGATCTACAGGCCAGCCTGCTGATGAGGACACTGAAGTTCAGAGAGGCCTCGAGGGAATTGGCAAATAACACATAGCAACTTGGTGGCGGTCCCACAAAGAGGCCAGGACTCCTGGCTCCGCACCCTGCCCAGATTCTCACAGGGGCTGGAACCATTTCCCCAGGCCCACCTTTCACCAAGGGGCATGTACTTGTGACCTTAAGCTCCAACCTGACAGTCTGCCTACACCTGACAATCCCTGAGTATCTGATCTGGGGCAGCGCGGGGTCAAGATGACTCTTCCACTGCAGCAACATGTAAGAGAGCAGAGCTAAGAGCCAGACGGTAAGGAAACGGGGTGGAACTGGCTGACAGCCGGTACTTCATATCATCATCTCACCTAACACTCCCAGCGCCCTGCAGCGAAGATGTTATAACCACATTTGAAGTGAGGAAAGAAACACAGAGAAGTTCAAAACGCAGCGAATAAGCATCAGAGGTGAGGTCTACCTAGTAAAGAAGCTCTTATTCACTCCGCCTGACTGCTCTATAAGAGTCTTGAAAAACTAGACAGTGCCCCAGATAGGGTGAGGTCCTTAAAGCAACAAAATCCTCCTTTGACAAGTAACTCAAAAGATCCCATCCTAGAGATGAGCAAGCACACTGGAGAGGAAAAGAAGCTTGTCCATGGCCCTGGGGCCAGTGGGCAGTTGGATCTGCTGGACTCTTGAGCTTATTGAGGAGGCAGATTTGTTCCCAGCACTTACCCAGAACTAAGCCCATGGAAGGTCTCCACCTACTGCTGCGTAACCTAATGGATGACAGTGGGAGGTCAAGAGCAACACCTCCCAAGGCTCCTGCAAGCCAGGTGTTTGCTCTCAGCAACCCCATACGTTGGCCTCCGGACTAGGAGAAGAGACCAGGCTCCTGCAGGGGAGCATAATCCCAAACTCAACAATGCCCTCCAAACCTCCCATCCCTCTCCCAGAGCCTACAGGATGGTCAGAGGCACAGCAGATGATGCTGACCCAGATCCCCAGTCAGCATCAGCTCTGTACCGGAGCGGCCAAGAAAGACAGCAGAGCTGGCTAGTCTTTGCACAAGGACTAGTGATTCTGACATGAAATGTAACCTGCTCTCAAGCGGCTGCTGTCTAGAGCCAATTGGTCCATCTCTTGACCCCTTCAGTAGCAACCAAGTCACAAGTGTTAGTTTTTATTATTATTAGCATTCACTTTTCCTAATAGCAACAGAAACTTACTGGTTTGGTGTTCACCTACTTTGTGCCAGGCACAGGCATCTAATAAGATATCTATCATTGGTGGCCTCCCTGTAATCCACACCATCACCCTACAAGGCAGGACAAGCTTCCCACCTTAAAGACGGGGAAGCTGAGGTTCAGAGGAGGGAAAGCAACTTGGTCAGGGTCCTTGGCTAGAGAGTAGGGGATGCATAGCAAGTCTGTGGATCTTTAAAGCTGGTGCTTCTACCATGTGGCCACCGTGCACATGGGACAAGAGCTAAATTTGGATGGAAATGGGAAGCAGACGGAAGGCTTGCCTGACTTTCTGGAAAACCAGCTCTCTGGGTTTCTCAGACCCGGTGCATGTGCCCAGATGCCATCTCTAGAAGCTCTGAATCAGACAGTGGGGGCGGAACTTGGAGCACTACTGTTAAAAGCCCTAGGTGACAGTGATAGGCATCCCTGATTAAGAAGCCCTGCTTTAAACCCTGTTCTAGAAGCTTTCAAAATGTTTCTTATGCTATTCCTTCATTGGTTTATGAGGAACATCACGGCTCAGAACCTCTGAAACCTTACAACTCCAGGATTCTCAGAAAAACAATAATTCTGATTATCCATGACAATTATTCCCAATGTGATGCTGATGCACAGAACTCCGGAACCAAAAGTCCTGCGTTTGAGTCCTTGTACTGTGCTTCGTGAGCTGTGCAACCTTAGGCTAATCAAATCAAGGCAGTAACTATTAAAAGCCTACTACTACGGGGGCTGGAGCAGTGGCTTAGCTGTTGGAGTGCTTGGCTGGCATGCGTGAGGACCCAGGTTTGAACCTCAGGACCACATCCACAACTAAGTGTTGGAGAAACAAAGGCCAGACGAAAAACTTAATAAAATTGATTCTGTCTTTCTCACTCTCTCCATCTCTCTCTTAAAAACAAAAACAAACAAACAAACAAAACTTACTATGCATTTAGAGCTGGAGAAACGGGTAACAGAAGTGGATGAGAAAGTCACAATCTTGAACCAAGGGTTACCAGGGACCACTCCATGCCAGACCCTTGACAAGCAGGTTCTCACCTCTCCTCTACCAAGAGCCTCAGGAGGTAAGTTCTCCTGCAATCCAGATTTGCAGCAGAGGAAGCAGGGATCCAGAGCAATGAAGTGGCCTGGGTGAGCTAGCAGCAGTGTGTGGCAGTGTCTGAACTCTCTCCACCCCAGCCCCCACCACACACACACTCTTGGCAGATCAGTCCACAGAGTGAAAGGGATAATAGGAGAGAGTGCACTGCAGCCGATCAAGAACCGCACAGATGTATGACATCATGGTTATTAATAATGGAAGCCATACAACCGATTCACCATCCCTCCAGATGGACCACCTGAGCTGTCTTGAACTCCTGCAAACAGCATGGGATTCTGTAAGAGCAGATCAGAGAGATTACCCTAGGAGTCCAACCCTCTTCTCATTACCAGGCTGGGGAGTGCGAGGGAATAGATAGGGCAGTCCTCAGAGACAGGAGAGGCAGCCCCCAAAGCCCAGGATGCATGGAGTTTGGCCTCAGCAATTGATCCAGGACAATAATTAGGTCCCAGATCAAATGCCGGAAGTTACCCCTCCAAAGGATGCTAGCAAGGGAACTGCAGTGGGAGATCAGCAAGTACAGCCTCTTGATGGTCCCTCAGCTATGCTTCCTCCTGCTGCAGAGCCTTTCGGCCTGCTGTTCTTCTGCCTGGGGTATTTTTCTCCTAAAGTTTCACATAGCTGTCACATTTTTTAAAATTATTCTCATCTCAGAATTAATATCAATTCCTCAGGGAAGTCACTGTGCTGCTTCCCTGTCCCTCCCGACCTTGCTCCTGATGTTGTCTCCTTCTGGCTGCCTCTGTGTTCAAGTTCTTCTGTAGCCTGCATCACTATGTAGCTTCATCTTGTCCATTACAATTCATCTCTCTCTTCCCACTGGAATGCAGGCTCCTTGAACAAAGAAATTAGACAGTTTTCACTGCTGGAATCCCCAGAATGCTTCCTGGAGCCCCAGCACCTGCAAACATGCTCAGTGCATCCTCTGGGAGGCTGGCCTGGGTCAGAGCTGTCCTAGCAGCCAGTGGACACTCACTCTCTCACTCATTCCATAAGTGCTTAAGGGACCTCTCCTCTGTGCTGGGGATTCTGCCAGGTCCTGGGGTCCTCGCCCTCACAGCTCTTCGAAAGTTAATTCAAATGAAAGGACAGTAGTAGATAGACCCTGGAGCTCTGGGTGTTCCTTCATGTGCAACCAAACAGAAGTTGACTGATACAGGCAAATACAGCAGAGCCTGGGAGAAACTAGAGACAGTGAGGAAATGCAGCACAGTTGGCCCTGCAAAGCCTCCCCACGAGCTTGGTGCTCCTCTTAGGAAGCTAGAGTAGGCACCCCAGCAACTCTGGGGACATGGGGACAAGGGGGTTCTATGATGATTGTGACTCTTGGCTGCAGCCTAGAACACAACAGGATGGATGTGTACGTAAGAGAGTAGGTGTAGGAACGGATGTGTGAGGGTGAACAAGTGCACAGGATGAAGTGTGTGTGTGTGTGTGTGTGTGTGTGTAGGAGTAGGTGTGTGTAAATGAGTGTACAGGATCAAGCTTGAGGGCATGTGTGAGAGAGTGTGTATGTACAGGTGTAGGAGCACATCTGTGTGTAAAAGTGAGTATGTAGCCTGGACGTGTGTGTGTGCGCGTGCGTGCATGTGTGTGTGCAAGGGATGCCTGGGTATAATCACTGAGCTCCTCAGCACAGGTTCCACATCTGCTTGAATTTTATACACTTAATCCCACAAATGACACATAGTAGGCACCTGATCATTATTTAATTCATTCAATAATAAATCATTTAAGTCTTTATGTTTTTCAAATACACCCTGAGTATCCACATAAAGCAGAAAGGTTGGTTCTAGAAGATAATTTTCACAACTTCTGGACAGAATTCAACGATGTGAGGGCACTAAATGGGGAAACTGGGTTCTGGTCCCTGTTTGACCACTAACTACTTGGTGATCTTGTGCCACCTTTTAGCAATGTGATCTCAGATGAGCCATTTAACTACTCTGGGCTTCTGCTTATTGTCCATTAAAAGAGGGCAATTAGAATTTAGCTCTGAGTTTGGGTACAACCATATAACCCCTCATCATCTCTATGGCAGCCCCTGAAGCACTATGTCTTCTGAGAGCAACTCTGTGTAACTTGAAAAAGGTCTTGAGCCCCTTTCTTGAGAGAAATGATGAATTTGGCAAAGTTAAACAGTTCTTTGGTTGCAGAACTTCTCAGGGCCTTTAATTGCCAATATGAATTGTAATTGGCTAGATGGATGATAAAGAGCTTGCAGAAATTGCCAGACTTATTCAAACAAGGAAAACTTTACTCGTGCAATAGCTTTCAAAACTAATATTCCATGGAACACACGTTGGGAAATCTGCTAGAAGACACAAAGGGCACTTATTCATTCCCCCTCTTCTGCAAATGATGGAACAGAAATGGTGTTCTAAGTCACACAGTAGAGCCACGACAAACGCCAGTCCAGAGATCATCCAAACCACAGCAGATGTCACATGCACAGACAGGGCTTTGCATTCACAAAACCTATCAGATCTACCTATGATTTACATATATGATCTCAATTCTCCCTGACAAGATATCATGGAGGACCCTCACCCCCATTTTTCAGATGATAAAACAAAGCCTGAGAAAAACAAAGATCATTCAGATGTATGAAGAACCACTAAGTGATGGACTCATACCTTGCTTCTACCAGTTTCCCCCTATGTCCTTAATCCAGTTATCCACAAATGCATTATTATAGATAACAATCATGGCCACTACACAGAGACCTCTGCAAAGATCAAGGCTGACATCACATGCACCTGTTCCACAGCCATCACCAGTCTGTCCTGGGCAGACCCCAAGCATCCTGCACTGGATAAGAGGTTAGAAAGGCTCTTGGAGAAGAGTCCCTCTGGAGACAGGCCAGCAGTAACTCTACCATGCCATACCATACAGGTAGCTGTATCCAGTGCCAGGTGCCATTCTGCAAGGGGGAAGGGAAAGCCAGAGCAATGCTTCACTCACTCCCAATGAGCCCAAGGAGCCCAAGGAGCTGTTGGCTCTGAAACTGTGACTGTGACAAGACCTCCAGGGGGAAGCATGGCTAAGGCTGCCAAACCCATTCAGCGGATCCCACCGGGTGTGCAGGTCCCACTGTGCAGGAGACCGCCAGGGAGAGGGTCTGCGCAGGACACAGAAGGCCATGCACGTCAACCACGAATGGGGCTGTGCCGGGCGAAAGAGAGAGAAAGAGAGAGAAAGTGTGGACGCGGGAACGCTTGTGTCACCTTAGGGTGGTGACAGAAGTAGTGTCTGGGAAACGCTAAGCGCAGAGCGTGTGCACCCGGCAACCCCGGGCTGCTGAGAAGCTCCAGCCCCACGCACCCAGGCTCCGGGCAGTTGGTGCCAATGCGCCCAGCCCTCTCCCACCCGCCCGGCTCCCGCCAGTGCCTCGGCCGCTCGCCCGCTCAGCGCTGTCCGGTTCCAGGGCTGCCAGGCCGCGGCGGCCCGCGGCGCGCGTGGCGCTCACTGCTTACCTGCGGGCGGACGCGGCTCCGCGGCTCCGCCGCTCCGGGCTGGGCTGCGCCGCGCCGAGCTGCGCCGCGCTGGACTGGACTGCGCTGGGCTGCGCGCCCGGCCTCCGCGCGGCTCGGCAGCGCCCGCGCGCTCGGCTCCGCCCGGCTCGGCTCCGCCCGGCGGTGCCCCGGGCGCTCGCTGGCGGCCCACGCGGCGCGGGGTGGGCGCGGGGCGGGCGCGCCGGCAGCGGGCGCGGCTCCCGGCCGCCCCGCGGCCGCTTGGAAGCTCCTTATTTGGGCAGTGATGTCAGGGGAAGTCGCAGGGGCCGGACCACCCACTTCTTTCCATTCACTCCCCAGAGTTTCCTGTCGCCGAGCCCGGGGACCCCGCCGTCTGCCGGGGGCGCCTCTCCCGCCCGCTCGGCCTCTGCTGCCCGGCCTCGCTGCCGGCCGCCCTGGGGTGCCCTGTCGGCGGGGTCACTGTGGGACCGGGGCGCGGCGGGCGGCTGCCGGCTCGGGGGCTCCTAATCTGGGGAATCCCCGGCTTTGGCAGCCGCCGGGAGGGTCTGCTTGGCGGCCTCCTTGGTGACAGGCCGTGTCACTCCGGGCGCCGCCCCTCCCTCCGCGCCAGCCCCGGCTCCCGCGCTGTCATTTCCTCCCTCCCGGGCCCTCCCGGGAGGACCGGCAGGGAAGCCCCGGTGGCCGCTGCCCGGACCCGGCGGCTGGGCGCCACGCCTTGGTCGCACCCGGGCCCGGCGGACGTCCATCACAGTCCCCAGAGTGCGCGGCTCCTGGCCGCTTTCCTCCCAGGTGTCAGTCGGGCTCCGGGAAGCCCGCACCTCCCCAGGCGGAAATCCACTTTAATGAAAGCTGGGCGTAGAGGGCCTGCTGGGGCTTCCCTGGGCTCAGGCCCGGGCGGGGTTGGGGGTGGGAGGCACCCCGGGGCTTCCCAAAGGGCTGTCTTTACCAGAAGTTACTGGATCCCAAGGCCTGGGCCTGAGTCACTCTGGTCTAGGCTCTCACCAGCTCCCAGCACACTAGAGCCATCCCCAGCAGGTCCCCAGCCAGTACAATGACCAAGGGCCTGAGACCTCATGGCGATCTGTAGTTTACAGGTGCCTACCTGAAGCTCACACACTGGTGATTTGCCAGTGGTCAGCCCTCTACCACAGTGAACCCAGGCGCAGCCCTGGGTGGGTGACTCCAGGCCTAGCCTGCCTGTCTCAAATCAGCCCCAGGAGATTATGGGGCTCAGGGAATTTAGGACTGAAGTAAGGCAAGTGCCTACATTGCAAAATTTAATGAGTCTCCTCCAGGTCATGAAAGTTCAAGGACTCAGGGTGGGGGTCTCTGTTCAGTATACTGACCAGGGCTTCTGGAAAGGATCCATGGAGGCTCCAGGCTTCCTCTGACTCCAGAGTGATGGCCTCAAACTCACCTGGGTCCAACCGCCCTGGGATTTCTGTGCTTTCATATACCAGCTTCTAGCAGAGTCACCACCTTCCTCCCTTCAAAGCCAGGTCAGAGTAAACAGACCCTTCCAGACAAATGAGAGAAACCCAACTTTCTAAGTGGCACTACACTCCTAGGGGCTGGGGGAGAAGCTATGACTCCAGGGTTTGTGAGGACTGCAGGTAGGATTGACAGCAGCTGGTCATGGCCCTGCCCACTCACACATCCATACACTGCTTGGGCAGTTGTCAAGCCTCCCAGGTGTTCTATGGGTTCCTACCATCTTGGTCTTCCCCAACTTCCATCAGCTCCCAGGGCCCAATCCTAGCTCCAGTTGGGTCATCCCCTTTATGACAAAGCCCCAATGGAAAGGACCACTCTCTCTGATGTGGCACAGAAAGCCCCACTGACCAGCAGCATCTCTTGCAGCTCAGCCCACTTGGCCCAGCCCCTCTCATCTCACACAGCCTTGTGGCAGTTTTCACTCCTTGGGGTTGTCCTGGAGGCTTCCTTGGTGCTGTGCCCTCCTATTGCCCTTTACACCTTCAAACAAACCTGCCCTTGATGCAGGTCCTTCCCCTGAGTAGAACAATTGGGGAGTGGGGCCCCCTGGGAGAGATCACTATCCCCGCTCCAACTCCTGCTCTGTCCCCACTGTCCTGCCCACTGTTCTGGCTAGAAATGGCTCCAGGCTGAGGAGGTGGGTGCCGTGTTATTATGTACATGACCTGTGAAGTGACTTTCATTCAAACAAAAGCTCAGATGACAGCCTTGCTCCTGTCCCAGGTTGAGTGTCCCTCCAGCCTTTGAGGGGTAGCCCTGCCCCATGGACTCTCCTTTGCTGCCACAAGCAACCCAAATGGTTCTGGGCCTCTGTGTGCAGAGTGCAGTCAGTTGCAAGGGCCCTTCCCTCCCACCAGACTGTGAACTGTAGGAAACTTTCCATCTTGATTCCTCTCCCCTCCCAGGGGTAAGTAGATGCATAATCCTAGGGGACAAATCTAAAGACAAACTAACCAGGGGCGGAGCAGAATTACCCAGCTCAGAACTGTGACTGAGGCTCCAGGGTCCCTGGCTGGAGACTGGGATGGAAGGTGGATTCTCAGCTAGTCTGGACTGACTGGATGCTCAGGGGTAGGCCAAGTTTCCCGGCCTGGGAAGGCTGCCCTGAGAAGTTTCTTTCCTTGGACTGCTTCTTTGTTCCAACTTTCTGTGGCTTGGGATGTGTCTCCCTTCTCCTTTCCCTAGTAAAACTCTGTGTCCCCCAGGTGGCCTAGGACATCCCCATACCAGCCCCTAAACAGAGTTCTCAACTGGATACAGCAAGGAGGAAGGGAAAGGAATAAGGAAAGTGCATTTCGTAAGTACCTTCCCTGTGCCAGACACGGTCACTGATTTCCCTGACCCCCTTCAAGTCACATGGGGGCCTGTGGCCATCCTCCAGGCTAGGAGTGTCAGCCAGGGAGCCTTGGTAACTCCTTCCACAACCAAAGTCACCTGTCTGTGTCTCAAGACTCAGCTCCCACCCCTATTCTGGTGCCAGTTCTCAAGGGAAGCTAGAAGGTCTTCTAGACTCTAGCCTTAGAGCTCAGGGACACAAGTTGGGGACTCACGGCCTGAGCCCCACCAACACTACTCTGAGACACCACCCCAACCATGGAGCCTGGGGCATCATTCCCACCCAGTAGCTGGATGGTACACAACTTAGAAGTCAGGTTGTGCCAGCTGCCATTTCCTTCCTGTCAGCCCCAGCCCCTGCATGCAACTGGGCCAGGTCTTGAGAAAGTCCCAGCAATTGGCCCTAGGGCCTTCCCACATTCCTTCATTCCTCAAATATGAATCAGACACCATCCCTGTGCTGGGAACATGTATCGCACAAGCCTGTGTCCTGGGAGCTCCATCCAAGGATGGAGACCAACAGGTAAATAGATACTCCAGTGAAACTTGCTAAGTGCTACCTTGTTGTTTGCCAAAGCTCAAGGTGGGGAAGATGTCATGTAAGATGTGGAGGTCAGATTCCTTTCACATCTAGGGCTAAAGATTGTAGTCCAGGTGTCCCAGGCTAGGATGCCGAATGCCTGTTTCCATGGAAATGCTGCATGCACAAATGCATCTGTGCGCATGCACACACACACACACACACACACACACACACACACAGCTTGGTTCTGCTGTAAAGTCAGCGTCACACTGTAGAGACTTCATGGGCTAAAAGAGATTGGAGCACAGGGCAGGTCTGGCATCTGATCTGCCATCTCGAAGGCTGTCTCCATGTGAAATTTTGTTTGCAGCTCCTAACAACCAAATTACAGATACAGTTTTGGAATACACTATTGTTCCTAAGGAGCCATGGGCTGTCACAGTGTTCTTGAGAGCATTTGCAAGGTGGAGATGTGCAACAGGCCCTTTGGGCCCTTCTGGGTTATTTATGTTTGGGTTTTATTCCTACCAACCATCCTTATCTCCATCTCTGATCCCCGTGGCTGTCATTTCTTGGATTCAAGTGCTCTGTGTTGTTTTACCATTTTGTTTTACACATGTAAAACAATGTGTATGTGTGTGTGTATGTGTGTGTGTGTGTGTGTGTGTGTGTATGCGCGTGTGTATCATCAACATGCTCACCTCTCTCGGGGCAGAGACCTAGAGACTCTCGCAGTCTACAGATAGCACCTCTTTTGGGTTCCCTCTGGACTCAGGCCCACCTGTCTCCCCTTTCTGAGGACTGTGATTCCAGCTGCATGACTTATTCCTTAATCTGATTCTGTGGGTAACAACATGGACCTTGGAGCCAAATGGACCTGGGTTCAGACCCCAACCTCACACTTGCTGGGTTGTTTTGGGCATGGAACTTGATGTCGCTGATCTTAACTTCCTCAGATCAAAGGGCTGTTGTGGCACTTTAACAAGATACAGCAATAGAGCCCTTCATATAGTCGCCAGCACCCAAAAGGGGCTCAATGAATAGTATTGATTATTACTTTGGTCCTATATTGTGACCCAGACTCCTCCCCCTCCCATTCTCTGTCTTCATTTTGGGGGAATCTACCACACCAAATCTGAAATAAGAATCTCTTGTCCACTCCTGCTGCCCAGTTCAGGTCTCCACTAGCACCAAGTTACAGTGGCTTTCTCTCTGATGCTCTTCCCAGCCTGCCCTTTCAGTGCATTCTGCACGTAGGAGAAACTCTCCAAAACAAAGTCAAGTGGGACTCTGTGCAGAGAAACCACCCTGTCCACTGGTGCCTTTAATAACAGAGCCTCAGTTTACCAGACTTCCTCTCTCCCCATCATCTCCATCCACTCTTTGCTCCCACTATACAGAATCTCTTGCTGTTTCTGAGTCTGCCCAGTGCATTCCCTGTACTGTTCCCCTCACCCATATCTGCATGGCTGGCTCCTGCCCAGCTGGCTCCTGCCCAGCGTTCCAGGACAGCTAGGCAGCCAATGACCCTGTAAACGTTCCCTGGTCCCCAGCTATCATTGGCTGCTTTCTGCTCTGTGAACATCCATCATTTGGCACCGACTGTTCTGGCTGTGCCCCTTGAGTTGTAGTCATTTCTTTACAGACCTGTTAACACGTTATATTCCACATCTCTGTGCATGACCACGTCGAAGCTCCAGGAATGTCACAGGTATTCAAAGTGTACTGACTTCTGCCTCTCTGGCCAGCCTGCCCTGTAAACAACAACTACAAGAGGCCAGTTGACCTCAAGTCCACTGACTTGTTTACCCTAAATGACAAAAGCATCCTCTTTCCCTTCACTTGGGACTGAGACCAGGACCAGCTTGAGCCCTGGGACTGCCACCAGTGTTTCTGGGGACTCCCACAGGCACAGATCCCAGGTGGGGAAGGCAGGGCTTTTGGTTCCAGGAAATCAGAAGCCACACTCCCCTTGCAGCTGTGAGAACAAATTTCCCCCAAGTCAGAGGACTTGCAAGATCATTAACAACAAACATTTACTCTGCACGTGGCTTTGTGCATGCCAGCACAAAGTAGGGTACCAGTGTTTGAGGACTTGATTTAGACAGGCTCCCATGCAGGTCCTGCTCTGACACTTACCACTTCTTGCTTCCCCAGTGCCTTTACAGCTTTCATGGCTGTAAAGTGGGGAGGAGAACATGTGTCCGGGAAGGATTATGAGGATTAAATGAGAACTGGTGAAACTGAAGGAGAAAGTGTATTTCAGTACCAAGAACAGAGGTGGCATGTAATAGATGCTCAATAAGGAAACCCCACCCCAAACCTCAAGCTCTTTGGGGGATACTCAAGTGAATAACCGTTAGTTCACTTCAGTAGCTCATAAAGTAAAGGAAGGGGAAAAAATTAAATCAGATCCCATAAATAAAACCACAAGGTACATAATAACAAGTATGAGAAGAAAGAGTTCTGGAAGCAGAGAGAGAGAGAGAGAGAGGGAAATTCTGGATGCTTTACATCCTTCCCCATCTTGTGTGACTTACATCAGACAGTGAATGAACTGTCCATGTGGCCAGCCTAAGGTGAAGGGTTTGGCTGCGTATGGGCAAGGGATGCACAGGAGCAAGTCCCAAGGCAAGATAAATCCTGAACTCACTTAAAAGTCCAGTCCCAGAGAAGCCCTGCACACTATGAAAAATATGCCAACAGTGAATACAGGCAGTGAAGGATGCAGAATACTCAGCAGGAGAGAGGCAGTGGGACTGGTTTCAAGGCTACTTCCAGAAGCCTCCATCCAGTAACAACAAAGGGATAGGGCTGGAGCTGTGGCTTAGGGGTTAGGGTGCTTGCCTGGCATGCGCAAGGACGTGGGTTTGAACTCCAGTACCACATACACAATGAAGTGTCAGAGCAATGAAAGCCACATGAAAAATTAAATAATATTGATTCCCACTTTCTCTCTCTCTCTCTCTCTGTCTCTCCTTCCCTCTCTCAAGAGATGTAGAAGTGTCTGGTCCCACCCAGGCTCAGGCGCCACCTCCACTACAGACTTTTGGGCTCTCAGGGCATGAAGGGAGGATTCCTATCCTCCATCCTTCAGTCTGGGCAGGACATCTCACAAGTCCCTAAACACAACATGACTTTGTATATTCCTTGCCATCTCTCTGCTGTTCCCTGTCCCTGGAATGCCCTTCCTGTGGCTCCTGCCCTGCTCCCTGCCAGTACTCCCCTGTAGCTTCCCTATTAACTTTCTGTGACTATTCAGGGAACCCATCCTGGAAATTCTCCTTCAAATGTTCTGTTTTTCTCTTTCTTTCCTGACTGATTCCCAATGTCATCAGAATTTAAAGTCCTCTTCTTAATGTTCCTGTAACTTGCTTGGCAAGCACTGGCAAAATAATAATTGATTATGATATAATTAATAATATAATTGATTGCATTCTAGGAAAGTCTTTGTGTCTGATGCCTCCAGTGGTTGGGACAGCTCTGGGAGAACCTAGTAGATGTTCAATAAACAGGGCGCCCAGAAGACTTTCTCCTCATGCTTCCCACAGTGATGCAGAATATGTCAGTGTTTGCCATGCTGCCTAGGAGTGTAGAGGAAGCCCCTGTTGATCCCCAGGAACACCAGGCTCTTACCACAGACGCCATGTGCCTCTGGCCTGAAAGCCCTCCAGGGCTGTCTTCCCAGGGCTTTCCTGCTGACTGCCCACATCCTGCACTCTGACTGGAAGGATGAGAATCCCAGAAAGCACCCAGCGGCCTCTGGTTGAATACCTTTAAGAAGGGCTGAGTCAGAGGAACTGGGAGCAGAGACAATGTCCCCGAGGTGGCAGGTTGGAAGGGGTGGGAGAGAACTGGGGAGGAAAAGGCAGGTAGGATTTGGCCGCTGGGTCTGGGTTTGAAGGTAAAGGATCAATAGCAGTTGGGGGTGGGGAAGAGTGTGTGATGGTTAATTTTTTGTGCTCTCTTGACTAACCCTTGGGTGACCAAACATTTGACCAAACAGTTTAGATGTGTCTGTGAGGGTGTGTCTGGATGAGAATGACAAGTGACTTAGCTACTGAGGACAGCAGGTTGCTCCTCTAAAGTGGGTGGGCTGCATCCAGTTAATCAGGGACCTGCCTAGAACAACACGACTGAGGTCAGAGGGAGACCCTTCTGCCTGAGTGCTTGAGTGGAGACATGGTCTCTTCCAGCTTTGGACTCAGAATGAAACAACAGCTCTTCTTGGGACTCAAGGTTGCTGGCTTTCAAATTGGAACTTATACCTTTGGGCTTCCAGGGTCTTAGGTCTTGACCCAGGCTGGAGCTACACATGGGCCCCCAGTCTCTAGGTTGCTGCCCAACCATCTTGGGATTTTTCAGCATCTGTAATCTGTGTGTGTGTGTGTGTGTGTGTGTGTGTGTGTGTGTGCATATTCATATATTAATATATGTCTATCTTATGGGTTTTGTTCCTCTAGAAAACTCTGACTTATATAAATGGCTGAGGCTGAAATGCCCTCAGAAGACCCCTGTTTTTCCTTCTTGGAGTCCTGCCCCTGGAATGAGTGTGCATTCCTCTCCTCCTCACATCTAGAGATGGCTCCACTCACCCCTAGTACTCCACATGAGGCCTAGCACACAGCAGGCACTCCATGATGTAACTGAGCACAGGCATTCGTCAAGCTTATTTGGGTAACCCTTTGTAGATTTGAGTAAAATCACACCTGTACCCTCCTGTCATCCTCAAGGCTCTGTGAGAGGGAGGAGAGGGTCTGCCTGCCCCAGGTACCAGATGGACAAACAGAGCCTCAGACAGGACTTAGAGGCAGTCCTGGCAGAGAGATTCTAGGGCATGAGTTTCCTCTGGAGTACCCACAGGTGTGGCAAAGGCAGGATGTTGCCCGGGCCCAGGTGCCTGTATCCCTCATATCATGCATTCCGTGACACAGGCCCAGCTGGCTCTGTTCTGGGAACTTGAAGTACAACAGTGAACAAAATGGACAAAAATCCCTGCCCATAAGGGGCTTATATTTCAGAGCAAAGAGACAAAAACCAAACAGAATAAATAAGTGTGACGTAATAAATAAAGAAGTATGACAGGGTAGCAGGAGCTGCATGCTTTGGAAATAAGATAAAATAGAGTAAGGGGACCAGGAATGCAGGGTTGGGAGCGGAGCCCACACACTTAGGGCAGTTGGAGGAGGCCTCATTAACAGGTGGCATTCAAGCAACAGTTGGCAATCCTATGATTATGGGGAGGGACTTCATGGGCAAAGGCAACGCTGGGACAAAGGCCCTAAGGTGGCAGCATGTCAGGCATATTACATGGGATCTTGGGGGACACTGTGAGAACTGTGGCATTAGCAGAAATAAATAAGGGCGCCAAAGCAGGATTCCAGTGGATTCCACTCATCCCTGACAGCAGGGTCTAGCCTTGGCAGGCAGTGGGAGTCAGAGGTGCCAGAATGGAGTGGGAGCAGCGGACAAAGAAGAATTGGAAAGCAATCTTCCCTGCCTAACCCCACTCAGCTTCTGCGGGACACCCCCAACTCCTATGACCTCTTTCCTGCTGCCTGAATTTGGAATTGAGCTGCACATCTGCTCAGACCCTCCCTGGTAAGGTGACATTGAACAGGTTACCTGACTTCCTAGAGGAAGCTTTCAGAGCCAAAGCCAGACAGAGGCAGCTCCTCAGGGCAAGTTGGGGAGGGGCAGGCTCCTCCCCATGTGCCTCCACCAGGGATTTCGAAGGGATTTGCAAGTCAAGACCAATAAAGTGCCACAGGGAGACCTTGGAGTGCTGGCCCTGTAGGAGCTGGTGCTGGAGGCCTTGCGGTCTCAGCAGGGAGCAGGGGCTCCTCCTCTCTTCTGCTACATGCTGACAGCTGTAAGGAGCAGACCTGCTCCCCAAGCCTCCATGAAGTCGCAGTCAGCAGCCTAATTTTAGACTGAGCATCTGCTCTTCCGTCCCAGAGAGGCAGCACTGTCTGGGATTTGCTCCTTCTGGAATTGCCAGAGAAACAAACCCTGCTCCATGGATACAGACACTGGTGGTGTCCAGAGCAGACCTGGCCAACAGGCCCCTGTCTTGGTCAAGGCCCCCAGGAGCTGTGCCACACCTGGACATCCATGTCCTATCTGTCTCCCCTCCCACACCCACTGGCCAGAGCCCTGAGAGTGCCATCTAGCTTTCCTTCTCAGACAGTTGGCAGGACACAGGGGGACCTGCCTCAGCAGAACAGGGTGACCTCTGCCCACCCATCCCCCACCCACAGCTCCCAGCACAGGTCTGGATGAGCTCCTGCCAGACAAGCACTCGGCACTGGGAGCATAGAAAGCAAGGTGCAGCTACTGGCCAATCATCCCAGGAAGTTTCCCCAGAGGAGGGGACCTTTGAGTTGGGTTTTGAAAAGTGAAAAGATGTTCCTTAGCAGAAAAGCCAGGTAATGCCATCATGGCAGGGAAAACAGATGGGAAAAAAAAGTAAGAGTATTGTGTGCCTGGGGATGGCCTCAAAGGGGGAGGAGGAGAAAGCGAGGGACTCAGGGTGAGGGAAGGAGAGCTAGGGCCATGATTCTAGGCTAAGGAATGGGCTTTTTGTCTGCAGGTTTGGGAAAGGTGAGAGGAGGCTCTTCAAGTATGTGCTTTGACAGAGAGGTGGGAAGTCCATGTCCCTTTTATCTAGAAGAGCCACCTTCCTTTTCTTTCATCCATGGTCTGTTGGGTCCTTTAAGGTCCTCCCACACCTCTCTGGCACATGTGGCGCAGACCCCAAATGCAGGGCATTCTGGGGTGCCCACTGTCCTCTAGATTCCCACCTGAGATCAGCTCTGTGCATCTCCTGGAATCACCTTCTGTCCCCTGCCACTAAGATCATTGCTTGGTTCTTCCCTCAGTCCCTAGTTCCTATGGTGGCATTTGCTCTTGTTTCCCTGGTCTCTGTCTCCACTGGTGCTGCTAACTCAAGATTCTTCAGAAATGACCCTGCAGCCCAACAGCCCTCTGCCCTCTCTGCACTGGCCCTGTGGCATCTGGGAAGGCTCCATGTATGGGGGGCAAGCCCTACTCTGTGGGCCAAGGGTTTCCCATGCATCACTTTGTTTTAATTCCCCTTTATTTATCCCCTTTTATAGGTGAGGAAAAGGGGTTGATGTGCTTACCTCAGAGTTGGTCACACTGCAGGAAAAGGAGGAGCTGAGGACAGGACCTTGTCTGTCTGTCCTTCCTCTCCCACTTGACTCCCCCAGCCCTGAGGACAGGGCCTGAGCAGCTGGTTCCCAGAGCAGAGGTAATCAAGCCATCTGGCCAGTTTGGATGGAAAATGAGGAGCCAGGAAGAAGAGACATTGCTCGGGGACCCTCCCTTGATATCCTTGAGAAAGCATGAGTTAAAAACTTATGTAAAGAGATTTGCAAATAAATCCGACTAAACAACATTTGGATGATTTAAGTGTTAAGGAATCAGAACCATATGGATTAAATGTCCCTGATGCTACGTATGGTTTTAAAAATTAGAAGGAAATGTACTGGGAACACACACACATTTTTAGCTTTGTGGACATAGAGTCATTTGAAAAATACAAACCAGCCCTCATCTAACTTCTCCCAGGCTGGCTCTCCTCACCTCCTCCCCGACCCAATAGGGCTCAGCTCCCTGCCTGCAGGCCTGGCCTGAGAAAGATTTCCCAGAATGGCAGGCTAGATGCTTTAACCACAAGACGGTTAGAGCTGAACAGCTGGGTCAGGAGCAGCTGGATCTCCCAAAGGCCAGATGGGTGGTCTCAGGTGTGAGGGGGCAGTGGGAGAGCCTTTCCCAAGGGGGCATTTATGCACTTTGCAGAGAAGGTGCTGAGCAGCCTGGAGGAGCAGACATTTGTGGGCCAGTGCTTCCCACATCACTCACTTCTCCCAGTTACCCTGGAAGGAAAGTGGCCGATCCCCATCTCACAGGAGGGGTGGTCGAGGGGGCTGGGCTCTGCTCAGCAGCAAGCAGCGAACCAGACCACAGCCTGGATTTCCTGCTTATGCACCCAGCTCTTCTCCCTAGCACACCTCACTGCTCAGAGAAAACCAAAACCATGAACTTAGGCCTAGTTTCTTTCACTCTAGGCAGTTAAAAAAACAAAAACAAACAAACAATGGTGTCCGCACTGCGCAGTTGAAAATTTATCTGGCAGGGTGCTTTCGAGGACTCCTCGTACATGCAGAAATCAGGTTTGGTTGGGAGTCTAAACTGTGTGCGGCACCAAGCTGGGGAAGAAGGGTTACAATGCTCAATCTGGAAAAGTCAGACCATCGGAAGTGTCCTGCTCAAGCCCTGATGGGGAAGAGAAAAGATGAGCGCCAGAGTCACAGGGTACAAGGGGTCACACCAGGTGGCAGGAGCAGGGGCCCCTCTGGACCTCACCCCCGAGTGTGCCAAAGGTGAAGGAATCACAGGTGTGGAGATTGCATTTCTCCCAGGGCCCCCCTGGCACCAGGACTGGTGTCTATCCCTAAATCCAATTGGCAAGGGCCAAACCCTCCCCAGAGGTGGCTGAGATGTAGCCAGAAGCAGGTTTGTCAGGAGAACTAAATTCCAAGACGGCTGGCACTGAGTCTGTCTCCTGTGTGGCCAGGCCCCCCAGTGTGACAATCCAGTGCCTGCCACTTGTTAAACGATCACATGATGTGTCAATGGAGGGAGATGAGGATCAGGAAGCCAGGTCTTCCTCCCTCTCTTCCCTCGGCTTTGTGGACACAAGAGAAGGCCTTCCCCTGATGACCCTTCACACTGTTCAGTAGGATCCCTGCTTTCAGCCTGGCCAAAGACCTCAGGGTGCTCAGTAGAGCCTGAGGTATTTCAAGGACATGGGATTGATTCTCAGGGCAGGAGTCAGGGAGCAAAAGAGATAGGGTTTAAGAATGGGGCTGGAGGGGCTGGAGCAGTGGCTCAGCGGTTATGGCATTTGCCTGGCAGGCGTGAGTATGTGAGTTCAAACCCGGGCGCCATGTATACAACCAAGTGTCCGAGCAATGAAAGCCACATGAAAAGAAAAACTAAATAAAATGGATTCTGTATTTCTCTCTCTCTCTAAAAAAAAAAAAAAAAAAAGAAAAAGAAAAAAAGAAAAAACACAATGGGGACAGAGAAGGCTGAGACTCTAGCTTTGGAACATCCTCCCTGCCCCAGACCCAGAACCTTTCCACAAAGTTTACAGCAGATCTGACCCTTGTTGGGCCTCTGAATGGCCTCTTAATAGATGTCATTGTGTCTAGTCTTGTCCCAGCTGACCTGGCCACAGGCCAGCAGGACAGGATCCTCATACTGGGATTGGATCCAGTTACCCTTCAACTCTATGGAGCACCTTTTTTCCCTAGCCTTCCCCATGATCAAGTCCACCAGGGAGACACTGCCTGTCACAGCTTCCTCAAGAGGGTTCCCAGGGCCCTGATGCAAGTGAGAACCTGAGGGTCAGGGCAAGGGAACAGAACAAGAAGCCCTCCCCTCACCCCAGGCCCTGCACCTCATCTGGAATTCTTTTTTATTTGTTTGGGTTTTGTGGTGCTGGGGATTGAATCCAGGGCCTGGTGCATGCTAGGCAAGTGTGCTACAGGCACATGGAATTGGTGTAATGCTGGCCCAAGTTGGTTTTCTGCTCATGTCTCCTTTTCAGGCCCCATCTTCCTCTCAGTGTTCCTGTCCCCACAAAAGTACTCATGCTCTTGCGGGCCCCAGGTCCATCCTGCTTAAATCCAATAGCTTCCTTTCACTATTGAGGGGTAGACCAAATTCTTTCTCGTGGTCTCCAAGGCCTGCTTCGGCATTCATCTGTCCCTCTTATCTCGGCTCCTCCCTCCACCCTACCTGAGGCATGTGATCTTCTTTCAGTCCTCTGCCTCAGGGCCTTTGCACGCACTGTGTCCGTTGCCTGGACCACTTTGCCTACACATGCCTTGCTCACTCAACTGACTCTTCTCCCACTTTTCCACTTTCCCTGTGTGCACCTCCTCAGGGAAGCCCTCCCCGACCTCCAACTAAACCAGGTCCTTGTGATACACTCCCAAGCACCGTGTCCTTCCTTGGTAGGGCCCAGCAGGTATCAATCTCTGTAGCTTCATTTTCTTGGTGTGGTTTCCTGGCTGACACCTTAAAATATGAGCTCCATGATTAGAGGGACGTGTGTGCTATAGCTCACCACGGAACTCCCAGAAGCTGCCGGAGTGGGGTTTTTCCCCTCTTTTCTCAATGGCAAGCTCTGGGATCAGAGACCTGATCCCACTGTAGCATCATTCCTGAAGGGGCTGTGTCACTTAGAGATGCGAACTCTGGAAAGGCAGGGGAAGGGTGTCACTATGCCTTTTACCCACTGTGCCCTCAGGACCAGTAAGGAAATGAGCATGCGCTGAGGGGGATGTACTACTACATAACACACCTCACCTATACCGTCCTATGTAACCCTCAAAACAAGTCTACCTCATAATAGAGAAATGCAGTGGTATAAAGGAAGAGAAGGGACATTAGAATAGGTAATTAAAGATGTGATCTCTAATCTTGGCTCTGTCTCAGACTAGCTGTGTGATGTTGGGCCAGTTTAACAACTTCTCTGGGCTTGTCTTACCTTTCTATAAGATGGAGTAGTGATACCGGCCTATCTCAGAGGCTGCCGTGTGGAAATGACAAAAACGACAGAGCTTAGCATAGCTTCTGGCTAGGAGAAACTTAGTAAATGTTGGCTGAGACCTAAATCCAGAAGTCCTTTCTAGAAAGATAATTCTATATTATCTTTGCGTCTAAAAACTGGTGTTGGCCATTGGTAAAAGAGTTCCCAACTGAAGTTCAATATCTGGTTAACGTGCAACACAGACCAGTAGTTATTAATTCTCCAGTGACTTGAGTTTGGCTGCCTGATGGGTCAGCTCCCTAGCATTCTGGGTGGTCCTTAGAGGCCACAGGGATGAAAGTTCCAGAGAGTAGGGACGGGTCACTGAAGCAAGGAGCCTGCCAATGCTTTCTAGATAGACCTAAGCTGCTGCCAGTCTGTCCGGGACAGTGTTGACAGACTGGGCTAGGACTCTGAAAGGTTGAACTTGACCCCGAGTCCCCATCTAATGGGTTGTTAGCTTTGCTGGAGAGGGGGCAGGGCACGTCCCTCTGTGCCAGGCTGTCTGAGAGGTTGACAGTTTGTGCCACCTTCCAAAGGGCAGTTCCAAAAACTGCTCTGAATAAATATTTTACCTCCTTCCACTGTGGCTGTGCAAGGTTTCCATCAAGTGGGGGCTGGCAAGGACGTTCCCCTCTGTTTTCTCTGGAGATCCCCACAGCCTGTTCCTGGGAGGCATCTGCAGCTGCGGCACTCCTGGGCCTCTGGGACCTGGATGCTCTGCTCTAGAGAGAGGCTGAGCCAGCTGCCCCTTGACAGCAGTGGTGCATTAGGCAGCTGGCCACAGAGACCCACAGGGCTGCTGCTCCCAGCTTAGGCCTGCCCTTCTTAGCCAGCCCTGGCCAAGGCTGCCATTCTCTTCAGAGCCCCATTCCCACCAACTGGGGAAGGGGATGATAAATTCCCACTGTCCCAGGTTAGGGCTCAGAACTCCTGTCCATTTCCTTTTCCCAGAGCTGGCCTCCCATCCTCTGTCCTTTCCTCCCACCTGCCTTTTCCCAGGAGGCACACCACCATGCAATGGGCACCATCAGCCTCAGCAGTCTCCCACTGGGTGCCACCACCATCCCCCAGCCATGCCAGCAACCTCCAGAGAAGGGGAACGATCTAGCCACCTTTTGGTGCAACCCATCTCTTAGTGATGGTCACAGTGAGTACTGCCCTCCACCTTGGGGCCAGGTTCCCAGGGCTGACCAGGCCCTGCAGACCCAGCTTGGCATCTGCCTGGACTGTGACAGCTCTCCAGGCAAGATATCCAATGCACTCTCAAAGAGGGTCAGTAGTGTCAAGCAGCCTTAAGCACGTGTCCTAGCCTACTTAGCCCAGAGACTGCTCCCACCTCGTGACCAGATTTCCAGGAAGGGAAGGGTACAGGATCAGGGTCTGGCAAGCAAGCCACAGAGGGGGCTGTGGCAGGGCTGGAGGGTCTGCCTTGGAATGGAGGGGAAATGACCAGCCACAAGGCAGTGACATCCAGCTGTGACTCCTCTACTGGACTTGTGCAGACCAGGGTGTCACTCTTGCCCCCAGGCTCTGTTCAGCTCCAGGATTTCAGGTCAGTATCTGCAGATTCAGCCCCACCCATCGCTGAGTTCATCCTACCCAGGCCAAGGAGGATGTGGGACACTGAGTTCCATTTAGGGCTAGAATTGCTTTTCTCACCAGAAGCCACATGCCTTGTGGGTGCCTTGGGCTTGCCTCTGCTTACCTCATAGTTTTTTAGTGCTTTCAGGGGGCAGGGTATCTATCTGGGGGTCTGGTTTGAGGGGGCTCCTGCTACTCTAACCAGAGCTTTGGGCTCAGCTCACTTTGCTAAGGATCTGACCCCAGAGCTTGGCCCTGTGGCTCAAAGCACAGAAGCCAAGTCGATCCTGCCTCAAACAGAAAGGCCATGGCCACTGGGTCCCCTGCTAATGTATACTGGTTGTCATCTCCAAAGCACATACAGGTCACCCAGCACATGTCATCCAGGCCAGCAGGTATGAAGCTGGCCTGTCCTTATCTCTGCCAATCTAACAGCAGGGGCAGGGGTCCCAAGTGGCTGGTGGATGGAAAGAAGGGCTGAGGGAGAGACCTTGTGTCTGGTTGTGCGTGAAGTCCATTGCCACAATCTTGCCACTTGTCATGGAGACTGACTTCCCCAGCCTGGATGTTCTTTCTGACTGTCTGTGAGACCCAGTTCCTTTACAAACCTGCTCCTAGCTCAGCTCTGGGAATGATACAGCCCTGCTGAGACATATCCCCCTTCCTCTCACATCCTCCCTGGTGACATTTCCCCAGCTATGACATAATCCAGAAAACCCAGGCTCTGCCATCATGCTTTCACTTGGGCAGCTCTTTCCCAAGGGCCTTGGGGATACAGTGGGTACCCTCCTGTCCCACCTGCTCTCTTCCCCTCACACCTCAGCACACAGGCACCTGCGCTGACACACCCCAGCACCCGGCAGCAGCTGACACACCTTTTGTCCACACCCAAAAGCTCTATTGCTTTGTGTTCTCTGTGAACTCTGCTTCCCTGGGTCTCTCAGGCCTATTTCTCCGGGACATTCTCTCTGACCACTGCCATGGGCTGGCCTGGGGCTGGCCTGTTCCTGGCTCCGTGGCACTCTGTGGTCATTGTGCTGCATGGTGTATCTATTTCCTCACTAGGTTGCGAGCCCTGGAGGGTGGGCACGAAATCTGATTCCTCCCTGTGCCCCAGCAGCTGAACTGGCCAGGCCCGAGGGGGCAGAGGGAGGGGGCCAAGGAACTGAAGTCAGCACCTACGGAATGCCCTGTGGCCAGCAGACAGGGGGCTGTAAAAGCAGCTCATAGACTTTTCCAGAAACACCACTACATGCCAGTTCTAGGAAGACCTGAAACTCAACCCATTTTTCTAGAGGAGAAACTGAGTCCAATGTGGGAACAGGAAGTGCATGTGGAGGCACCACCTCTTAGTGACAGGGCTCCCAGGGCTGCTCCATCATCACGCTGCCATGAGCCTCAGCTGAGAGAGTCGGGATGGGGTCAGGGGAGACATTATGGACATGCACCCAGACCTTAAATGAGTTTATCAGAGGACGGGCTGGAGATGGTAGACAAGGAGAAGTGGTGTCCTGTTAAAGAGAAATGTGCAAAGACACAGAAACACGAAAATGATAGAGCAAAGGGCTGGAGCGGTGGCTCCACGGTTATGGTGCTTGCCTGGTGTGCGCAAGTATGCAGGTTCAAACCCCAGCACCACGTACACAGCTAAGCGTCTGAGCAACGAAAGCCATGTGAAAAACTCAACAAAAATTGATTCTCTCTCTCTCTCTCACTCAATGTCCTTCTCTCTTAAATAAATAAATAATACAGCAAGATGGGGAACCATCCAAGTGAGGTGGTAAGGCTGCAGCCCTAAGGATAGGAGGTAACCGGTCCTCAGAGTTGGAAGCACGGAACACATCAGAGAGGCCTTTAAAAGCTACATGAAGCTAACTGGACCCCAGCTTGTAGGGAAGTAGCATTACATTTGGAGTCCATGTGCCCTATGACCCCCTTCCTGTTTGGTGCCATCAACCCCCGAGTGGCAGGGGGCATGGGTGAACGTCACAGGCTGCCCTCACATTCACCAGGCAACCCTGTAGCCTCTGGAAAGACTCAACTCGCAGGACCTCACAGAGATCCCAGCGTGTCAGAGCTGTGCAGTGCGGACAGTAGCAGAAGTGAGTTTGCGTTGACTCAGAACGTGGAGTCCTCAGCGGGCAGTCTGCTGAACAAGTTTGGAAATTTGTGTAGCAAAAACAGCTCCCTTGGGTCTGCGTGAATAAAAGGGTTACTGCCTGACCCAGGGCAGGATGTGGTCTCTGCTGGACTCTGGGAGAAGGCCCTTGTCGGCTGAGTGTTTTCCCACAGGACGGAACCTGCCCAGAGAGTCCCACAACATCAGGTCAGGCCCTCGCCAGGCCTCAATAAAAATACAGGAACATGCATCAAATGAGGTGGCAGGAAGGGTGCTGAGTTGGAGGAGGTCTAGGGACTGCGGGTGGGCCCTTTGTGGTGGCTGGCTGAAATGGCTGTCACCATGCCAACACATGGAGGGGCTGCCCTCTGTTACCTTCCTGGTCCTACCACTCTTGGTGACAGTCAGGACCTGTGGAAGAACTTGGTTAGTTGTGAGGGAGCACAGGAGTATTTCTATAGCGTCTAGTGACTAGTCCCTTGCTTGTGGTCCTTTGTTCTACATCATGTTCCAGAAAGCACTGTCTCCTTAAAAAGCCCTTTGCTGACCTTCTGGAGATTGGGTCAGGCTGCTTACTTGACACATATGGAAACTGAGCCCCAGCAAGGGGAAATGGTTGGTTTAGGGTCACGAGGTGAGCTGGGGACAGAGGTGCAGGAGGACCTAGGTCTCCCCACTCTCTGCCTCCCCACCCTGACTTCCTGCAGGTGACTCAGCAGGACAGTTGACAGTCGGTACAGGAAGGAAGTGGGAAAGGGAAGCCCAGCCCGCTGGATTCCAGGTCACCACTTCATTAGTCCAAAGCCACCAACCACCTTGGCCATGCAGCTCTGCTTGGTGCCTGTGACCCTCCAGTCCTTCCTTCCCAAGGCCACAGCTGCTGACCATTTCCTCTGGGGTCAGGCTCACTTGGCCCTGCCAGGGCCTCCGTTCTGGACAGCATTTCCCTTCTGCAGGGGTTGGGGTCACCTGCATGGACTTGGCCAGTGGCTGAGCCTGTGTAGGGCAAGGTTCATCAACTAAATGTCTTGAGATGCAATTACAGACTTATGGTTAATGACTGAGGATCTGGGGCCAGTATTCATCATTTGCCACTTACGGGTATTTTGCTTATCTCCCTGGGCTCAGTTTCTTCCACCTGTAACATGAGATAATAGCCTTCTTTGTAGGTTGCTCAGAGGAGTAGATGAGATTAGACTCTGCCACAGACGATGCACTCAGTTCCGTTTGCTCTCCTCCTCAGTCAGTCACCTTCCTGAGGAAGCTTACATGCAGCATCTTATTTAGTTCTCACAACAGCCCTGCGGGGTAGATGCTATTATTCTTGTGTCATTGGTGAGAATCCTGAAGCTTGGGGAAGGGCACACAGCTCATGGCTGGTGGAGGCAGGATTTGAACCCAGCTCACTCTGATTCCAGAGCCCAGTGTTCTCCCAGCAGCCACAGAACCTCTGCTGTTATGTGGTCATGTGCCCCAATTTGCCTCCGCAGCTCTGAGCTTGTGTGGGCAGTGCCTCAGGCCCCTCTGTCTGGACTCCCTTCCTGGCTCTGCTACTTCCCAGTGAGGCTTAGAATCTCTGAGCCTCTGCTGTCCCATCTGTATAGTGGAAGGCGTCCCCCACCACCCCTTGCTACCCCTCATGCAGGGACAAGCAGGAGGACAGATGGGAATGTGCTCTGTTTGAATGCAAGGTGACTCCACAGAGCGGAAGCACTGCTGGAACTGTTATGCATGGGGCCTGAAGTCAGGGATGCAGAAGGACCAAGGCCTGTAGGAGCATCTGCCTCTGTCACCACAGGAAACACTGTGGGCCCCTTCAGTCTGGGGCTTTCCATGTGCTGAGAGCAGGTCTCAGAGTTAGGAGGCACGCTGCAGACATGCGATGAGCCTTTTCTTGCTTGCCTGTTTCCTGCACACACTGGAAGCTCCTTGGGTGGAAGCAGCAGCTCCCAGCACATACCTCAGCTGCAGGCTCACCTGTCCGCACTCCAGCCACCAGGGCCTCCTGACAGCTCACCATGTGGGCCAGGCTGCTTCCCTGGCCCACATCCCTGGCCCACCCTGCATCCAGCTCCAATCCTCCAGCCCCTCCTTTGTGAGCCTAGGTGCCCACCTCAGCTCTATCATAATCCAAATTTCTACCCTGGATCCTTTTGGGAACAAGGTAAGGGTTTGAATAAACAACAACAAAACAAGTACACTTGGACATGAACTGCTTCCCACACATTTCTTATGTTGGATTGTAAGTTCCTTAAAATCACATTCTTTGTGATGCTCATCTTTGTAATTCTCCCTAATCTACACTGGACACCTCTAAGAGTTGTGGCATGGTTGTCTCTCCATCCTGCCTTGCAGGCAGGGTGTGTGTAGGACTGTGTGTACTGGGGATAGAGTGGCCACCAATGGATTCTACCACAAGCAAACCACCGGCTTATAGATGTGGAGGTGGACTCGCATCATGGCTGTCTGGAGGTATTTGGGGCTTGCTTTTGGTTTGTAGATTTTCAAAGTCTGAAGTCGTCATTCAATCAACCTCTTACTGAAAGTGAGCAGGCGCTGGGAATGTAGCTCAGTAGTAGACACTTGCCTAGCACGTGTGAGGCCCTGCATTCAATCCCCAGCACTGGGGAGAAAAAAAAACGTTCACACAGAAAAACAAGCAAGATGCAATTCATCAAAAGCCCCATGAAATTGTCTTCTTTCCTCCTCTATTTGCTATGTACATGCCTGACCACTTCCAGGACACATCAAAACTGGGCTTAGCAGGATTGCCAGTTTGCTACGAACTTTAACTACAGACAGGATCGTGCACAAACACAGCCGCCAGTCTCAAAGGCTTCCAGGGGTGGAGAACAAACAGAGAGCAGAGTTTCTGAGACCCCTGGACCCAGGAAGTGGTTCCAGCTGCTATGAATCTCTGGTTCTCTCAATCGTGAAAAGGAAAAATAAAACCCACCCTGCAGAGTTTTTGTAAGATCCCCATGAGATGATAGTGCATAAAAGTGGTCTGTAAAAACTGGGGCAGGGGAAGGATCCGCTCATTCATTCCGCAGATGTTCATTTAACACCTGCTGTGGGCCAGGCACTGCTCCAGGTGCTGGGCACAGTCTGTGGACAGGGGCATGTTGGATGGAGGTCAGAGCTTTCCAGAGAAACAGAAAAAGAGAATGGCAAATGGGGATGGCGGCAGTAGGAGGTGTTGCCATGTTAAACAGGGGCCAGAGAAGGCTTCACTGAGAAGGTCACATTGAAGTAAAGACCTGAAGCAAATGAGGGACCGACCCATGAGCATGCTTCCCAGAATAGGAGACAGCAAGTGCAAAAGCCCTCATGTCCCAAGAACAGCATGGAGGATGTGGGATGTGAGAAGTCATTGGCAGCCACATCCCTGGGGCCATGAAGGCATTGGCAAGACTTCTGGCTTTTACTTGGAGACAGTCGGCTAGGGCAGGCTAGGGGATTGATGCTACCTGTCTTTTACAGCTGATCAAGGAACTTCTTTTCAAAGCCTCATTCACAATGCAGACCTCTGCAAGTCTAGCCTCTATGGCCTCTCAGATTTCTCCCAGCTTTCTAAATCTTTCCAAACCAGGAAGGCACTTGCCAAGCAGGCTGGACTGTGTTCTTGCAGAGTGGCCAGGAATAGAGAGGAGCAGAGCAGAATCCTAGGTCAGGGATCTTGCAGGCTCCTTCAGTGCCCAAATTGCAGTGTCCACACACACACACACACAGTGCTCAGCAATGCTGGGGGCACCAGTAGAGTACCCGGTGCCATTTCATCATCTGAGATAGCCCAGGACAGGACTGGGATTTCCCTCAGCACTCTCACTCAGCGTCTCCAGCAAACAGTGAAATCATTTGTTTTAAAATAAAACAATTCCCATCTCTATCAGTGGTTTTTAACCTTTTTTGGGTCACCTGTCCTTTGAGAATCTGCTGAAAGCTATGACCTATCTCTCCAGAAAATAATGAGCAGGGGATGTGCACTTGTGTTCTTAGAATTTCAGGGGTTTCACAAATCCCTGAAAATCCAGGAAAGGAACCATTATCTATGCCAATGAGATCCCAGCCGTAGCTCCAGCTGGATGAGTGAAATGAACAAACCAAGACTAAAAAGGCCGCATGCGTTTAGAGGAAGGAGAGGCAAACAGACAGCAAGGCACGGCTGCCTCCGGGTGCCAGGACTCTGGAGGATGGTGCCCGACAGCTGCCTTCCGATGGCCAGCCTTGTCCCCTTATGCGCCACCTGCTGCTCTTGCCCTACCCCTCTGAGCTACCATCTTTCTCAAGGGAATCCACGCACTCTTCCCTGCCTTGCTCAGGGTGCCCTGAACGAAACAGGACTTTTCCTGGATGATCATGGGACATCACAGTGAATCTAAATTCAGACATCTCAGAAGCAAGCAGTCATGTACCCCATCCCCTGGATGGCTGTGCCCGCAGAAGCTGGGGCGCACTATGGCAGTCCCTCCTGGTCCCTCCTGCTGGGGCCCAAATTTCCATCCCTCTGGGCAGAAACATCTCCTGAGAAGGTGGAATGAACCTGTCACCATGAAGCTTTTTACATCCTCCCATTTCCTTCTGGTTGCTGTTCTACGTCATCACTCAGGGAACACTTCAGACAAACTCGCCACGGCCTCAGAGAGCTCTTCCGACACAGCAGGGCCTCGGAGGCCCCAGACACATGGCATAGGGGGTCACTCTGCCTCTCTTCCACTTGTTCCATCCCCTCCTCTGCCATGAGTGCTGCTTCCTGCCTCAGTTCCTTTATGTGTCCTGTGTCAGCCACTTGGAATGGGGCTACCACCTACTGTCTCACAAGAAGCCTCTGAGGTCCCTGTGCAAGCCTCACCCCTCAGCTCCCCAGAGACAGTTTCCTTCCTTTGCAAATCTGCATTCTCCCTTAACCCCAGCACTTATCACTTTGCTTCCAACTTCTCTTTTGAATCTTGTTTTTGGGGGCGAGGGAACAGGTGACAAGGTCAGAGGCTAGGTGAATTCACTTACAATTATTTACCTGCTCATTTCATGAACAGAATCTTGCCATCTTTGTCCCCAGCAGACAGCACAGGGCCCATAGGAATGTTTCAGCCCATACTGTTACTAACCTTTTGCTTTGTAGAGTCCTGCGTGGAGCCATCTCTCTCTCCCCTCACATCTGGGTTGTCCTGTCGCCTCAACCCTCTGCTGTTAAGCTAAGACTTTCCCTGCCCTCCCTTGGCCTCTGCTTCTACCCTGTTTGGAGCCTGTTAGAACTGTGGGTATACCAGGAGGAAATGGGTACCTAGGGACTCAGGGCCAGGTATGGCTGCCCTGGAGCATCTGTGCCCCTGTGATCCTGGTGGGTAAGGGCATTGAATGGGAATCCTCCTCCAGCGGGTTGTCATAGTAACCTTGACTTTCAGTTTCACGTAAGAGAGTTCCTCAGAGTAAACACACCAAGGGGTGGGGAAGAGTGGAAGGAAGCCACCAGAAGCTCCTGACATTGTCCTCCTGTACCCTTTTCTTTGCTTCTGGCTGGTTTACATAGTCAAGGTAGATGCCATTATGTGTGGGCATATGAGTAGAAGCTGCTTAAAATAGTCACCCAACTATTTCAGGGAGCAGTTGAATATGCATGAAGCTATTTTAGAAAAGATGTCCCAGGCCTGGCCTGTCCCAGCCCCAGCCTTCCCCCTGGAAGTGCCAAGAGAAGTTGAACGGGCCCTTTCTTAGTCTCCCCCATAGGGTGGGGGGTTTTCAGAAGCCGCAGGAACAACACCCTGGCTAATGTTGGTCTTGCAGCCCTGTCAACTCTGCCTCCTGATCCTGTGGTCACAGAGGCTCCCGGCAGAATAGCTCAGCCCTCCAGAGTCCCTCGGAGCCTCAGAAGCTTTGACAACTACTTTGCTACAAACCAGGTTGCCTAGGATTTGGGGGATCTCGGACTCGTAGGTGTTTCCATTCATTTAGTTCACAAGGCTGGGGCCCTGGGTTACAGGGATTTCTGACACTAGCTTATGTAGTTGGACCGGTGAAAGCAAGATAATGGCCATAAAGTTCCAAGATAGAGGGGGCCAGGGTGATGCTGAGAAGAGGACCCAGGGGCTGAGCCTCAGGCAAGAGAGGAAAGGAAGCCATTCTGTGGGAGACACCCAGGGCACACTGGTGGTGCCTTCTCTGAGTCCAGGGGTCAGGCTGGAAAGGCCCCTGTTTCCCTGAGCCTGAAATGCCAGCCAGACCCGCAGATTCCTCAACGCAGCCTGGACGCACTTCAGGGGAGGGCTGCTCAGATTCTCCTGGGCATCTCCAGAGCCTGGTGCCAGGCCAGGTACACTCATGAGCAGACACTCACTGAGTGCTGGCTGAAAGCTTGCATTCTGGAGCCGGACTGCCTGGGTTCAAATCTGGACTCTTCCTCCTACTGGTTCGGACCTTGGGCAAGTTGTCTGACCTCTCTTTGCTGAAGTTCTCTCACCCAAGAAATGGGGATAATAACAGAACCCATCTTGTGAATTGTTTTGGTGAGGAGCATGTGAATTAATATGTATAAAGAGAGCTGGGCACAGTGGCATGCCCAGATAGTTCCAGCTATTCAGGAGGCTGAAGCAGGAGGATCCCTGCACCCAGGAACTTGAGGCCAGCCTGGGCAACACAGTGATGCATAATTTTTTTAAAAAGTCAGGGGGCTTAGAAGTTCATGTGGCTCCTACTACACAACATTTAAACACATTTTTTTTTATCTTTTTAAGTTTTAATTTTTATCTTGAGAACAGAGTGTCATCAATTACAAGTTTTCTTTCTAAAATCAAAATAGCTTTATTACCTTGATTGATTTTATCATATACATCTACTATAAAAAGTTCAAGCATTGTAAGAATAAAAAGAAAGAAAAAAAATCACCTGAAGTCCTGACTCTCAGAGGCCTACCATGAATAAGACCATTTGCCATGACCTCTGTGTTTGTGTCCCTCCAAAATTCTTATGTTGCAACCCTAACCCTCAAGGTGGTAGTATTAGGAGATGGGCCTTTCAGAGGTGATTAGGTCCTGGGACAGATGCTTGTGAATGAGATTAGTGTCCTTATGAAGACCTGAGAGAGACACCTCTTCCTTCTACCATCTGTGACTCAGACACTGGACTCTCGTCAGATACTGTCTTGGTCTTAGACTTCCAGACTCCAGACTTGCAGGCAATACACTTCTACCACGTATAAATCACTCCGTTAATGGTATTTTGTTATAGCAGCCCAAATGGACTAACACATCATCTTTTAAGATAGAGTGGGTTGGGGCTGGAGCAGTGGCTCGGTGGTTACGGCGTTTGCCTGGCATGTGCGAGTACACAGGTTCATTCTCTAGCACCCACGTACACAACTGTCCGAGCAACAAAAGTCATGTGAAAAACTCAATAAAAATTGATCCTTCCTCTCTGTCTCGCTCTCTCACTGTCCTTCTCTCTTACCAAAAAAAAAAAAAAAAAAAAAGGATAGAGTGGGTCCTCCTCATTCACAGATTCATATTTGCAAAGTCACCTACTTGATAAAACTTATTTGTAACCCTATAATCAATGCTCACTTCACGGTCATTTGCAAATGTGCCAAGTGGAGAAATTTTTGAGTCACCTGAATCAAAAGTAAGTTTCCAGATGAGGCCAAACAAGGGAGGACCTGCCTTCTTTTCTCACCTTCCATAGTGTAAAGAAGTGTCCTTCTATGCACTATTCAGTGCCACATTTTTTGTGGTTTGGGGCTTCCTTAGTGATTTCACTTTTTAAAACGGCTGTCAAGTGCACTTCTGAAGTGCTGTCTAGTGTCCCTGAGCACAAGAGAGCCATGAAGTACCTTATGGAAAAGAAGCCCGTTAGACAGGCTTTGCTCAGGCAGGAGTTACAAGCTCTTAGCTCCAAGCTCAGCATTAATGAATCAGCAATCTGTGTTGATCCAGGTATCTTTAAACAGGAACATGCATAACAACATTATGTACTGATTGGTCCACAACAATGCTGTGACCAGAGTCTCACAGAAGCTTAATGCTGTAGTTCTCCTGGGAGCAAAGACTCAGTATTCACTGATTTGGTTTTTGTGGGTACTTCATAGAAACTACTATGGATAACAAGATTCACCTATGCCCTTCTAGATCAGACTTATATTCTAAGCTATTTAGAACACTTCTTCCATACTCTTTTAACATACATTAATACATCAAAGGCATCTTTTCATATCCATAAATACAGGTTTATGCCCCTTCCTTCAATCATTAACTGGTAGCTCACTACTGATGGGCAATCTGGTTGTTTCCCATTCTTTACCATTATAAACACTACTATGCTGAACATCCTTGTTGGCAAAAAGTAGCTAATATTAATTTGGCACTTACTGTGGGCCCAGCCCTTTGCTAAGAATTTTGTGAATATTTATCTCATATTTTCCTAATGAACCCTCATTAGGAAGGGGGAATTATTGTTACCCACACTTTACAGATGAGGACCCTGATGCATAGAGACGTTAAGGAACTTTTCCAAGGTCACACAGCGTAAACCCAGGTCTTGTGGACCTCAGATTCCACACTGTTATTAACTGATGGGCTTGGCTACTGCCTTTTGTTTATTTATTTTATTATTTGGTACCAGAGATTGAACCCAGGGGTGCTTAACCACTGAGCCACATCCCCAGCCCTTTCTGTTTTGAGAGGGTGTCACTAAGTTGCTTAGGGCCTTGCTAAATTGCTGAGTCTGGCTTTGAACTTACAATCCTCCTGCCCCCGCCTACCAAGTTGCTGGGATTACAGTCGAGAGCCACCATGTCTGGCCTTCGGCTGCCTTCTTAAACACATACAATCCTGGGCACTCACCATAGGATTGTTTCCTTAGGATACCTCGGTAGAAGTGGGCTACCGAATTGAAGGATGACACTCTTGAAGAGTTGGTAGGTACTGTGAAATCTCCCCTCCAGAGGTGTGTTTCAATTCTCAGCCCTCTAACAGCGCTGGAGAAGGCCTGATTCCCATTCCTGCCTCCCCAAGTACTCTCCTTCTTTTAAATGGGGTTCTAAAGTGCATCTTGATTCTGTGATGTGCATCCTTGATGCTCACTTCCTCTTTTCACGTGCTATGCCGGGGGTTTTGTCTTTTGTGAATTGCTTGTTCACATCTTCGGCCTGTTTTTCTGCTGGCAATCCATCTTTTCTTCAGTCACAAGAGCTCTTTGTGTCTGAGTACTGATAACCCGTTCGTTCTCATACACATGTGGAAATTCTTCATTTGTTTTTCTCCTTTAACCTTGATCGTTGTAGGGTTTTGCACCTGATTTTTATTTTACTTTTTTTTAAGCGTAGTAGACAAGTTTTATTATAGAAAGCATAGACAGTAAAGCATAGGGAAAAGAGCAGACTTGCCCCAGAGTGGGGGAAGGGGACAAAGCCCTGCACCTGATTTTTAAAATTCTTTTCTTTCACTGTTTCTGAATTTGGCTTTATACACAAGGAGGCATTCTCCATCACAATGTGAACCCCATATTCCCTTGTTATTCCTTTTCATGGCTTTATGCTTTCTGATCAGCTTAGAATCTGTAGTGGAGCAAGGACTAAGGTGCAGAGCTGATGCTGTCCCTCCCACACTACCAAGAGCCAGATGGCTGTCTCAACACCATCCTGGGACTGTCTGTGTTTTCATCTCTGATGTACAATGCCATGCTTTCGCATACTACACCTCATGTACCCCGATAGAAACTTCTGGGCTTTCTGTTCCAGTCCATTGGGCCACAGTCTCTTCCTTTATCAACACTGAATTTTTCTAGGCCATTCATCCATGCTCATTTTTCCAGATGTGCTTTGTAATCATTTTATGAAAAAATATGTTGGGATTTGATTGCGATTTCATTTATAGACCAATTTAGAATACCAAAAGTCTATTCTTGGCTATTTTTATGTTTTTATTTCTTTGGAGAAGTGGGTGGTGCCCCCTCTATGCTTTTGAATGGGCTCATTTGGATACCACCTTCCTCAAGGAGCCTTTTCTAATCCACCCTGCAGGCAGTGGTCATGCTGTCCCCAGAGCCCTGCCTTTTCCATGTCACCTCTGGCTTATTCAACTTGCATTACAATTATTGCTTAGTGATGAGTGAGCTCCTAGAAGAAAGGGTCCCCGCATGGCCACATGGCCGGCAGGTCTATGCATCTCCTGTCACATCTGGCAGGTGGTCAAGGCTCTCGAGATACGTGTTGGATAAATAAATGAATGAAGAAAGGAATGAAAAAATCCTCCTGGAAAGCCAACTGTGCAGGGAAATGAACCTATTACAAAACCCACTTCTCCAAAGACTTACATCTGCAAGCAAGAGGTTTGACCTTGGCTAAATCCCTAAGAAAATGCCAGAATCAGAGAAGTGGTTCACAGCTAGTCTGGTCTGCCATGTGCAACGTGCCCTGACACCTCTCCCCAGAGACTGCCACCCTCACCAAGCAGCCAGGGCATCTCTCAGGGAGGCTCTGAGGCCTCCAGGGGCTCCAGGAGAAGGAGCAGAGCCAGGCATTTGCTCCGTGCCTGCTGCTGTGCTGGACACTTGAACAGCACTTTCCCACGAGGTATAGCAATGCAACCCTGAAAGCTGGAATCCTGCATGAGTCCCACTTCACAGGTAAAGAAGCTGATGCTCACAGAAATGGAGCCTTTAGCTACTAGGGGGCAGACATGGCTGGAGCTGAGGCAGTGGGACTCTAAAGGCCTTACCTCTCTTGTGGTAATACCCAGAGCATCAGAGTCTAGGAGGCTGAGGGGCTGTGACCCAGAGGGGTCCTGCTTGGTGCAAGTCTCCTGTCCTCACTAAGCCCAGATGGTCCCTAGAAAACATGCCCCCCTGCATTCCCCGGCAACTGCAAAGCTGCTGCTAGGAACTGTTCCTAAAGAGCCTCTGACTCAGGTCAAAGAGCCACTGTTGGAGAATGGGACATAATACACAGGCTGTATTGTCACCATAGGGCCAGGGCAGGAGGGCAGGGGAGGTGGAGGATTCACCACGGGGGCAGGTGTCCATCTCAGCACACACCCGGGATCTCTCCATATTCCTGCTCCCAGACTCCCAGAGCCAGGGCTTTCCGAAGGCCCTGCAGCCCCTCCTGGGAGTGCAACCAAGCAGCCACTTCCTTACTGCGCTGGCAGCTGCTGTGCAGGCCTCAGCCTATTTCTAAGCCTGGATTAAAACTTGGGTTTCTCATGAAGGACCCCGGGAGGGGGCCAGTACATTTACTGGGCTTGACTATGCCCAGCCCAGTGAAGGCTCTAGAGACACGGAGGAAAATAGGCCAGGGTGTCCCGCCTCGTGGAGCCCTATTCTGGCCAAGAAGCGTATCATAAGGAAAATTCCCAGCCCACACAAGTATCCTGATAGCTCAGTATTGAGATGGGGCAGGTTAAGGGGCGTCTGCTGGTAGTGGCTGTGGAAGGTGAATGTTAGGCTAAGGCGTGTGGCCTTCATCCTGTGGCAAAGGGAGATCCCCTTTAGTCTGTAGCAAGAATCTGCCATGATTCTATTTGTGCTTTAGAAACAGACCAACTGGGTATATTTATTTTTAATAAACATGTTTTACTTCCAAGGTAGAAATGAAAGTATTCCCATTTTTTGATGAATAAGATCAAATACTGGGAAACAGAGCAGATGGATTTGAACCTGGCAGAACCTATATGGTGCTGGTGAGCAGAGACAGCCTCAGACTTGAGGTGAGAGAGACCCACATTTACATTCAAGTCCCTGCCGCTGACCTGCTGCATGACTTCATGTGCATGTCCTCCCTACTCAGCCTCAGTTCCCTCCCTGAACATGCACATGCTGCCACTGAATTCACAGGGCTGCGAGCAGGACAAAGTGGCATGCCAAATGATATTGTCCCTTTACACAGTTGACAATGTGAGGCGAGGCTCCGGAAGGCCAGCACACACACATGAGGACCTTTCAGACATCCCACACCCTCAGAGCTGTCTCAGGAAGTCTCTCCTGTTCCAGCTCAAACCAAAGCCCATCCTGTAAAAACACAACCTCGTCCAGAGACGCAGTCTCCCGTGTGTGTAGGGTGGGCCACCTGCCCCGGGTGCAGCCTGCTGGGCTGTGAACATCAACAACGGCCCCTTCCTGGTGGGAGAAGGAACAGGGAGCTGGCTTGTTCTCCTAGAGCAGAGCGCTGGAGGGCGACGAGGAACATTTTAAGGTGGGACCCTTCTTCCTGCACCGTTGGCAGCTGTCTACATAAGGCGTCCATTATGTGCAGGCCCCACAGCCAGGGGGCCCAAGCTGCCAAACTAATATTAGTGTCAAATGTGCACCAGCCAGAGACACAGAACATCCGAAGATCAGATGCTTCCAACCAGCCACCCAGGCAGGAGTGTGAGAGCAGAGACAGCTTCTGCCTCCAGCTCCTCCCGGGCACAGGGACAGGCAGCCCAGCCCAGTGGCCTGGTTCAATAGTTCAATAGCCCAGTTTGGGTTAAAAAATGGTATGCAGTCTATAATCCAAAATACATGTACGTATTTAAAATGTGTGTATGTACATCAGAAAGGTGGGGGAGGAATTCACTAAATATCTCACTCACGGATGTGGAGCAGTGGGTGAACTTTTTTTCTGTTCATGTACTTTCAGAATTTTCTCAATAAATACATATTACTTTTGTATTCAGAAGAGAACACAATAAAAGAGGCTGTCAAACATACACAAAATGTTTAGATTGTATGCGTGTTCAGGCCTGCATTGTGAGAGAGTAACAACACTGACGTGGCTGGCTGGTGTTAAAGATCAATATCATCCAACCCTTCATTTTATAGAGAAAACTGAGCCCCACAAGCAAAACAGGAAGCCCAGAAACTACTTTTCAATGAACCTGGTGTCATCCTGGAGTTTCCCCAAACTCGGCCCCACTCATTTCTGTAGCTGCTTTTATTCCCACTTTATGGAGATGGAAACTGAGGAACAGAGAAGTCAACTGATTCATCCAGGGATGCCCAGCTAGGAAGCCACAAAGCTCATCCCAACCCTAGCTTTCTATGTGCAGCTCACCAAGCTTGAAGAAAGGAAGGGTCTTTGGACAAACAAGATGAAGCAAACCAAAAGTCCTACCCTGCTCCTAAAGCCTAGAACATTCAGAAAGCACTCCCTTATAGCAGTGAGTTTTGAATGGTCTTTCTTGGGCATCTTTGACTGACACAGTTTCCCCACCCCTCAGGGGCTTGTAGTCTTGCTACTAGATAGGTCCCTGGGAACCTTCAAGGGAAGAAGTGACAAATTAGGATGTGGGGCCACACAGCGCACCCCCTGGGTCAGGCTGGGCAGGGAAGGCAACCGATGCCAGGTCTCTGGAATGGGGCAGGGGGGCTGAGGGCTGCCACTTAAACTGTCCCTTCTCCAGCCCCTTCAGCCTTGTAGCTCTCCAGGCTGGGCAGCACCTCCTGGCAGTTCCAGGGTCTCTGCTTTCATTCCAGCTGTTCCCTCTGCCAGAGAACCTGTCCCCATCCCGAGTTTCTGCTCCAGTTCCTCGGGCCTTGTGCATTCTTGTTAGTAAGCACGATTTTATTGAGTGTCTACTGTGTGCTGAAGCAAGAGAGATATAGCTCCAACCCTGTAGGTGCCTGCATGGTCATGTGAGCAGGGACTCGAGCTAGACTGCCCGGGTTCAAGCTGGCTAAGCCACTTGGCCAGATCCCTGCTTCCGATTCCTTCCTTATGGTATCCACACTGCCACTGCCCTCTGACTGCTCCCTCCTCTGTGGTCCCATGGCCCTTTGAGCACCTCTCTGTCAAAGTACCAGTGGCCTCAGAGTGCAGGTATTTAGGGCCTCTGCACCTCAGGGCACAGGTTTTACAACTCTCTATTCCAGCCACCTTGCAATTACAGTAACATCTCCACACCCCTCCAGAGTCTGCAGGCAAACTGAGGCCTCAGCCCCAGCCAGGAGAAGCCAGAGAGGCTCCCCCACCAGCACTGGCCCTCATTATAGGCTGCCTAGCAGCCCCCTTTACAGAGCTCACGAGATATGGCTGAAGATGTGACCCTGCAGATGACATCTGAGCCAATGGGGACCAGGCGCCAAGCTTCTGGGAATGCTTTCCTGTTGGGGGAGCTCTGCTGGGAAGGTCACTGCAAACACCAGCCACTGATGCCCAGGTGGAGGAGGGCCCTCAGCCAGGGCTTTGCATATGCCGGTCCCCCTGCTGGCCGCCCTCCACTCCCTCCTGGTGGTCCTGCTCATCTGACAAGCTCCACTAGCCCTGAGGTGCCAGCTCACACTCCCGCCTCTGTGACCCTTCCACTCACAGCCCTCTGCTGCACGCCTTGTTGCCTCTCTTCTGCATGGCTTTCCCTATGCCAGTTGCGGCTCCCTCCCCTTCTCATGGCGCATTGCTGTCCCTTTGTCTTCTGAGAAGGGACCATCCTATTGCTGACTGGGCCCCCAGTGTCCACCAGTGCCTGGAACAAAGTTCTGCTGAATGGACTTTTCAAAGGAAATTCAGTCCACTGACCTCACTTCTGGTTAAGACACACATGCTAACAGCTCATGTCACATTCTGAACCAAAACCCTAACAGGTCTTTCTAGCCACTCTCTGCATGGCAGGTGAGAGCTGGCAGAGCACAGAAGGTAAATGCTCACTGCTATGTTCAGGCCTTTCACGCAAGCTCTTGTGTTTGGCTCTGGAACCATCTAAGGAGGCAGGTGCTTTGCAGATGGAGGCTTGACTAGCCATACTGCTTCCCATGGGAGGCACAGGATGGGGCTGGAGAGAAGTTTTCTGGTCCCAGAGCCTACTTTTTTCACATTCCCATGGCACAGAAGATATGAAAGTGTTTTGAGTTGTGCCAAGAGAGGAAACTGTAAAACTTAAGATTGGGAAGTGGCCCCAGAGACACCACTCTGGGGCAGGAGCTACCTTGCCATAGCTTGGCTGTGAGGAGGAGGCTGAAAGGGGCTTAATGCCTGGGCTGAGTCCCAGAAGGTCGCTATCCTGAGGGAGGTAGCCCACTGTCCTCCAGGAGACAGGGAACTGAGTTGGAAGGGTGGGAAGAAGACAAGCCAAGTGCCTATGGCCAGAGTGGCTGCCCAGAGTGTGGTAGGTGCCCAGAGCACCTGGAGATTCTCTGAAGGCCATGGCGGGGCCCTGAGACAGGAGAGGCTGGGCCACAGGTACTTCATCAAGGAGCCGTTGTCGCAGGTCCCTTGCTGCGGTTCATTCGGTTGAGATGGCCTGCTCTCAGCTCTCAGCTGCTCCTTCAGAACCACAGAACTGATGGCCTCCTCTCCTGTTTATGTGTAACCCAACTCCAGCTTCCAGGGTGGCACTGAGCCCTGCACCCCTCTCAGCCTCACCAGCACCCACTTTTCCTCTTGTGCTCTCATCCCAGCCACTTGGCCTTTGTTCTTGCTGTCCCTTTAGCCCTCTATGGATGCGAGGCTCAGGGGACAGTCAAGCAGGAGACCAAGTCCTGGGGCAGAAGAGTACAGCTTGTGTGCTGTCCCCACTGTCCCTCCTGCCATCCCAGGGCCTGGGTGGGAACATGGACCAGCCAGCTTGAGGCCCGCCCTGTTCACTGAGTCCTGTTTATTGCCTTTCGTGACGAAGAAGGAAACAGAGACACAGAGCAGCAGTTGCTTGCGTGAGACTTTCTTCAGAGGTGAAGGCCGAGATCTGGGGTCACAACTGTCCCTGGCTCCCCTCCCAGCACTCTCGTCACTCTGAGCAGCCAATAGCAGAAGCGCGAGCTGCTGTACTCTGGGTATTTGGGGCTTTTTCCTGAAGTCTTAGTGGAGTGTGGAGTTCCGTTCTCCCACCCAAGGCCAAGGCCATCCTCACCAACCTCCTGGCCACACAACAGGGCCTAGTGGCCTTTGGACCATGCCTGTCATGTGTGGAGGGACATGGAGAGAGCTTACCTGTCAAAAGCCAGCCACGGTCTCATGGTCGGGATATATGGGAGACTTGTAAGAGCTTCAAGAACTGTGATGGAGGGAGGCCTATGGGAAGCAGAGAAGTGAGAACATCACACCACTGCCATCTGCCAGTTTTCGTCTGGGTTAGAAAAACAGATGCAGAATTGGTGAGCACAAAGCCCCAGCTACTACCCCTTTCCCAGTGTGGTCATTGCAAGGTCAAGACCAGGCCCCCTGGGCATGCAACCACAGCCTCATCACCCCATAAACAGCCGAAAGTCACAGTCCCTGCCCCTGCAGACATCTAAGGCCTGGGAGCAGACACCTCAGGTGTGCCCTCCAGCCTGGAAGCCCCGCTTTCATAGCCACGGGGGGGGAACACCCTGAGCACCGCACTCATCCTGTCTGTCTTCATTCATTCACTCCTGCAAGCACTCAATAGTCATTTCAGAGCTATCAGACATCAGTATCGGGTCTCACAGAGATGACATCACGGAGAGTGACAGCTCAGGTCCACTAAGAAAGGTGTGTGCGGACCCACTGTGCCAGACATTGGGCACAGCACCCTGACCACATGGTGCAGGGTGGTGGGATGCTGCCACCCCTCTCAGCACACAGACCCCTTTCGTGTGCAAATATTTCTCAAAACTCCCCCTGATGTGACTGCACACTCAGTACCCTTTTGTTGAGAAAACAAATGAAACAGAAACTACAATGCACATAATAATGCGTTGCAATTAACTTGCATTTAGTAATCACAGCTCTGCTACACAGATTTAAGTAACGCCTATACACACACTCACTGGAGACATTATCTACGGGGCCTAGGCTTATGCTCCAAGCCCTTGGGGAATCTATCCATTCAATATTCATTCAACAGAGCTTTACAGCGCATCTCTGAGATGCCCAACCCGTGGCCTGCAGGTTAGGGGTTGGTAGAGGGAGAAGCCACCACTCTGCTGGGAGCTCCAGCCAGCTCAGGGTGCTGAGTAAAATGGGCATGAGAATCCTGACATTGGAAAGCTGTTAGAGACGGTTAGATGAGATAGTATCAGGCACCCAGGTCAGAGCCTCGCACAATGCAGAAGCGCAGCAGATGGGCACGTGAGGGTTATGGTGATCGCATCATTCCTATCAACATCACCATCAAACGATCATTAGCATCTGCAACAGCCGCAGCATCGCCATTACCATGGCCACGCTGCTTCCCCTTTCTTTCTGAAGCCCAAGAAGCCTGTTAGGGTCCACAGCGGTTGCTACCTGATAACAGTTACCTGCATCCACTCCTCCTTTCTCAGGTTCTATCGCTTCAGAGTCAGGTGACCTTGGAGCAAGCTACTGAACCTGTCTCAATCTACTTCCAAATGGGGACGGTAGTTCTATTAATTCACAGAAATTGTTCTGATTAATTGAAATAATGTATGTAAAATCTCAACATAGTACTTGACATGTGCTAAATACTCAATAATTGCTGGTCATTAATACTTGCGTTATTATTAATGTGACCATTTCTTCTCTTAGCCTGGGAGCCCCTGAGGGTAGAGATCTTTCCAAATTCATCTCTGTCTCCCCACAGAGCTGAGCGTAAGGCCTGTCTCCCTAAAGACATTAATAAATGATTGCTAAAACAGTCTTGGAGGCTCACACAAAATCAGATGCAAAGTAACTCAAGGGAACGGAGCATGGGGTATGGCCAAGGATAAAGAGTCTTATTGGGACACTGAAAAACACCAACGGATGGCCCAAAGGGAGTCATTTGTCACTCACGGCATCAATCTGCAGAGCTGCTAGGACCATTCTTTCATTCCTTCATTCATCAAACTGACACCTTTGGTCCTGTAACAAACCCTTGTCTGGTGCTTTTTCCCTATTTTGAAACCTTGTTTCCATCTGCCTCCTCATTTAGCCTCCACAAAAATGCCTGGAGGCAGAGAGAGTAGGTACTGACCATCCATTTTGTAAATAAAGAAGTGAGGCTCAGAGAGGGGACAAGCCTTGCCAAAGGGCCCACAGCAGAACATGGACCAAGATGCCATCCATGACTCTGTCCTGGTGGCCCTGTGATGTCAATCAAGCACTTCATAAACATTTGCACTGCCCAGTTGCTTCTCAGCAAATAAAAGTGGGTTAAATCACAGTTGGTGTTGTTTTAACTTGCTGATTTAAAAGAAAGACGTTAAGTTCTATGAGGGTGGGGACTATCAGAACCACAACAATACAGGGACAGTTAAACACATGAACTCTGATCTCTGACTGCCTGGGTCCAAAGCCTAACTGATATTTGATAGCTGTGGGACCTTGGGAAAATTACTTAACCCCTCTGTTCCTCAATTTCTCCATCTATAAAGATATAATAGCTATCTATGGGATCATTGTAAGAGTTAAATGAGATGATTTATGTACAGTGCCTAGAACAGTAGCTGGCACGTGGCCAGGCTTAGTTGTAGTTATTATTATGCATGATACATGCCTGTACCAAGCATTGGACCTGACATATGCAAGATCCCAGTAAACTTGAGGTGGCTGAATGGATGTGACATTCCCTGAAAGGAGGTAAGTACCTGAGCTTTAAGTAATGACTAAGACTGAAAACAGTAGCTGGAGCTCCTGCCCCAAGCAATCCAGCTCCTTGCTCCCAGACAGATCCAGACCTCGACATCCTTTGTGCATCTCCCAGCTGCTTTCTGGCCCCCGACTGGCAGCACCTGAGACTAGTGGGCAGCATCACAGGTTCTAGAGTCAGACACTCACATTCAGGTCCTCACTCTGACCTCCTGTCACTCACCAGCAGTGCACCTGCCTCAGCTTCCTCCTCTGCAAAATGGGGGTGCTCACATCTACCCTGACAGAGGTGAAGCCTCTTGCTCCTGCCCCCCATCCATGGTGGTGAGGACAAAGGACTTAACAGCAGCTGGCTCTGATGGAGCTCATCCTATGTCCAGCTCGTCTTCCTGCTTCTCGGGCTGCCTCTACCAGAGACGCGGCTTGCGGGGGCTGCCCAGGCTCTACCTTCTATTTGGCCCCTGCTGTGTGGGAAACAGCCCTCTGAGAGGGGTGGCCCCAAGACTCCGCTCAGCGCTCAGAGGCTGCCTCCCAGTGCCAGGGCTGACAACTCACAGCTGGGGTGCAGCCGCCTCTGAAGTAGCCCAGTCCCTGCGGGGGCTGCAGACCCTGACGCTCTCAGTTTTCCACTCCACAGCCCCTAGAGGGCTGGCAGACTGCCCTGCTCGTGGGCAGGAGTGAACATTAATGAAACCAGAAGCTCCCACTGCTTGTCCCATTTGATCCTCGCAAGGAGCCTGCAGGTGGGCACCTGATCAAACCACACCCAGTCTCAGTTTCCTCATCTGTTGGCATCTGTGGATGTCGTTCATTTACTTATTTGTAGAGAAAGAAGGTGAACCATAGAGAAGTAAGTTCATTGTCCAAGATCACATGACTAGTGACAAAGCTGGAGCTGTGACTTCAAAGATCCATTCATTCATCCATATGATGGGCACTGAATCCACATCCTTTAAAAATATTCATCTTATCTATTTCCCATCACTCCTAAGACTCGACTGAGAGGCCATGCTGTCTGTGGGCAAGACACCGTGCAAAGCTCTGGTTTACAGGGTCACACTGAACCCTCGTGACAATCTGGAGCAGTCAGCCGATTTATCCCCTTTATATGAGATGACAAAATGGGCAACTCAAGGTGAGAGAACTTGCCCAGGCTCACACACCTGGATCCTGGATGGAAGCCCTACACCCATCTCACCCCAAACTCACTTTCCCAGGAATATAGTTGAAGAAAGAATTCCAAGCAAATTCCGCATAGCATTATTTAAAGTCATGAAACACTAACTAGGGAGAGCAAACCTAAATGCTATTCCATGGGAAGGACTAGCATAGCGATGACAACGGGGGTACACTGTGTCAGGGGCTGGCAAAAGACAGCTTGCAGGCACATCCAACTGGTAGCCATTTAGGTAAATAAAGTTTTATTGGAACACGGCCACACCTATGCATTTACGTATTATCGGTGACTGCTTTTGCGCTACAGCAGCTGAGCTGAGAGTTGGGACAGAACCACAGTGGCTGGAAAACCCTAAAACATTTACCACAGGTCCCTCTGCAGAAGACTTGCTGACTTCTTGCGACTTGACAGAATATTAAGCATCTTTTAAGAATGATGTGAAAATATTAGATTAAGAAAAGCAAGATACAAAGTTAGGAATGGAGGACGTTTGTATTTATATGAAAAAGAAAAACTCTACAAACAAAACCACGTGAAAACCACACAGAAACAAAAACCAGAGAAATAAAATGTTAACAGTTATGGGAGACAGAGATGCAAGTTTTTTGGTTTTTTTGGTTTTTGTTTTTTTTTTGTCTTATACTTGTCTCTGTTTCTAATTCTTAAGAAACACAGAAGCGTTATAGAATGGGAAAGAATACGTGTTTTAGAAAGAATGACGCTTAATGGAAAGTCTTAGCTCTGGGCTTCCTAGCAGCCAAGGCCAAGAACAAAACAAGATGCACTCTGAGGTCTGACAGTGAGAAGAAGCCAGGGAACTAGCAAGTCAAACTCTCTGGGATCAGAATTCTTTTGCTTTTGCTTCTTTAGAAAAATCTAATTGACACAATAATTGTACATATTTATGGGTACAGTGATAATTTGATATCTGTATATAACATACAAGGATCAAATTAGGGCAATTAGCATTTCTTTTGTTGGAAACCTTCAAACTCCTTTCTTTTCGTTATTTTGAGATACAGAATAAATTGCTGCGAACTGAATGCACCAGGCTCTTTCCTTCAAGGGAATCAGGAAACACAGCAGAAAACCTTGTTATTCACCGAAGTGATGAGGTGTTACCTGTGCAGATAGTGATTCCAGGTAATTGGTCCCCCAAATGATGTCAAAGAAAGAGACTTGAGCAATGGTTCTTTAAGAACCATCCTGCCAGTGGGGTGCAGGGGCACATGCCTGTAATCCCAGCAACTTGGGAGGGTCACAAGTTCAAAGCCAGCCTCAGCAACTCAGCGAGACCCTAAGCAACTCAGCAAGACCCTGTCTCAAAATAAGAATTAAGAAGGTCTGGGATGTAGCTTAGTGGTTAAGCACCTCTGGTTTCAATCTCCAGCACCCCCTTAAAAGGAAGGAAGAAAGGAAGGAAGGAGGGAGGGAGGGGGAGAGAGAGAAAGACAGAGGAGGGAGGAAAGAAAGCAAGCAACCATTCTGCCAGAGGCCGGGGTGAAAATTTAGTTCAAGGACAATCTTGTAGAATCTTAGAGGAAAAAGTATCTTTGTGTCCAGTGGTCCAGTGAATTCTATCCAGAGAATATTTTCTTAGAAGATAAAACTCCTATCAAACACCAGTGTGAAGACCAGTGTGTAAGCAAGGGAAAGGTGGGGTGCTCTGGTGGAAGCTGAGGAGGGTATGCTCTATGTCACTCTCCACAGCTCACCCTGAGACTGCCCCTTGCAGGGATTTCATGGGACCCCTGAGGCTATGTCATGCTATCCCCAGGACACCCACAGAGACCCTGGTCTTTTGCCAGGCTGAGGGCCCTGGAAGAGGAGAGAGGACTCTCTGCTGCCCATAGAGGGCACAGCCACTTCCCCTAGAAGTCAGGACTATGAGGACAAGGACAAGGTTTCATCATGAAAATTAAAAAGTACAGCTCCTGGGTGTTTCTCCCAACAGGTTGTTGG
>PVKS010000318.1:0-148828 GCA_004027875.1 Aplodontia rufa
TGGGTGTCTTTCCTCTTATTGGCTGAGTCGTAGTGTGGTGTGGGTGTGCCATAGTCTATTTGATTCTTTGCCCTTAGAAGGACATCTGGGTTGCTCCCAGTCTGGGACTATTGTAAATAAAGCTTCTGTGAACATCTTTGCAAATGTTTTTGTGGGCATAATGTTTTCATTTCTCTGGAATAAATACCCAGGAGTACAATTGCTGGGTCGTGTGCTGACTGCACATTGCTGTTCGTGGAATCTGCCATTCTCTACTCCATCTGCAGAGCATGGGTGGTCTAGTTTCACCACAACCTCTCCAATATTTGGTGTGATCGACACTTTTTATTTTAGAGATATAACGTTGAAGGCACTGGTAGAGATCATTAGTGAAAGGAATCTCACAGTGAATTACCATAAAATTGTCAATCCTGGAGACCTAAATAAATTCTAGGGCACACATGTCTTTGCCAGAAACTTAGTGGATACATAAATATTGTGGAAGGAATACATTCCAGAATGTTAAACATAAGAGGATTACAATGGCTGGGTGCAGCAGCACATACCTATAATCCCAGTTACTTGGGAGGTTGAGGCAGGAGGATTGCAAGATTAAGGTTGGCCTGGGCAACTTAGCAAGATCCTGTCTCAAAAATCAACAACATAAAGGACTGGGTATGTAACTCAGTAATAAAGTGCTCCTGGATTCAATCTCTAGTACTTAAAAAAAAGAGATCAGAATGAGAGAGATGATTGAACCAAATAAAGTCACATGTGTCTGATAGTGCTTCGGAGAATATGTAGTGGGAACTAGGGAGGCAGGGAAGTGGAAGGAGAAGAAACATACTTGTGTTCAGGAAGAGCAAAGGAGTGCAGAGTCAAGCATTTACTCATGATTGGTTCAACAGATATTCACTGAGCAGTCCACTATGACAGGCACTCTGTAAAGTTCATCTGGGCTTGGTGAGGCCGAGATATCCAAGGTTCTTGACAGCAAGACTAACCAGCATTTATTTAGTAACTTATGTAATGCGTGTGCGCTAAGCACCTTATTTTTTTTTAATCCTCCCACAGGGACCCCATGTTACAGATGTAGAAACAGGCTCAGAGTGGGTAAGTGTGGTTGCCTGAGGTCACAGAGCTAGCAGGTGATAGAGCTGAGATTCGGATCTAGGATCGTCTGACCACTTTGTGGATGGCACATCTTGCTAAGGAGGGTAAACATCAGATCCTTGTGCAGGGAGCACAGGGCTCCCCACCCCACAACACAACCAGAGAGCAGGTAGCCATCTGGGGAGTTCTAAGAGTCCAGAGGCTCTAATTCTCCAGACCCCTTCATTCTAGCACTCTTCCTGTGCACTTCCTGCTTCCTGACATCTTCATTGCCTTCAGAAGAGGACAGAATTCTTCCGTTTCATCATTAGAATTAATGTATAATTGCATCTCTACTTTTCTGTGTCACTTGATATGTCTTTTTTTTTAACAATTTTATTTAGTTTTTTTATGTGGACTTTGTTGCTCTGAGACTTCGCTGTGTACGTAGTTGCTGGGGTTTGAACTCACGTACTTGCGCATGCCAGGCAAGCGCCGTCACCACTGAGCCACCGCTCCAGCCCACTTGATATGTCTTAAGAGGGTGAGACAACTAGTCCGTAATATGCCGTCAGCAATTCTAGTGCCTGTTGTTGGGAGGCTCTGGGCCCCTCCAAGCCTAAATCGGAAATCCAGCGTGATTAAGAAGCTTCTCTGGCCCTGTCTTGGGGATCCCTTCCATCCGCCTCTTGCTTTCTGCTTGTGGTGGGCAGGCGTGCCGAGGCTCTGTCCTGGCGCTCCCGACGTTGAACTCTGCTGTTGGTAGACATCAAAAAACTGCCTGTGGCTTTTCACAGATTCTCTCTGCTGATCCAGAAGAGTCCTCATCGTCACTGTCACCCCTTCCACTAGGGCTGAGAAATACTGAAGCCTGGCTGTTGGCGTCTGGCCAGAGTTAGCCCTGATCTCTGGACCATTTGAGTGAGGGCCTGAGTCACTGAGTTGGGCTTCCCCTTGGGGGCTGCCCGGCTCGCTTTTCCCTTGTTCAGTTTTGGCAGCTCTTTCCTTTCCAGAGGGCATTATCCTGCTTTCCAGGAACTGACTTACATAATTGCAAGTTGTCTGGCCTCTGTGTGGAGCTGGAAATCTTTTTTCCCCTCCCAGGCCATATGTGGAGATTTTGCATGGAGGTCCTCCACTCGTTCGTGTTTGCAAGGTGCGATTCCGCATCCTCACACATCCATTTGCTGAAGCAGAAGGCTTTCTATTTAGAGCCCGGCCACGCTGCGTGTGGGGAGTTGGAAGCTCCCAGATCTCGTCCGCACCTGCGTGCTTCTAGCGGCACACTCCAGCCCTGCTTCATGTGTGTCTTCCCCGTCATTGCAGCAGTGGGCCCCAAGAGTTTCCTAGGTGAGGTCATCCTGCAAGGCCAGCTTTTAGGAAGGAGATGTCTCCCTTGGCCCTGTCCTGGGAAGCTGCTGCTTGACCCTGCAGCAGGAAGGAAAAAGGTATTTTATTTAAAACTATTAAAAAAGTTGGTGGCTGGAGCTGAGGTGTAGCTCAGAGGTAGAGCACTCGCCCAGCATGTATGAGGCCCTGGATTCCATCCCAGTAATGCAAAAAGGAAAAGGATGAAATTTCCCAGGGCTCTCAAAACCTAAGAGGAGTTCATGTTAATAAGGGCAGTAATAACAGCTGGCATTTAGAGTGGTTTTCAGGTAGCACACATCATGGTTGGTACTTGATTTATTCTTTAGAGCCCAGTCAAGTGCCTTCAACCCCAGTGTAGAGATGAGGGAGCTAATGCTGGAGGCCAAGGCCCAGGTCTGTGACAGAGCAGTGCTCAGAAGGATCACACCTCCTCATCGGGGACAGCCTTGACCTGAGCCTCAGTCTTTGCAAAAGAGCTTCCCCAGGAATCCCAGCCGCATCTGGAATGCGGTATGTTTCAAAGTGTCGTCTGTGGGCCACCTGCAGCAGAAGTCTCCTGGTTGCTTGTGAGGATCGCAGATGTACGGAGTGCAGCCTCTGGAGCAGGGCCAGGGAATGGGCAAATCTCCCTCGAGGAGTCCGCTGGACTCTAAAGTCTAGAAGCACTGGTGTCAGGTGCTCTCACCGACATGGTAATCAGTTTGTGGGCCAGCCTGAACCAGGCTGTAGGGGTTCATGAGACTTCTACAAGGGATGACTTCTTTTCCTTTTTTCCATAAGGGGCTAGTTAGTAAATAGCTTGGGCTTTGTGGACCCTTGTTTCTGTTGGAACTACTCAAGTCTGCTGTCAGCATGCAGAAGCAGCCACAGACGATCCATAACCGGTGGGCGTGGCTGGGTTCCAGTAACACGGTGCTTTCAGAACAGGCAGTGGCCAGGGTTCGTACAGTTTGCCAACTTCTTTCATTTTTTTTTAACTTTTTTCATCTGGTTTTTGTTTTTCCTCCACTTAGTTGAGCATATGGTGCTGGGGATTGGACCTGGGTCCTTGTGCGTGCCGGGCAAGTGCTCTATTGCTGAGCCACCTCTCCAGCCCCCAGTTTTTCAACTTCTGATACAGAGTCCTCCTGGCCCACCAGCCTCTGACTCCCCCTTTTGTGGAAGATGTTCTAATACCAGTACCTATGGGGAGTTGTATCAATGGAGATAAAACTGCCTGTTTTAATAGATCAGCTCTGACTCTTAGTGACTTAAAAACAGCACGAGTTGTTCCTCACTGTTAGCACAGACCAGTGAGGGTATTCCTGGTTGGAATTTTCTGTGTGGTCATTTAAGACCAAAACTCTGTCCACACAGTGGTTTTAACCCTCACGGTCCTCAGAGTCCTCTCCATAAATAAAGAAGACCACGGGTTATTCCTGGGAAGTGGCACGACTAGATCCGGAAGAGGCGCCCATCTCACCCACCCTTCATCAGCTGAAACTCTTCTTGTCTGGGATCCAGAAACAGTGATTTGTCAAGTCCTTGAGGTCCTGGGTCTCTGGATTTTTCTCTGTTCTTTTCTATCTTTGCTTGAAACCCATCTGGCGCTTTCCAGAGCTCGTATCTGTGTTGTGAGAACCCTGGCTAAGGTCAGCCAACAGGAGCTGGCACTGACCTCACTCTGACACTTCCCCAGGAGCTGCAGCCTCCTCTGAATCACTGTAGGAGTAAGTGCTACCGAAGGTGTTGCTACTGTGTGGCACACATTGCCACCTTGCCAGCCTCCGAGATCAGGTTCCTCACCGGCTGCTGTCTGCCCGCAAGGTCTGTGCCTCGACTTGCAGGTTGCTGCTGGGGGGCGCTCCATGAGGTGCTGCTTCTGCGTTAGTTCAGGCAGCACAGTGGCTTTAGCAGGTAAACCCAGATTCCTCCTGACTGGTGCAACTGAGCGTTTGTCTCTTGCTCACATACGCCAGTTCAGATGCTCTTGGGTGTGGGCATTCTGAGACCCTAAAGCTCTGCCCTCTTGCAGGTCCCTAGACTCTGCATCTGGCTGGCCATCAGGAGGGAGACCATGCCTCCAGGGAATGTGACCAGAAGTGGTGCACACCACTTCTGCCCTTCCTGTTGACCAGAGCTTGGTCACATGGTCACAGGTCCTGTCAGGGAGGCCAGCAAATGTGTCCAGCAGTGAGCCCGAGAGAAGGCAGCGGGTACTGCTGTGCACAAAATAGTGCCTGCTTCCTGGGCCAGGCCTGGCACCAGGAGAGTGGCAGCAGTCAGCCTGCCCCGTGCTTTTGCGGGATGCCTTTAGGCACTGGCTACTAAGATCCTGAAGTTGCACAAATACCTTCATTAAGGCAACGAGCATTTTCTGCTTGTCTCTCCACTCTGTGCTGGGCAAGGTCCTGACCTGGGCCTGGGAGGAGAACAAAGCTTTCAGGAGCCTTGGGTGATGCCCTCCACGGGGAACCCTTGTGCTGTGTTCCTGGGAAGCCTCGTGCTTTCTGACATAGCTGCTTTGAGTGCCTCCTGCAACCTGAGCAGCGTACCCCAGAGAGCCTGGCGCTCTGCTCTGCATGCTGTGTAAGGGTGAGATGTGATCAGAGGGGAGGGCAGTGGATGCAGGCTCTCGTTGTCACTCCCTCGGTTGTTTTCATCGGGCGTTGTTTTCCCTCTGCCTAACGAAGATGGTTGCTCCAGGGATTCTAAGGTCGCCATCTCTTTTGCGTTTGTTGCTAGCTGATGCACGTATCTTAGAGCCCCCTTGGTGGTGTTGAGGGCAGGCAGGGAGGGGCTGGCATCCTGCTCCTCTCTGCAGCAGTGGGTGGAGGTGGCATCTGCTCCATGCCCCTGTCTGGTACATGTGCACCGATGCTCCTCACGCAGCCTTCACCTCCTAGTAACCTCAGGCCACTGGGGTGGCATCTTGGAACCGAGATTGGGGCAATCCAGTGGTGGTGGCCCCAGGAGGTTTGCAGGATGGGCTAGAGAGTGTGTACAGAGGCCAAGATTGAAAGACAGGAACAGACCTCAGGGAAAGGTTTAAAAATTCTCCTTCAAAGATATTTTTGTGGGGCAAGAAAATGGTGTCACTAGAAGCAGGAAGATAGCCAGGGTAACATCTTGGACCCCCTTCTAAACTGCCTTCCTTGCTTTGTCACTCATTTTCAAGCGAGGGAGTGAGAGTGACAAGAGGTTAAATTCCTCGTATAAGATTAATTCAGCGTCTCTGGGAGGTGGTGGAGGCAGAGCACTATTAGCCTCTCTGATCTCACTCCTCTTGGGCCATCTTCCTCAGAGCCTGTCAAACAGTGTCCTGGCAGTCAGTTCCGTGGGTGCTGAACATCAGAGTCGGCTTCTTTCCGAATGTGCCAGGAGGGCCGTGGTGTAGACAATGTAGCCTACTTGTAAGGAAGGATGAAAAGGTACCGAGCACATCTTTCTTTGCACACTCGATTCCAAAGGTTTTGAATATTTTAAATGTGTTATTCCTCCGTCGTTGTATTTTCTGTTTTATTAGAGCTGTTTGCATGGCATATTAAACTTATTAAAACTGTCCGTGTTTCGTGACTCTCTGTTGGCTTCAGGAGCATTGCCTGGGGTCCTAAATGTACTAACTAAGCCAATAAGGTTTGTGCCCTTGAGGGTATAACTATGAGTTCGAGATGCAAAAGCAGCAGCGATTTTTGTCTTGGTTTTAATTGCTCAACAACATGCTTGAGTTTTGTTATCTGATTTGAGCCTGATTTGGTGGGGAGGGGGAAAGAAGGGTGGGAGGTATGGGCTGCTGCTGCTGTGTAAAAAATTGAGTAGGCTCAGATGTTCGGTTTTTAGATTTTCTGTTAGTCTTGGTCTTTTTTCACATTGCCACATAAAAATCTCAAAGTGGGGGGAGGGAGCACGGGGGAGTAGGGCCTGCTGGGATTTGGGAGCTTTCGTCTCCTACTTAAAATATAGCATTAAATGATGCTGGTTATTTTTATGTTGCATATTTGGGACAAAGAGACTTAAGCAAAAGATAATTGCAAGATCTGGTTCAGCAGCTCTGTCCCTTGCCTCAAGTTACTGCAGGGCTTCTGTCCCCTTTGGTAATAGAGAAATGAAATTATAAACCACCAGTAGCCCTGGAAATTTCAGTGCATTCTAAATGACTGAATACTTAATTCAAGCATTGCCTGTACTTCCAGGGATGACTCGGGCATTTTTCTTTTTACTGAGGGCTCCATGAAAGCCAGGCTCTGCAATGGCTGCTGGGGACCGCGTATCTGTCGCACGGAGGCTCCCCTGCAGTGAGGAGCAGGGGCACTGCAAGCCCGTGCAGTAGCAGCCCTTTTTGCAAATGGTAGTTGATTTCTGCAGAAGGTTTGTGGCCAGATCGCTATGTATAATACTGATGAAGCATTTTTGTTCCAGCTCTGTCTCGGAAGACCTAGGCTGTAGACGTGGGGATTTCAGTAGGAAACATTATGGATCTGTGGAGCTGGTAAGTCCATGCTGCCTGTTCAGTGGTGGTGTGTTGATTGGGGTGTAGAGACTATCGCAACACCGCACAGCAGCCCTCCTGTTGTGCGCTTACTCTGACCATGTGAGTGCCAGGGCAAGGACTGGGCTGGAACGAGTGTCTCTGGAAAGGCTTTGAGAATTCCATCATCTTCTTTTGTTTTTGTTGTTATGTACTTTTAATCTTGTCTCTTCCGTTTGTTAAATATGTATTGTGGCTTGCTATTTGCCTGTTAATGGTGTATGGAATTAAATAAAACAATTTATGAATTAAGAAAGGTAGCATTTCATTTTTATATGACCTTGTTCCTAAAAGCTTATAGATCTATTTTTCAAGGTTTAAATATTATTGAAGTACATATTCTGATTTCAGCACCTTTGCTTTCCGGGTTTGTGATAGGAGTTGGAATATTTATGTGATTTTCTTTTCCTGTAACTAGCTTGCTGGTCAGACTAGAGAGATGACTATCACAGACAATAGATACCTGGAATGGAATATGCACATTTTCCTAATGAGAGACATTAGAGTCTCTGGTATGATTTTTATAAAGAATATGTTTTCATTTTTAAAGAGGTATAGTGAAAGCACCCTTACCTTTTTTAGAAGATAGAATTATGGTGTTTTTTTTCCCAATTGCATGGAAATTTAACAAATTTTAGGAAAATGTGCTCATAAAATTCTACTTATTAATCTTTGTTAAGAACATTAAATCTACTCTTTTCATCTAGTTATAAAAATGAGTTGCTATATCCATTAGCATAGGACCTGATTATTCCCATTAATGTAAGCTGCCTTCTTTCAGGGTTTAAGTAGTAGAAAATTTATACCAGAATTGTGCACTAGCAGCGTCCCACCTGGATTCAAGCTTGTATTATGGACTTGTTGTATACCTGGCCCAGGCTAAGTATTCTTGAAAATATAAAATAAATAAAAGATTCAGTTCTTGTTCTTAAGGAGCTTACTGTATTTTGGCTGGGCAGATAAAATGCACAAAATATCTAAAGAATGAATTTGGCCATATAAGAGACACATCAGTTGGCTCAGTCAATGCCTGTTCCCTGTCCGTCACTGTGACACCAAGCCAGCCCAGACCTCAGCCGCATCTAAGGAGCACATGTGTAATTCAGAGTGGGAACTGGTGAATAGGGCAGGACTCTGAGCACAGTGGGGCTGAGGGAAGGGAGGGAGCAGGGAGGTGGCATGGAGGCCTCTTGGAGAGCTGTGGGATGTGGGCGGGTGGCAGAGAAGAGCCCGGAGATGTGGGCAAGCAGCAGGATTCTTGGCAAGGATGCGTTCCAAGGGCAGTGAGCAAATGGTCCTGCCTAGCAGAAAGTGTGCGGCACCAGAGCTGCGTGGTTGCAAAGCAAACAGGCTTTTGTGTCAGACTGGCCGGGTTCACACACCAGCTCCTGCTTACCTGTGTGCAGCCCAGCGGTGCCCAAGATCCCATGCTCTGAAGTCGTCCTTGAACCCTCGTCCACTAGTGGTGAGATGATGGATTCTTACGGCTTCCGTTTGCCAGCCATGCCATAGGCTGTTAGCCTGTGAGGCTGCGATAAGGCTTACGTGAGGGATGCCGTCGGGCATGGAACATGGGCACAGTGCGTGTTCGCCCGCTGTGCCGGCGAGATGAGATTCAGCAGCATGAGTGCAGCTTCCACTTCCAGGTGAGGACCCTGGACTTTGTTTAGGAAAACTCGGCTCTTTGAACAGTGAGAGTGGTGCTTGGGAAAACAGCGGATGAAAGGTGCATGGCAGGCTCCGTGTGAGAGCCCTCCAACTTGAGCAGACGCTGGATTGGGGTCGGGGGTCGCCTGGAAGGTGCCTCAGAGCGCAGATGGCTGGGCCCAGCCCAGAGTTTGAAATTCAGTAGATCCATGCGGTCCCACCACCACCCTTGAAGAAGCCCTGCCTCACAGAATCCCAGACGAGACATCCGTGAGCCCCGACCAAAAGGTCATCGATCTTTAAGAAGCTAGAGAGAATGAGTGTGCGTGTGTTGATAGCTGACTTTTTAAAATGTAATGAAAGAAGATTTAAATGTATTTTTAAATTCCCTGAACAATCTTACCACCTTGCCTCTGCTCTCACCTCCTTCTGGTGCCTCGCAATCTTAATAGCTGCACATTTTATTTTTAGATGTCTGTAGTGAAACTGAACATTTACTTTTGCATTCCTCTTTTTTACCTGTTTTTAGATGTCTTCTTCTGAAGAGTTGCCATTTTATTCTGAGCAGCCCAGTTTGGGGGTGAATGGTTATCTGTGTCAGTGGCCCTCTTTTTTAATGAGGTTGCTTTTAGTTTTCCCACATTAGAAATGATGTATGCATTGGTGGTGGGCATGAGCGAGAAGGAAAACGTCAAACTCCAGCTTTGCTCTCTAAGAATCCCTTGAAATTCTGGCACTGCGCTTTGAAAGCGCAGTGGTGTTTTCTTTCACCTCTGGATAACAAAGTACAGTTTTCCCTTGGTGTCCGCAGGGTTCCTTCCAGCGCCCCCGCTGGATACTAAAATCTGAGGATGCTGACGCCCCTTATATGAAATGGTGTGTGTGCACGTGACTTCCGCACATCTTGCACTTTAAATCATCCCTGGATTGTTTAAGATACCTCACACTACCCTGGGCCACTTTTCCCTGAATGTTTTTGATCCACAGTTGCCTGGATCCCTGGATATATAACCCATGGATATGGAGGGCTGTTTGATCACATCAGTGAACCATCTTACATGTGTGTTCATAAGAAAGTGATTTCAACTTTTCTTTGCCTGGTATGATGAAAGTCATTGGGTGTCCTGGAACTTGAACTTTATAGGACACCCAGGGTTATAGAAAATGGAAATCTTAGCAGACTTTGACTTTGAACATATTAGGCATAAGTCTTTGTGAAAAGCCAAGCTTGGGCATTCAAATGAGTGAAGAGGGCAAATCTAGAGACTTAATTCCCTAGGTGTCCATCGGTGTGAACCTGGAAAGAGCCCGGAAGCCTGGAGCTCCGTAAACTCGTGGGAGAGTTTCTGACCTTCGTTGGATAAATACCTTTAGAAGATCTGCCCTGCGCAGGCACCGTGTGAGGCACTGTGAGGCAGGATGGGCACCAGGTTTTCTGCTCTCTTGGAGCTGCAGTCCAGCTTTAGAACCCACAGGCCTGAGGCTTTGTGTCCTTTTCCCCCACACCCTGCGCATGTCTTCCCAGCCCACCCCAACTGTGCCCCCTGCCTTCACCAGGCTCCTCTCCCTGCAAGGAGCCCAGAGGGTTTCAGTCTGGCCGAGCATGAACTAATTCACTGAAAGGACATGGATGAGTCCCCCAGGAAGGAGGAGCAGGAGGCAGAGCTGGCCCCGCAGGCTACCAAGCAGCTCTACTGTCTCTGCCTCTCTGGTCCATAAGATTTCTCATCCTCACCTTCCTCCGTGTTTTTCCATTCTCCTCTCCACAGACAGCTTCCCCTGACTGCTCCTCGCCTCTCTCTAGTCCCTTCTTCCAGCAGCTAGAGTGGTGGGTTTATTCTTCAGTTTTTATTTGTTTGTTTGTTTTTAAAAAGAGAGAGGAACAGAGAGAAAGAGAGAGGGAGAATCAATTTTATTTAGTTTTTCATGTGGCTTTTGTTGCTCCAATAGTTGGTTGTATACGTGATGCTGGGGTTTGAACTCATGTCCTCATGCATGCCAGGCAAGCGCCACAACCTCCAAGCCCCCACTCCAGTTCCCACTCCTTCATTTTTATTGTGGTAAAGTGTACATGACGTAAAATCGCCGTTTTAACCATTTTTAACTATGTAATTCAGGGGCAAAGCTACGCATCATGCAGCCGCCACTGCTGTCCGCTTTCAAAACATTTCCATCAGCCCAAACTGGAACTCTGCACCCATAAACACCACTCCTCATTCTTCCTTGCCCCAGCCTCTCGTGACCTCTGTTCTACTTTCTCTCTCTTCGTATTTGCCTTTTCTAGGTACCTCATAGGAGGGGAATCACAGGAATTTCTCCTTTTGTGTCTGAAATTGTTCACTTAGCGTAATGTTTTCAAGGTTCATTCAAGTCATAGCATGCATGATAATTTTGTGTCCTTTTCATGGGTGAATAGTATTCCATTGTATTATGTGTCACGTTTCATTATTCATTCAGCTGTTGATGGACTTGGGTTGTACATTGCTGTACAGATATTCATTGGAGTCCCTGCTTTCTGTTCTTTTGGGGTACATTAACTAGGACGGGGATTTATTTGATCCTATGTTTATTCCTTGTATAACTTTTTAAGGAGCTACCAAACATCTTCACAGCGGCTGGACCACTTTATCTTTCCACTAGTAAGCCCAGAAGTTCCAGTTTCTCCACATTCTTGCCAAAACCTGCTCTTTTTTTATGCACTAAGCATCCTAATGGGCGGCATGCAGTGGTATTCTTTGTGGTTCTGATTTGCATTTCCCTAATGCTGAGTTATGCTGAGCAGCCTGCCCACACTTGTCCGCCATTTGCATGTCTTCTTTGGAGAAATGGTTATTCAAGTCTTGTGCTCATTTTTTAAATCTGGTGTTTCTTGTTGCTTTTTGCTATTGAGTTATCCAAGCTCTTTATATCTTCAGGGTGCCAACCCTGTATCACTCATAAGATTTGTAGATATTTCCTCCCATTCTGTGGCCCTTCTTTTTCTTTTGTGGGTAATGTCAGTTGGTGCACAAAAGCTTTTAGTTTAAAAAAAATTTAGTTGTAGATGAGCAGAATTCCTTATTTATTTATTTATTCTTATGGGTGCTAAGAATCAAACCCAGAGGCTGGAGTGGTGGCTTAGCAGTTACGGTGCTTGCCTGGCATGCACGAGGATGAGAGTTCAAACCCAGCACCACATTCACAACACAGTGTTGGAGCAACAAAAGCCACATGAAAAACTAAATGAAAATTGATTTTTCTCCCCGCCGCCCTGTCCTGTCCCTCTCTTAAAAAAAAAAAAAAAATCAAATCTAGCACCTCACGCGAGCTTAGGCAAGCACTCTACAACCTTAGCCCCAAAACATTTAATTTTGATGAAATCTAATTGATCTGATTTTTTTCTTTTGTTGCCTATGCTTTTGATGTTACATCCAAAAAATCATTGCCAGATCCACTGTCCTGAAGACTTTTCCCCTGTTTTCCTCTAAGATTGTTAGTCTTAGTTTTCATATTTGTGTCTTTGATTCACTTTAAGCCATCTCCTATAAGAGCTGAGAGCCCAGCTTCATTCTCTTGTGCGTGAATGTCCAACTTTCCCAGTTTGTTGAAAAGACTGTCCTTTCCCCATCAAATGATCCTTCTAAAAAAATCAGCTGACTGTATACTCAAGGGCTAATTTCTGGGCTTCCTCTTCTGTCTCATCGGTCTATATGTCTGCCATATGATAGAGTTTGAACCCCTTCACTGGTTGCGCATTGGCTTCAAAGCTGGACACTTAAGGGCTGGAGCAGTGGCTCAGTAGTTGTGGTGCTTGCCTTAGGGACAGTGAGAGAGAGAGAGAGAGAGAGAGAGAAGGAGAAGATCAATTTCATTTAGTTTTTTATGTGGCTTTCATTGCTCCAATGTTTCGTTGTGTACATGGTGCTGGGGTACGAACCCTCGTCCTCACTCACGCCAGGTGGATGCTGTAACCACTGAGTCCCCACTCCAGCCACCCCCCTCTCTTTGAAAAAAAAAATAATAATGCTAGACACTTACCAAGCCCGACGAGAACCTGTGTGATCCCTGCTCTGCCTTCCTCTTCCTTCTCCCTAGTCACTCACTCCCGAGCTTCAGCCTGTCCTTAACTGTCCCTGGAAGGCGCTGGGTTTTTCCTGCCCCTGGGCCCTGCACCGATTGACCTTCCTCCTGGAATGGGCTCCCAGCATTTCTCATGGCTGCTCTCAGCCTCAGAGCCACCTTCCCTGGGCGGCCCCAGCTAGCCACAGTGCTGCCCACCCTGCCATCCGCCAGCGTAGCAGCCTGTGTGCCAGCTTAGCCATGCTCACCACAGTCTCTGTGTTATTTCATGTATTTATTGACTTACTGCTCTCTCCTCCATGCAGGGGTGAGAATGGGATGCATGTCCATCTCGTTCAGTGTCATAATTCTAGAACCTGGCCCAGGGCCGGGCACAAACCAGGTTCTCAGAAAATCATTGCTAAATTGATTTCCAGCCCCCCATCGTAGGCTCTTCATTTCTTGAACCTGGACTGGTGGATTGGAAGTGTGGTGTTCAGGGTGGAGGGCTGCGTGGTACCTGCACAGCCCGCTACAGCAGTCCTCCCAGTAGCCTCTGTGGAGAGGGCGGAGTATCTGAAGGTGATGCACGCATGTCAGTTTCAAAGAGCCGGAGCTGCGCTGGAACCTCAAAATGTATCTCACGTGGCAGATTATTTCCAAGCCCCTGGTGAAGTTTTCCCCTGCTGGTGTGCTCTTACCCTGACACTTTTATTAATCCCATAAATAAGGAGACAGACTATGAGCTCCCTGAGAAGCAGGAATCGTGGCTGTTTATGTGCCACCACATCCCCAGTACCCAGCACAATGCTTAGTGTTAGTTATACAGTAAATATTGATGGGATGAATGAATGAATGAATGACCCAGTTTGCTGGAAATTAGAGAGTAGCTTGACCCATGAAGAATAAATACAGGGAAGGAAAAACCAGCCAGTGTGACACCCCCTACGCCCCGCCCCCACTCCCAGCACAGGACAGTTGACTCATTAGGTCGCGGTTCATTCCACCTAAAACGTGCACCATCTTTTTTGCTGATAAATTGCAAGCCGGGTCTCCCGCGGCAGCATCCAGCCAGGCACAGCCATTGCACCAAGACCATCCTTCATCACTTTGTATCAAAATCTGTCAGGAAAAGCACAGAGTTGTTTCTCGCTTTAATTGATCTGTTCTTGGCCTTTGACTTGATGGATCGGAAATTCATGTGGTATAAATGATGAACGGTATGGGCACAATATAGACCTGTGCCCTTCTGTTCCACCAGGCTTCTGATTCCCACGCAGCCCTACCTCTGGGTTCTTCTGAGAAGTCACCATCTGCAGGGAATTTTGGATCAGGATAAAACAGGGGAGAATATTGTCCATTCCTCCTTAAACTCATTCATAGTAATTCAGACCCATGCTTCGGTGAGCTGCAGTCACGCTCCCCTGCTGCGTTGGGAAGAAAGCTCACTGCTTCCTGGTGAAAAGGGCAGGATTTTGTTAGGAACTCGGTGGCCTCAAAGGACATCTGGCTTCCGTGCTATCTAGTGACTATCAGTGGACAGTTGCCAGTGAGCCTGCGTGGCATCTGCAGCTTTTGATATCTGAGGTTTGCACTGAAGGCTCTGAAAGGTTTGCATGCAGTAATCTGCATTTCTGCTCAGCACACATGTGAATTACACCCGGGGGGCCGGTGTACAGAGAGCTGGCGCTTTGCTAATGAGTGATCCGGTGCCCCCAACACAGTGCGGTTTTGTTCTCTCTTCGGAGCTGAGTAGGCTCTTTGTCTGCATGGGCTTTTAATGGGAGAAATCCTGTTCTACCAGGAGAAGGTACCAGCACATCTTCCTCCTTCCATGTTCCACAGCCACATCCCCGTTTTGGCAGATGTTTCCTGAAACACCTGGCTTGAGCCTGCTCTCACACAGCAGCTGCGCTCCCCTGGGGACCTGGGGACGTGTTTGTCTGGGCGCACTCAGCAGCAGCTCTACACGGTCCAGAGCTCTAGTGACGCCTTCTCGACATTTTTACTGACCCCGTGTGTGATTGGTCTTGCTGACTTTGAAACTTTGCCAGGCTAAAATAACTGCAGCCATTTTCTGTGGGTAGAACTTAAAGATCTTAATCGTCTAGGTATTTGTGCCTGAGAATGGAGCCAGAAATCTATTATGGTTATTAATTTATTGATGTTGTTAGCCTGAGGACTTACTGGGTGTTCGCCGTGTGCATCCTTAAGGTGCGTTTATGTGGCTAATCCTCACGCACGGGATCTGTAATCTGATTGCCCCACACTGCGGCTGCCCAGAAGGCTTTGTGGCTGTTGAATGGATTTGTGCTTACGGTGATCTCAGAAAGGGCCCGGAGCGGGCAAATGACAGAAGTGACATTTAAACCACCTGCACCGATTCTTTGAGTCTGCAAGCCCGCATTCTTGTGGTCTGGTTGCTCAGAGAGTGTTTTCTAAGAAAATCAGGCTGACTGTTAGCGCAAACACTGCTGCTCTTAATCAGCACACGGGCAGCTCTGCTTCAGGTGCCAGCCCAAATGTGTAATTTTCAGCTACTTTCTGTCCGAATCGTAACAGAAGCTTGGTTTTAAGAAGCATGTTCATAAAGAGTTATCCAAAGAGATGTACATACTTAAATGGTTTAAATCGAATTCCCAGATCAAGCCCAACCCCATGACAGCCACAGACACACGGGGCCTCCCTCTCCCTGACCCTCATAGGCTTGCACTTCTTGACCTGTGCCTTGGCTTTGTGCCTTTAAGTCGCTTTGATGGACAGAGTGGAAAGCAGCCAGGTGGATCTTGGTGGTGTCTCTTGCAGAATGCTACTGAGGACTTGTCTCAGTCTGTCACAGTGTCTCCTTTAAGAGGACCTAAGAGAAAAGCTTTTCTCAGGACAGAACAGTTCCATGCTTCTTCTGAGAAGCTTTCCGTCAGCCTTGTAAGCAGAGGGAATCCTATAGACGGAAGGGTTTTGTCCTCTTTGCAGTGGCTTCGGGGCAGCTCAGGACCCTGCCTGTGGCTTGCCTCTAACAACCTCGAGAGACCTGATGCCTGCTACTCTCTGCCTCTTGTTTCCGGTTTATTCACCCACTCGGATGCTCCCTTGTTCCAAATGTGCTGTTATCAGATTTCATCCTCTGAGTAAGATGTTGTTCAGTAGGTTGCTTTAAATCCTTTTTAAAACACAACGTAGGGCAGGAGAGGTGGCTCAGCAGTTACAGCGCTTGCCTGGCATGGGCAGGTACGTGAGTTCAAACCCCAGCACCACGTCCACAACAAAGGGTCAGAGTGATAAAGGCAACATGAAAAACTAAAGTTGATTCCCTCTCTCTCTCTCTCTCTGCCTATTTCTTTAAAAATAAAAATAAGGTAGATCGTAAACAAAAGGTATTTCTGTGTCTAGCCCTTAACAGCATGACCCTTCAGTCCGCCGTGGACAGTGTGCGGGTTTAGAGAATGGTTTGACAGTTGTCTCCTCCCTACCCTACTTTTTTCTACGGTGTGATTTTATGACCTATTTTCCTAGGATCAACAAAATGTGGGGAGAATTAGCACCACCTGACCAGCCATTTGGTGACCATCTTGAGCACTGGGCTCTGTTTTAATGACATGGATAGCTGGGGCACAAACCGTACCAAGTGCCTTAGCCAAACACATGCCACACATGAACACCAGAACCTCAGGTCCTTCCCAGACAAAATCAAGCTCAGGAAGAACACCTCCATGGTGTTGCCCCAGCAGTCTCAGATCTCAGCATGAGAGGAGCCAGTGCCCTGCTCCCAGCCTGCTGTTGACCGCAGTTCGCCCGTGCGAGACCTCCTCGGGGCCATGCCCTCTGTGGCTTTGCGCCACTTCCTGCTTGTGCAGCCAAGCCTCCAGCTGCAACGTCTTCTGCTGGTCTTTGTTCTTTAGCTCCAGTAGCCTTCACCTGGTGGCATGTGGTGTCCTGCTACAAAGGCATTTTCAAAGTGTGATCGATGGGAGCCGGAGTGGTGGCTCAGCGGTGACAGCGCTTGCCTGGCATGTGCGAGGACACAGGTTCAAACCCCAGCATCACGTCCACAATGAAGTCTTGGAGCAACGAGGGCCACATGAAAAACTAAATAAAATTGATTCTCTCTTTCTCTTCTCTCTGTCCCTATCTGTTTTTTTAAAAAATTGTGATGGATGGCTAACAGGGTTTTTTCTAATAACCAGAGACGCAAACTGTGAGCACATTGTTTACTTGACTAATTCTTCAGCTCAGGAGACAGAGTAGACAAATTTTCTCCCTTAACTGTGGTCTCTTATGTACTCCAAAGGCAGAACTCCCCTGGGCGTCTCTGACGATCCTTATTGGTGCCTCTCTCGTCCTCTTCGTGCTGCAGCAACCCCTGCCCTCCACCATGTCCCTTGAGCACCTGCTTCAACTTTCATATTGGTAGGGCAGGCTAAGCCCTGTCTATCATCAGCTGTAGCAAATATATATATATATACACATATAAAATATTCTACTTGATCAAAATATGTAATGTTCTGTGCCTTTGTCCACCGCTCTGGGGAGTGGGACGTATTCTGTTTTCTGAAAGCTGCTTTTAGTTTTCTGAAGTCAGGGAAGTCTTCCCTTCCCAGCTGGAGCATTGGACACACAGTTTGAAAACTGCTCTTGTTCTTCTTTTGGTGCTGCTGATGACGTGGAGGAATGTGACTTTTCACCAACCCTGCACCGCGTGAGGTGTGAACATGGAGCACTCTTTTCTCAGGCCTGTAGAGGTGTAACCCTTGCGCTGATTCACTGGCCCCTGGCAGGGGCTGTGGGTCGGAGAGCATTTGAGGTTTCCTGAGGCTTCTTGCACCCTTGCCCTGACACCCTGTCCTTGAGGCTTTCTTCCCTCTCAGGGCGAGTCCGCGCTTGCGCATGCCCACCCACAGTCGGAGCACCTTCTTTGCCCTCTTTCTTGGGGAGAGGAACATCTATAATGTGTGCCATTTTTCCCATTAAGTGAATTGAGGGAAAATCATGAAAAAAAACCTAGTGTCACCTGTCGCCTGCCATGATTGCTTTATCAACAAGGGCTCAGGCTTCGCACCCCCACTGTTACTGTTGAGCCATGAGTAATCTTTTTATATTGAATTATTTTGCCCATTTAATTAGAGCAGTTACCCGGGTAAAGGATGGTGTGGTTTTGGCCCAGCTTCTTAATTGGTCGACTGCGGTTGCCACTGCTGCCATCTTAGAATGCGGCCTCAGCCAGGGTTGGCTTCTCCCCCGTGAGAGCGTTAGCCGCTCTGGGAGGACTGTTCCACCATTCTGCACCTTCTCTTCTTGATCCCTCCCAGCTTTCTCCTTCTGCCGCTTCCCCTTCTTGCTCTCTGCTAAAATTGCTCTTGCCAAGGTCACCAAAGACCAAATCCAATCTGCATTTTCCCGTCTTTGTCTTACTGGACCATTGCACCCTGCTAAAACTCCCCTTCCGTGGCATCCCCCTGCTCCTCCTGCTCAGCATCTTCTGGGGATTCCTCTCTTCTGCCTGGCCCTGCGGTTCGGGTGCCACCAAGGCCTGTCCCAGGCATTGTTGTCACTCCCTGCTTGCTTCCTGAGTGATCCGCGCTGCAGTGTAGATGGGCAACTTCCAGATCCGTACTGGAGTCCATATTTCTAGCCACAGATTTCTATCCATGGATCCACTTCCCAGATGCCCCTTGGATATCACCACTGGCTGGCCCAGTGGTAACCAAACCTCAGCGTGCCCCAAACTGAACTTAACCACCATTCCTCTTGTCCCATGCCAAACTACCACGTGGATGGCACTGCCTTCTGCTCTTTTGCTAATTCCAGAAACCAGAAGTAGCCATGGCCCACACCCAGTCTCCTGCCAAGCCCTGTTGGGTCTGTACTCCAAACAAACTCCACAGCCAAGTTGCTCTTATTTCCCACCAAAGGGCATGGCCAGTGGCCATGTATGCATTGAGTGCTTAATACATGTAAACTGATTTCAACTTACACCCCTAAAGAGGTATGTATACTGTTATCACCCCGTTGTACAGAAAGGTGACGGAGAGGTTGCTTACCTCATCCAAGGCATATCACCGGCAGACCTGCCCCCGACCCCGCACTGTATCCTCGGTAGATTGTAGTCACTTTAAAGTCCTGTGATCTTGCCTTCGATATAGTCTGCGCCAGTGCCCCTCAAACTTTATTATGCCTACAGATCGCTTGAGTGGCTTGTTCAAAATTCACATCCAGATTTGGTACCCCTGGCATGGGCTGAGCAGTGTGCAACTTCCACTTTGAAAGTGACTTATTTCCTTATGTGTTTCTTACCTCTCTCTCCTTACCTGGTTTGCTTCCAGGTATTCCTTTTCCTGAGCAATATTTGTGTCATTTCTATTTCCTCTGTGCTTCTGGGACTTTCTCTGGGGCTCTCACTGACTTCTCAGAGGTCCTACCCAGCAAGTTCTTGATAAGACAGTGTCTGGTTTGTCCAGATCCTCCACTGTGATTTAACGGCACCTGGGAGTTCTGCTTGGCTTAGAGCGTGAAGGGGGCCTTCCCTCCTGTGCAGCTCAGACACTGACAACTTTTCGCTTCCAAACAAATGAGCAGCAATGGCATCGAGTGCCACCAGCTCTCCTGAGCTTAGGGGAGACTGGGATCTCTTTAGCTTAGTATTTCAGACTTCCCATGCTATTGCTCCTACCTGACATCGAGCCTCAGCCCATATGGCCCAGGATCCCACCAGCAGGATTACCTGCCATCACCCTGGCCTCTCCCTGGCCTCGGAGGCCTCCTCGAAACATCCCATCCTTCTAGAATGCCCTGCTGAGACATGCCCCCGCCAGCTCTGCTCTTCACACAGCCTCGCTGTTTCCCTGCGGCAGATCATCTCCCACTCCTCAGGTCCCTGCAGCTCTCTGCCTTCTCCATGGGCCCATCTATCTTCATACTGTAACTATGAGTGGGCTCTTCTTACCTGTCCTCCTACAAGGATCATGATTCTTTCTTCAGTATATCCCCAGCAGCACTAAGCTCACTGCCAGATGTCCACATATTAGCTACAAGATCAGTTTTGCTAGAAATCTGATGGCTGATAAATTGTTTTCTTTCTTTTGCTTCTCATCCTTTGTATATGTATATATGTGCATGCTGATATATATATACTTTTTAGTATATTTTTTAATTATAAAAAGAATGCTTATTATAGGACATTTGAAATATACTGAAAAGCAGAGAGAGGAAAATTGAATTCAATTTTAATCTTGCCACCTAGAGATAATCACTATGAAGATTTAGTATGTGTCCCCTCGGTAATTAAATTTATATACAAAATGGGCTTATATATTTTACTGTGCTTCTTTACTTAAAAACAAAGTCTAGGGGTTGGAGCGGTGGCTTGGCAGTTACGGCGCTTGCCTGGCTTGGGCAAGTACACAGGTTCAAACCCCAGCACCCATGTATACAACTAAGTGTCAGAGCAACCAAAGCCATGTGAAAAACTCAATAAAATTCGATTCTGTCTTTCCCTCTCTCTCTCACTGTCCTTCTCTCTTTAAAAACAACAACAACAACAACAACAAAAAAAAAAAACTGTTAAGAACAAAGCACTGGGGTTGGGGATTTAGCTCAGTGGCAGAGCACTTCCCTAGCATGGGCAAGGCCCTGAGTTCGGTCCTCAGCCCTGAAAAAAAAAGAAAAAAACAAAGTCTAATCTTTTGAAGGTGTAGATACTCTTCCACAAACAACTTTGTCTCCTTCCATCCAAAACTCGTATTTCCTATTTCTAAATGCATCAGCTGTGACCTCCAAAATGACAGCGAGTGGCAGTGTACAAAGTGCCCTTGCCCTGCAGTGGCTGGCTGGTGTGTGGGGGTACATGAGGGTGGCTTTCCTCAGTCCTTACACACCTGAAAGTGACGCTGAGCTGCTGCTTCCGTCAGAACGGTGCTGGGTTTTCAGATTCCTGAGTCATTGTCTTCTTCTCTTAGAACTTCACAAACACAGACTGTTACTGTATTCATTTCCTAGACCTGCTGTCAGGTTTCTACAAATTGGGCAGCTTAAGACAAGAGAAATTTATTCCTTCATGGTTCTGAAGGGTAGAAGTCCAAAATCAAGGTGTCGCAGGGCCCTGCTGTTTCCAAAAGCTCTGGACAAGAGTCTTTCCTTGACTCTTCCAGCATCTGGGGTTGCCGGCCCCGCCTGAACCCCCTTTGGCTTGCAGCTGCAGCCCTGTGATCTCATCTGCGTCTTCATGTGTCCTCCTCTCTGCATGGCTCTGAGCCTCCTTCTCTTCCCTTGTAAAGTTGCAAGTCCTCCTTGAGTTAGGCCCCTTGGGAATTCAGTAGGACCCCATGTTAACAAATTACATGTGCAAAGACCCCCATCTGCAAATAAGGCCATGTTCTCAGGTTCCAGGTAAACCTGAATAGGGGATTATGCTGTTCAACCAGTGTGGCTGCTTTCTGGTCTTCAGAGAACCAAAGAGGAATCTGAAGTAGTTCCAATCTATTCTTTCTTTCCTGGTAACCTTTCCTGCCTGAAATTTTCTCAAATTTTTGTTCTTTTTTCTTTTATTTAAAAATTCCCATAATTTCTCTGCACATTTCTGTTTTGATTAATTTTGCCTGAAACATTGTATCTCTGTGCTTCTTAGACCCAGGTTTTAGTTGGGGGTGAATATTTTCTTCTACTGTATCTTTGATTATTGTTCCCCTTTGAAACTATAAAGATCTTTTTCTTTTCCTACATGACTACCTTTTATTTCTTTTTGATTTGAGAGCAGTCTGCTTTCTTTAACTGAAAGATTACAAAAATGCCACAGTCTCCACCGTAGTTCATCCTTTTACAGCCCAGGCCTGTTTTGTTGTTTTGTTTTGTTTTTTCAAATAGATTCTTTTTCTTTTTTTAAAGAGAGGGACAGGAAGAGAGAGAGAAAGAATTAATTTTATTCACTTTTTCATGTGGCTTTCATTGCTTGACGCTTCATTGTATACGTGGTGCTGGGGTTTGAACCTGTGTACTCACTCGTGTCAGGCAAGTGCTCTAACCACTGAGCAACCACTTCAGCCCCAAGCCAGGCCTGTTGATCTAGTCTCCTCTGTTGCCAGCATCCCCACCTTCCACAAAATAGATGGTCTTGCCAGACACGGTGGTACACATCTGTTGTCCCACTTGGGAGGCTGAAGCTAGAAGATTGCAAGATCAAGGCCAGCCTGGGCAATTTAGCAAGACCCTGTCTCAAAATAAAAAAAATATAAAGGTCTGAGGATATAGCTCATCCCTGGGTTCAATCCCCAGTACAAAACAAAACAGAACAAAAGGTGGTCACTTTTTTCATTCTACCTCATAGGATAATTTGAAGGGCCACAGGAAGTTACTGGCATCTTGGCATCTTCTTCTTCTTCTTCTTTCTTTTTTTTAAGAGATAGGGACAATGAGAGAGAAAGAAAGAAAGAGAGAGAATCAATTTTATTTAGTTTTTCATGTGGTTTTCGTTGCTCTAAGACTCTGTTATGTACGGGGTGCTGCGGTTTGAACTCGCATACTCACGCATGCCAGGCAAGTGCAGTAACCGCTGAGCCACCGCTCCAGCCCAGTTACTGGCTAGTAGATTAGCTCATTTACTGACTTCAGATTTAAGTACCCCATGGTTCCCTGAACCTTGGCATATTAAGTGCCAGCTGTCTAGATCAAAGAACAAGGTGCAGATTATAGAGGTTGGGGCACCACTGATCCCTCCAATCCTGATGACCAGCACTAACTGAATTCTGCAAGCACATGGGCTTCTCCAGCTTTTCTTGCCATCCTGGCCAGTCACACCTTCACTCTACCCATCTGCCTTGAGATAGTGTTTAGTTGCCCCGTGGATGAGCTTCCTCCTAGCCTCTCAAAGCGTCGTTTGAGCAAACCTCTTTCGGTGCTCCATCTCCAGCTCTGAAATCCCTTCACTTTTTCTTAAAGCCTTCTGGCAGAGCAGGAGGCCTGGATGCCTTCCGTGGTGCCAGCTGGAACAGAGTCCTCCTCCCCACTTCTTGCCCGTTGTTTTCTTGAAGGGAGGAAGAGCAACTACACAAAACACAGTTGCTCCCTAGAAACCTAGTGTCTCTGAACCAGATCAAGGTAGCGGGGGAAGAATCAACCACATTGGCTCTTTCGAAAGCAACAAAGCCAGTCACCAAATGCAGCTCCCACGTCTTTTTCTCTACTGGTCACAGAGAATATTTTGATATCTCACCATAGGTTGGAGTTGATCTGTGATCTCCACAGGCGTTTCGCTGCTGGCCAGATAATATTTGAATCTGGAAATCGAGGAAAGTGCGTTTGAGATGGAGAGTGATGACGGCCCCCATCCTGACTTGCTTCCTGGCTGGTGGCATACTAAATAACAAGGTCATCTGTCAGGAGAGTGTTCTGGAGAGGGGACTAGTTTGACAGGGGAGACGTGTGATGGGAAGGCAGCAGGAATGGATGGAAGAGCTGGGGAGTGACCTGGGGGCTCTCGACTGAGTCCAGCATAGTGCTGGCTGCAGGCCTGTTCATGTGGAATGTGCTTGTGTGGACAGAGGAGGGCTGAGCTTGTGCAGGGAGAGGCGACTGGGGGTAGGGGTCAGCAGGAGGCAGAACCTGTGCATTGGTCAGAGCAGTGTTAATTTGATTTGCCATGGATCCCTGGAGAACGAACTGAAAGGCCAGAGTGTTATGAGCCAGGCCTGAGCTGGCAGACCTGTCAGTGTGCATGAGAGGGCGTTGCTGGAGTCTCGGGATAGGTGGCAGAACCCTGGATCCAGGCGAGGTCGTTAGGTGTGAGAGGGCTGAGGGGTAAGCTCAGGCCATCGGCAGAATCATAGTGATGGTGTTCTGCTTGCTGGGGACAGTGGCCAGGGACGAGGGTGATAAGCATGGCCTGAGCCCAGGGCCAAGTTCTTGCTGGTTCTCCTCCAGCTGTGTCTGTGCTCCTGGGTGGATGTTTGTGCAGCACCCAGGGGCTGAGCACCCGCTTCCCAAGTCATCTCCCTGTCTCCAGCACAGGCACAAGGTGAGTGGGAGGAGGAGTGCACGCTGTCCCTGAACCGGGCTCCCTGCCCCTCCCTACAGCAGTGAGCTGAGAGGCAGGCAGAGAGCTCGGCAGTGGACACCAACAAGGGCGGCGCCTCAACCACAGTCCCGCACCTCTTCTCTTCACCCACACATGGGTGTGCGTGAGAGAAGCAGACAGAGATTTGCACCAACAGGGTCAAGCAGTCTGCTTTCTTACCAGTATTTGCTGCTTTAAAAAAAAAAATCAAACCTGCTTATGTTGAAAATCATTTCTCAAAGGTCCTGTAGCAGAATAAATTGCATTAGAGTTCCAAAATAAATTGCGTTATAGCCATGCAGCCTTCCACCACTCCCTCAGGCCGCGCCAGCCTCTCCAGCCTCTGAGCTCCCCCAGCACCCTACCCTCGCTTCTGTTGTTATGACATTTAACCAGGTTGCGTTGTGATTGATCTGTTTTGTGTGCGCGTCTTGCTCTCCCGTTAGGTTCGTGGGCCTCCAGGGCAGAGATCATGTTGCATTTATCTTTATTAGTCCAGCAGTTAAAGCAGGCCCTGAAAAGTAGTTCTCAGTAATGCCTGCTGGATGGGCAAATGTGTAAACAGCTCTTCCAGGAGATTCGGCATTAAGGCAGTTGAATCACCAACTGGTTGATCAATGGGTTAATACTAATCAGAGCGTTTTATGTCAATCATTATCATATTATTATAATATATATTAGAGCATAATGTTTATTGAGCATCTACTACATCTAGGTGCTATTTGGGCTTATTGCATGTTTTACATTATTGAATCCTCTCTGTAACCTAGAAGTGGGTATAGTCATTGTCCCCATTTCAGAGATAAAGAAACTAAAATGTAGCAAGGAAAGACTAGGCAATTTTCCCAAAGTCACTAAGCTATTAAAGGTGAAACTGAGATTTGAACCTAGGCAGTTGGACCCTAAACTCTACTTATAATTGCTCATTTTAAAGAAAGGAAATCTGGAGAAAAATACAAAATATTATTTTTAAAGATGCCCTTTATATCTTTATCTGAGATTTCTTCACTAGGTAAAAATGCTGTTCCTGTGACTTACACACTCAGATGCCACGTACACAGTATACACTAAACAGAAATCACAGGACACCCAAGACCAGTGTAGAACGGGACAGAGACGGCCCCAGGAAACGAGCAGTTACGTGGAGGGGAAAGAAATTTTTGTGTTTGAAAAATTATGTATTTGTATTAAGAAAAATTTTCATTTAATGGTCTTTAATATGAAACATATGTAGTGATGAAGTAATAACATTTTATGCTTCTTGGTTTTTTTTATTGGTGCGTTATAGTTGTAGCTTCCTGTTTTCTATTTTCTTCTAAGTTTCTTCAATTCTACAAATGGATATTATTGCTTAGATATTACTTTTGTCCTGAAAGAAACCATCTCATACATTGAACATTGTTTAGTGTTGTGTGAATCAGTTACAGTGCTGCTGAGATCAGCCCTGAGTCTCTACTCAGGTCATTGACTCACACAAATATCTCCATTTAGTGTATTTAACAAATTAAGTGAGAAACTGAGGGGTGGAGCGGTGGCTCAGTGGTAGAGCGCTTGCCTGACACGCGTAAGGGCCTGGGTTTGATCCCCAGCACCACATACACAACTAAGTGTCGGAAAAACAAAAACCAGATGAACTCTAAATAAAATTGATTCTCTCTCTCTCTCTCTCTCTTAAAAAAGAAAGAAAGAAACCAATTTGATCTCGGAGTTGCCTGAAGGCCCACTCTGGCCCGTCCTGTCCAATAGAACTTTCTGTCGTCATGGAGATGTTTATATCAGCACTATCCAGCACTGTCCAGCTACGTGTAGCTGTTGAGCACTTGAAATGGCACTAGTTTAATTGAGAAGCAAGATTTATTTTAAACTTTAATGTAAAAATAAATTTAAACAGTGCCAGAATTCTAAAGGAATGCTCAGTGCCCGGCAGGTCCTTGCCAAATGACCATTTAATTGGTCTTTTCCTTTTTCTCTCCCCTGGACATTGTTCTTGGGATCTAATCATTTGGTATGTGACCAAATCAGAGCTGTGAGACCCAATAAATTAAAATAAAGTAAAAATTCTACCTTCTTTTCTTAGCATAACTGATGTTGAACATATGTCAGCTCCATTTCTCTGACCTTTTCCACCAAGAAACATGTGGAACTCTGCTAGTCCTCTTGGGAATCTGCCACCGCGGGGGGCTGTGTGGGGGACTTGACCCTTCACTCCAGGGGCCAAGGCTGCCTTTGTGGGCAGTGTTCTGACAACTTCTTCAGTTTCCCTGCGAGTTCCGGGCAGATTCCAGTCTCTTCTCTTTTTAGATAATTTCCACTCGTGTTTTTCTACACGCTTGCTCGCTCATTAGTTTTTCGTATTCTGTTTCGCGTAGTTCTCTCTTGATCTTCAATTAGTCTTTCTTCTTAGTCGGTTTTTGTTTGTTTGTTTTCTTTTCCTTTCCTTTATTTTCACTGTGTGGCTCTAACTTTGTCCTTTGCTGGGCATGTCCACCCCTTCTGCACTTCCTTCCCTGGTCTTTTCTTGATTCCTGTCTCCGCCTGCCTTGGGTTTGTTTCATGGTTTTCAGTTTTCTAGAAGGAAATGTTTTGTTCCTTATTTTTATCCTGCTTTATGTAGTAATGAGAACATCGGAGGGATGAATTTCCCTGTAAGAGCGTCTGTGGCATCACGGGCTTCAATGTGACCTGTCCTGCCGCTGTGCAAGTCTGACTCAGGGCCAGGTTTACTGTTCCTGTTCAGCCCAAGTGTTTTCAGATGTATTTTTTTATTTGCTTTTTATTTTATTTTTTTAAGAGAGAATCACTTTTATTTTTTCATCTGGCCTTTGCTTCCCCAACACTTCCTTGTGTATGTGGTGCTGGAGTTCAAACCCGAGTCCTCACGCTTGCCAGGCAAGCGCTCCAACCGCTGAGCCACTGCTCCAGTCCCTCAGATGTATATTTTTGGATTCCCAATTGTTGGACCCTTTTGAACTGAATTTCTCACTTGCATTATACTGAAATATGATCCATACAGTTTTACAGTTTTTTGGTCTTATGGAATTTTATACAATTTCTGTGCTTTCTATTCAATATTAGATCAGTACTTTAATAAATGTTTTCACTTGTGTATTTTCTATACCTTGATAAATTCAAAATATGGCTATTAAATAATGCCTGTTAATTTTATTATGGGGGGGGCTGGAGCAGTGGCTCAGTTCTTGCCTGGCATGTGCAAGGACGCATGTTCGAACCCCAGCACCATGTACACAATGAAGTGTTGGAGCAACAAAAGCCACATGAAAAAAAAACTAAATAAAATTGATTCTCTCTTTCTCCCTCTCTCACTGTCCCTCTGTCTTTTACAAACACATATTACATGGCTCTTCTATAAATCCTTACTAGTTTTTGCCTTGATCTATCAGAGAAACATACAAAAATTTCCCACCATGGTATGTGCATGCGGTGCTGAGGCTCAAACCTAAGGTCTCACACATGCTAGGCTAGTTATAGTAGTTTTTTATTTTATTTTATTTTATTTTATTTTTTAAAGAGAGAGGGACAGTGAGAGAGAAAAACAGAAACAATTTTTTATTTAGTTTTTCATGTAGCTTTCATTGCTCCAAGACTTCACTGTGTACACAGGGCTGGGGTTCAAACCCATGTACTCATGCATGCCGGGCAAGTGCCATAACTGCCGAGCCACTGCTCCTGCCCCATTTTTTAATTTTATAATTGTGTGTTAATATTCATTATGTAAATATTTATTGTCAATTTTGAGAGGTAGTTTTTCCATAAACAATTTATTTTCATTTGATGTTTCTTTCTCCTAAGTTTTACTTCACGATTATATTCTTCTTTCACTGTCTTTTTTAAAGAGAGAGAGAGAGAGAAAAGAAAGAAGCAACTTTATTTTTCCACCTGGCCTTTGTTTCTCCAACAGTTGTATATGTAGTGCTGGGGTTTCAATCTGAGCAATAGCTCCAGCCCCTCTTTTTTTCTGTTGTTTCAGTTTACCAATAATTTCTATTGTGCAGTGCTGGGGATCAAACCCAGGGCTTTGTGCATGCTAGCCAAGTGCTGAACCACTAAGCTACATCCCCAGCCCCACCCAAGTCCATAATTCTTAACACATCAGAAGAGGGCTGGTGTGGTGGCTCAGTGGATGGAGCCCTTGCCTGAAATGCATGAAGACCTGGATTCAAACTCCAACACTACATATATAAGTAAGTGTTGGACCCAGATTCAAGCGCTGGAGAAACAAAGGCTGTCGCTCCCCCCTGGGTTCTGAAGCGGGGAGCAGGTGGAACGGCCTCGACAGATCTTAGCCGTTCCCCGGGGGACCAGCAGGACATTGGGAACCGGGCGCCGGCAGGACAGGGCTGGGGATGGGGGAAGAGGAGTCGCTCCCCGCTGCACTCCAGAGCGAGGAACGGGTAGAATGACCCAACGCTGGGCCGTCCTCCGAGGGGCTGAGTTAGGAAGGGTTGGGGAGCCGGGAACAAGGGGGTGAACGCCGGCGGCTGGAACACGGGACCAGCATCTTCTACCGCTGATCTCTCTGACGTCTCTGCTGATCTCTCCGATTCTATGCGTCTTCTCTGCTTTCTCCCTTCAGGACACGGCTGCTTGCTTTCTTGCTTTTCTCTGGCTACTGCTGCTTCTTTGGCTGCTTCTTCTCTGGCTGCTTTCTCTTCTTTGGCTTCTTGCTTCTTGGGCCGCTCGCTTTACCTGACTAGCTACTGCTCTATTTATCCATTACAACATCCAATAGGGTACAATGCAAACACCTTTCTCCAATTGCAACAAATGAGTGGCGAATAGCTTAGTCATGCGGTCAGGCAATTTGCTAATTACAAGCCAGCTGGACCCCTTAGAGTTGTTTACCACCAATTCTTCTACAAGCCAGCTGAACCTCATGTTCCCAACAAAAGGCCAGATGAAAAAATGAGCAAAACTGGGCTGGAGCTGTGGCTCTGCGGTTATGGCGCTTGTCTGGCATGTGCGAGTACACGGGTTCAAACCCCAGCACCATGTACACAACGAAGTATCAGAGCAACAAAAGCCACATGAAAAACTAAATAAAATTGATTCTTTCTTTAAAATAAATAAATAAAACTGATTCTTTCTGTCTTTCTCACTCTCTTCCTCCCTCTCTCTCTCTCTCTCTGTCTTTAAAAAAAAAGAATAGAGAAGTCAGTTGTGGTGGTACATATCTATAATCCCAGCAACTGGGGAAACTGAGGTAGGAGGCTTACAAGTTCAAGGCTGACCTAAGTAATAGCAAGACCCTGTCTCATAATGAAAAATGCAAAGAGCTGGAATATAGCTCTTGGTAGAGCACCCTGAGTTCAATCCCTAGTACCACCTCCAAAATACAAAACATGACTAGAGAATACCGTTCCCCAATACAAGATGTAAGTGCCTACGTTTTATAGTTTGTGTGTGTGTGTGTGTGTGTGTGTGTTGTGTTTTGTAGTGGTGCTGGGATTGAACCCAGGGCCCGGCTCATTCTAGGCAAGCATTCTGCTATTGAAGTACATCCCCAGCCCCTAGAATATATTCTATCTTACCTTTGTTTTTTGTGAGTGTCTTCTTGTATATAATACATGACTCTTGCAACTAGTTGAATTTCGTTTATGTTCCCAATTCTTTTTTTCCCCTACTTTTTTTTGTTTTGTTTTTTGTCAGTAAGAGAGAGAGAAAAAGAATCAATTTTTATTTGGTTTTCCATGTGGCTTTCGTTGCTCCGACACTTCATCGTGTGCATAGTGCTGGGGATCGAACTGCATCCTTGCATATGCAAGGCAAGCGCTGTAACCGCTGAACCACCGCTCCAGCCCCTACTCAACTCCTTAGTAAAAATAAAATAAAACAAAATGAAGCCTGGTGGCTCCTCCTGGGCTCTCTGCCTGCACACCGCCTTCCTGGCACCCGGTCCGTCCTTCGTGCTTCCCCCAGGGGTGCCTGCGTTTCGTCTTCTCTTTCCTGCGTCGTTTCACACTGATGGTAGTCTGGCCCTCTACCCGGGGTAGCTCCTTCTCAGTCTCCAGGTGTTGGTTCACTCTGCTCACTGCTTCTCAAAAGTCAGGCACTAGCGCCTCGTCACACACAGCACACCCCCAGACTTTGACAATGATGAGAGGTTTTCTAAAATTCCTTCATGCTTTCTGTTGTGAGTCTGTTTTTAGATTTGCCTTGATTCTTTGGGTCAGTTTCCATGTTCTGGCTTGAGCTTGTCTTTAGATGGTGGTGTTTTTCTCCCTCTTGGAGTTTATTAGTTGGCTTAGCACATTGCAATGCAGTGAAAACAGCAACTGGATTTCTTTTCACATCCAGCCAGGTACTGTAGGGGGGGGGTGGCTGTTCTCCCCACATTCAAGCCCCAGATGAGCTGCTGTCCTCGTGGGTTTAACTGTGGGCTCCCAGGGCCTCTATGGTGGTGAGGGTCCTAGCCAGTGGAGACAGAGAGGGTGCAGGGGAGACACCTCCCCTCTCCTGAAAGGCCTGGGCCTATAAATGCCACCCAGGACTTTGGCCCACCTGCTAGTGGAGAGAACTGTCAGATGGCCACTTTGTGGGGACTGCAGCCTAGCCTTGTGTCCAGGTACGGTTCTGTCACCATGGAAGGCAGTGTGAGTGGACTTTGATGGCAGCTGGATGCACGCAGAGTGAGTTGGGAGAGGCCTCTAAGTTGTGGTGTGGACATTTAAATGGTTCCAGCAGAAACTCTCATTCCTGAGTCACATCTTCTCACAGAGAGAAGAGTGTAGGTTTTCTGTGGTTATTCGTGGCCAGGTCAGAGGTTTTGAAGAGTCATTGAAAGAGAACCGATGGAGACAGCTGCTGGCCACAGCTTCTCTGCCGTTACAGGTTGTTCTGCAGCATTAGTGTGGTTTGCTGTTGGCCCTTAGTTTGCTGGGGCATGGTCGCCTTCTGCATCAGCTGGTGTGCCAGTCTTCATCAGGTACCAGCCACAGCTGACTCAGGCAGTGGGGGGGGGGGGGCACTGGGGCTGCCATTCTGCGTCAGCCCATGTGCCTAGCAGGCCCTCCACCCCACACGGGCCCTCCCTGCCAGCCTGTGCTCAGGGCGTCAGTGTGAACCCGAAGGGCTTGACTAAGTTGCCACCTGGTTGACTTCTCTTCACCAACCTGGCAATGCTGGAGCTCCGTGGCCCTTCCCTACTACAAGGAACGAATCTTCTCTGCTTTCCCAGGCCTGTCCCCATGGTCATATTCCTCCTGTCACTTGCAGTGGGATCTTGGCATTCATTTAGTTGTATATTTCTTGTTCATAAATGCTTAATGAGTGTCTGTACTACGATTGACAGTGTCCTTAGCTCTGAGGATGCCATGGTGACAATAAACACAGCCCTGACCTCGTGGAGTTTTGGGGAACAGAGGGAGAGTTGGAGAAGAGAGCTGCATGAATTGAGTGATCACAGGAAGTGGAAAGCTCAGCTCTGCTGGGTGCTTGGGAACTTACAGGACGTCCTCTCCCCAGGCAGGGAGGTCAGGGTAGGAACTTGAGCCATGGGGCATGGCTGAAGGCTGGACTTGGTTCCCAGAGGGCAGGGCTTCAGAGCTGTGGTGCACACATGCGCTCTCTGGTGGGAAGAAGGGGTGCTGCAAGGAAGTGGGGTTGTGGGCTGCAGAAGAGCAGTTTGCAAAACCTCCCTGCTGGGGTGCGAGGATCCTGGTTGAGTCGCAGTGGGAGATGGTGCCTGGACTAGTTAGGAGGTGGTCGGTCGCAGTAATCCAGGTGAGAGATGACAGTGACTTGGATGCAGATGGTGGTGGGGAGCCTGAGATCCAGGGTAAGCACCTTCGTGGGTTTCATGCTCCTGAGTTCAGAGGGAGCTGAATTCCTTGTAAGCATCAAATCATCCAATGTGTTCTTCCTTTCTTCCTGACCTTTTTAAGCAAAACAAGCCATACGCTTCATTTTCTAGCATCAACGAAGGAAAAGGGGAGTGTCTGAACAGTGTCTGACAGTGTCTGAACGTAGTGGCAGACGTTTGATCGGCGTTGGTTTGTGAGTCCATGAGTATATTGGCGGGTGACAATCAGTTCCTCTCCCCAGTCCTAGATGGGATGAGCTAGCATCAGGATTTTATCTGCCCACCTACTTTAGGAGTAAGAGGTAAGGGGAGTATCCCCTAGCCTTTACATACCTGTGAGACGTCACCAGCTGATTGTAGATTCCTTTTCTGGCTGAGTCCAGATGTGCAACCAGAATGCCTCTCACAAGGTCCTTGAGGCAGCCTATGCCGGTGACACCCGACTTGGATCCACTTGCTGCACCCTCTGCTTTAACATGAGTAGACAATGGCATCTGTGGAAATGACAGTGACCCTCGGAGACCTAAATCGGTCTCGCTCTTGCTCTTCAGAGTTGGCCTCTGTGGAGTCAGAGAAGTCCACAAAGCTCACCCTCACTTCTGACACTAAACACAGAGTTTGGGCCCAAGGACCCCCTCAGTTTCCATCATTTGCTAGAACTGACAGAACTCTCTGTTCATCTCACTTATGCTCGCGGGACAGCCAAAGAATACAGACTAAAATCAGCATGGTGCAGAGTCCAGGAGGTTCCAGATGCGGAACTTCCAGCTGTCCTCCTCCAGCGGAGTCCTGGGCAGCACCAACCCCTCCTGGCAATGGAGCAACTTGCTGAGTTGCAGGATCCAGAGTCCTTCGTGGGCTTGATCACGTGGATGCAGCTGACAGTCCGCTTGACCTCCAGAAGAAGAGCTCCACTGTGTGAGCAGAAGCCCCCACCATAAATCACAGTGTTACCATCCAGTGTGGCTCAAGGTCCCTAAGTAAAGAGATATGCAGGACATTGCCTGGGCCTAGAAGCCACCTCTCAGGAGCTCAGGGTAAAGCCAGACCTCGGTTTGGACCAGGCAAAATTCTATAGCTCACCCTCAGTTTATCAACAGCGAAGGATCCGCTGCCACCCATAGCCAGACATATACATAGAAACCTTCTTTTTATTTGTTTTTAGAAGGTGCTTTGCAGGCTAAAGATTGGGTGTGAAAACCGGACCTTATGGAACTTTCAGTAAGGTCGTGGTGAGGTGAGGATGGTGGTGTCCCTGCTCTGGCTGCCTTCGCCTGCTCCCAGCTCTGCCCCAGCAGCTAGTCATGTGACCTCAGCTACTGAGTTACCTTTCTCTGCCTCAGTTTCCTCATCCATAACTGATATTAGTAATAAGACCTACCTTGTGCACTATAAGAATTAAATAGCACATGGTAAGAGCAAGAGTACATGGCACATACAAGTACCCAATAAATATTAATAAATATTAGATGCAGTTTTTATGTCTGTCATGAGAAAAATGTGCCAGTCTTTTTCAAATCACTTTCCTTGGGAGAACGCATTGGGGAGGAGGTTTCTCTGAAATTTGTCTCCTTCTTTTCACACCATGTCTTTTGATCACTAGTGCAAGTATAAGCTAGCAACCTCTCCTAAGAAGGTTTCTGTCATATCTGAGATGCCCGCCCCCCCCCGCAGGCAAGTGCCTTCTAATTTCTAATGGGTCTGGGATGTGGAAATGGTTTGCAGATCTCTGACAGTCACAGGTAGATGTAAAACGTTAAAGGATGGGTCACTCTCCCAGGTCGCTTCCAAGACATCTAGGAGGAGAAAATCCTGAGTCAGCAACTTTAGGTGTGGTGTGCCGCACCTCACTGGCCTTCCTGCTTGTGGCCTCCTAGCGTCCGGCCCCTTGAAGACCATCCATTTGCCAGCACCACCTTGCCAGCATCAGACAGTCTGCCCGCCCACCTGGAAAGGACTCAGCCTTTTGGAAACTGCTTAAAACTAAATGAGGCACAAGAGCTTCCTCTGATATCAGTGGATCCTTGAGTTCATGCCAGCCCCTAATTGTTCTTCAGGCTTCCCTGGGAAAGTGGCTGAACTTGACACTTGGCTTTGAGTTTTGCCATCTGTGGGCTGCTGCTTGCCCACATGTGAAGCTGTGAAGCATATGAAAGAAGATTTTCTCAGGAAGCATCGCTGTAGAGTTTTTCAGTTTTGGAAAATGTTCTGATCTAGACCTGATGCTCTCGTTTTCCACTCTGACAGCCCAGATGGTCCTGTCTCTTGGACTCCTGGCCTGGGGTCAGCACTCTGAGGACTCAGCTGATAGAGCTTGAGAGGGGCTCAGCTTCTCGGAGGGGCAGTAGGCTCGGGTTAGAGTTGGCCTGTGTGCAGATGGGAGCCGTGCAGACAGAAGGGGGGTTGCAAACGGTGGCCCCGCCAGTGACGGAATGCTCTCTTCTCCCCCAGCTTATTTCCAGTGACGCCGATGGAGCCATCCAGAGGGCTGGACGATTCAGAGTGGAAAACGGCTCTTCAGATGAGGTAAGAACTGCTCAGTTCCCCTTTGGCACCAAGCACACAATTGCGGTGCCAGCGGTGAACAGTTTCTGGTAGACACAAACAGCTCACCTAAAGGGAGCTCTGGAAGCATTGAAATGAGCTTTCCAGACTCTGCTTGGAGCAGATGCGGAGGGGGCAATGGTATTCTTCTGGCATGGAAGGTGCTAGTAATTGGGTGACACATGTCCTTTGAAAGATCCGTCATAAAACCAGGTGGACACCTGCAATGATTCTGTCAGCAGCGTACCTCACCCCAAGAAGTCCACAGCATCTTTTTTGAATCCCAGCTCTGCCCTTTGCCCGGCTGGCCAGCATGGTACTGCCAAGTGAACAAAGCCGTTTCCAGGAGAAGGATGGAAACCTTGCCTTTATTCGGAGCAGCTGCCGGGAAGGGGCCCATGCCCCCCTCTGGCTCTCGGTCATCCTTGTTGCCATCCACAGGACACCTTGCTTTTCTCCAAAGCTGGCACCACCTACTCTGTCCCATGGGGTCCTCCCCTAACACTGCAGAGTACCATGTAAGCACCCCAATTCTTTTTCATCTTTGCTGCCTATTTTCACAGTAGCTGAGCACAGTGCTTCAGCACCCCCAGCTTTGGAATCCTACAAGACCTGGGTTCAAGTTCCAGGCCCCCCCACCTTCCCCCCCCCCCCCCCCCCCCCCCCCCCCCCCCCCCCCCCCCCGTCGCCCCTGCTCCTGGTCGTATGACCCTGGCGGGGAAGCCCAGCCTTGCTGAGCTCAGTTTCTGCTTCCATACGTCAGACTGGATGAGGTTATTGAGTGAACTTGGAGAGGTGAGCTGGGAAAGCTCGTAGCACTGCACCTGGGATAGGCAGCCCTCGCTCTGGGAGAGTGGCCTGGTGAGGAGGGTTGCCTTAACTGCTCCATGGCGCCAGCGCTGCTCACATGACCTCTTCCTCAAGCAAGTCCTTGGTGAAGGCCTGTGGACTTAACCTGAAAGGCCCTAGCATTTGGGAAGTTGTTGCCCATCTTCACCTTTGGCCTTGGCTGAGCACAGCCGTTCACCCAGGCATGGTGCCCTCACCATCGCTACCTCACGCAAAAGGAGACATCGCTGTCTTGGCTGTCTTGGCCCGAGCCCCTGAACAGTACCCACAGACTTCATACCCGAACAATGTCAGCTGATCCACATGGAGCAAAGGAGTTTGCTTCTGAAGCTTAGAAATGGCCCTTCCCGAGTGGCCTGAGAGGAGACAGACTCATCACAACAAACAGGCAGCCTAGCATGTCCCTGGCATGAAGCCAGGAGCAGAAGCATGGAGTCCTACTTCAGCCTCAGAAAGCCAGTGGCCACCATGCTGAATTTCTATCTGGAGAACTTCAGCACTGGAGACCCCAGAGGCTACTGTGCCTGACATCCTTCTGCCACCAGTCCTTCTGTCAGGACTTCAGCCCAGCCCCAAAGGAACAAAGTGCATTGCACTGTCCCTACCACAGGTCTGGCGCTGCTAGGACCCATGTCTGGAGGAAACCCATACCTCCCAGGAAAGACAAGTGGAGCCTTCATGTGGTCCTGAGATCACCATGCACCTTGTCCATCAGACACTTGCCGAGTCACCTGGCCCTGGTATTCACCTGAGGACAGGTTCTGCTCCTAGCCAGGGATGGGAGACCACCCGTGGCAGATCATGGCCAGGAGTAGCTCTAGAGTCAGATGCCTGGGCTCAGTCATGGCTCTGCACCTCACCAGCAGCCTGGCCTTAGGCGGAACCCCTAGTGGATCTCTTGACTTCACAGATCACTGTGGTCTGCTGCATACAAAACATATTCCTGTCAGACTGAGTATCTGGAAAATGATACCAGGATCAAATATTGATTTAGATGTTGTTGTCACCAGAGCCACCGAGCATGCATTCTCAATTAGAGCACCTTGGCTTTGTTGTGTGTTGATGGTCCTCAGTTATCAGCTTCAGGCCAATGTTAGTGTCCAATTCGATGAGAGACCCCAGAGGCACATGACGCCCAGAGGAGGGTGATCATGCTTGCTCAGAGTTCACTAACACAGTTCTTGTAGAGAAGACTCAGTTTCTGAACCTGTGAACAAATTACAGAGCAATTTCATTCTGGGTTACCTGCCCATAATGATGGGATCCTGAGGGTCCTTTATGCAGCATGGATGCTAGACCCCTGTCAGATCCCTCTGCCACCATGCTGTGGGTTTTCTTCTCTCTTTCTTGGTTATGTCCTTTGAAGCACAGAAGGCTTGAACTAGATGTCCAATTCGTCTAGGGACCCAGTGGCCACTCCCTGTAGTTTGCTGTTTCCTTAAGATAAACTCAAACTCGCTTCTGTTTCTCTCGACACAGTCCGTGTGACAGTCCTACCCGGCAGAGGGTTTCATGACTCGCTGTGTCGCTCCTCTCCTCCTGGCATGTGCTCGTTTGTGGGCTTGGTCTTCAAGTCATCTTGAGGAGACCCAGAGGCCTACAGCACATTGCCTTTTGCCCAGAGGATTTCGATTTGCTTTTACCTGGTGCCTTTAAACTCGGTCCCCAGGGTGAGGCCTTTAAAGATCCAGGTGACGCAGACTCGAGTGACAGGCCCTCCCAGCTCAGGCTCCCTGACTTGCTCAGAACTCAGGAGAGGCTTTGCTTCCCGTCACTGGTTTATCATATAGGACCTGGCTCCGGAGCGGCCCAGGGAGATGACACCCAGAGCAAGCTGGGGCTTCCACACTCTCCCTGGGGGACCACCTCCCAGCACCTCACCATTCACCAGTCAGGAAGCTCCCTCGACCCCTTCACGAGGCAGTGTCACAGGCATGAGTGATGGAACGATGGGCCTTTGATGGACACTCAGTCTCCAGCCCCTTCTCTCCCTGTAGGCTGGGAAGCCAGGCTGGGAGCGCCAAGGTTCTAATCCAGGCTCAGTCTTTCTGGCAACCTGCCCCCATCCTGATGCTGCCTAGGGCCACCAAGAGTGGCCTCCTTAGAACCACAGGCGCTCAGGAATTCCCTTCTCACTCAGGGAATTCCCAGGGATTTAGGAGCTCAGTGTCAGGAATCCCAGTCAAAGGCCAAATAGGTAATTCCCATTGCTCTCCATCCCCAAGGCAAATAATTGCATCTTCCAAGATTGCTGGTTGCTAGAAAGCTCTTTGCATTGGGCAGCACTCAGCTGTTTGCTGTTTTCTGCTTTGCTCTCCTTGGCCCCGTAGGGTGAGGCTGAGCCCTCTTCACCGTGACAGGTGTTCCAGGCTTCAGAGACATCTGTCATGTTCCTCCTAAGACGGAACTGATCCCTCCATTGCCACCCTAGTGAACCTAATGCACTGATGGACCTCTTATTTTATTAGTTTCTTAATATATTTATAAGCAATCATGCATATTGACCCCCTCATCTAGTCTAACTTCTCACTATTAATTTCTCATTCCTACTTCTATAATTTTAGCAATAATACTGAAAACTTACCAAATATTTCCTGAGTACTTACTATGTGTCAGATTTTTTTAATTGGAAAATTTATTGACTTTTTTTCTTTTTTTAAGAGACAGAAGGGCAGTGAGAGAGAGAGAGAGAATCAATTTTCTTTAGTTTTTCATGTGGCTTTCGTTGCTCCAACACTTCATTGTGTAGGTGGTGCTGAGGTTCGAACCTGCGTCCCCGCACATGCCAGGCAAGTACTGTAACTGCTGAGCCACCACTCCAGCCCCGCCCCACTGCCACCATTTACTTTTAATTAAATTTAAAAAAGGAAGGGAAGGGAACATAGGGCTCTGGGTGCGCACGCTAAGGCCATGAGGGAGCCAGCCTCTCTCCTTCCTTGCTGTAGACTCTCTGCCCACTCTTATGAAGCCAGTGACCCACTGTGGACGGCAGCATGGCCTCTCCTGCCCCGGTCTACCACACATAGGTCGTGGTTTAGCAGTGAGGCTGCGGGTGTAGCGGGGACGATGTTGGAGTCATACAGACCTGGCTTCAGAGCTCCATGCAAACACTTACTAGTTCACAGCTCAGTGTCTCGGTCTCAGCTGCCTGACGGGGCTGGGGGAGCAGGGGAGCCCACTTTGCAGGACCTGCCAACCCCAACCTGCATTGGAGCAATTTGTATTTTGTGCCTGGTGGCAGGACTTTGCATTCTCCTTACTAAATTTAATCTTATTAGCGTGCCCCACAACTGGTAATTGTCAAGCATTTTTGTGACATCTTGATTCTGTCACCTGTCCTTATTAGCTAAAACACTGAGCAGCTCTACATTTCCTCCAGATATGCTTGTCTTGCCATCTGTGTGCTCTTCAGATTATTAATTACAATGAGTGTGACCCCCAGAGGCACAGGGCGCTTCCACACTGCTCACTTGTACGTACCAATTAGTAGGTGGTGGAACAGAGGGAACAATCTTTTGGCTCTTTACAACGGTCATTAGCATGAGGACGAGTCTCTCATGCACTGTTGGGGAATATAGAAATTAGTTCCATCCTTTGGGAGGGCAATTAGCAATAACTAAAAACATGTGTACCATTTGGCCATCAGTTCTGCTAGGATGTGTATTGCAGCAATATTTAAAATAGGAGGGAAACTGGAAACAACCTCGATTTCCATCAGTGGAGGGATGATTCTATGAATTCTGTTACAGTTATGATTGTATAATTATGGCAGAGAGGAGTGTTTAGTCTTAACTATTGGAAAGAATGAAGTAGAGGTATATGCACTATCACAAAAACGTTACAGCGTTAGAAGAGCACATTCCAGAATGATTTGCACAATATCCCTTTTTCTCTTTAAAAAGATAAATATGCTTGTCAAGATGCAAGCAAATTTCCAAAAGAATACATAAGAATGTGACCAGAGTTGCTTTTGGAGGTTAAAGTGAGTGGTCAGAACAACAGTTGGAGCCCTAGCTTCTCTCCTTAGACTCTTCATTGATTTTTTTACATGTTTTGTAAGTCCAGAGTCAATCCAGATTATTAAAAAGAGTAAATTAGATCTGTACATGTTGAACAGATGAGATTTGTATGTATCTCTACGGATCCATCTCTATGTACTGACAGAAGGATTCCAAGATGCTCTTATGGTGGTAGTTGTTGAGACAGAGTCTCACTGTTGCCCAGGCTGGTCTTGAACTTGTGACCTCACACAATCCTCCTACCTCAGCCTCTTAAATAGCTGGGACTGTGTGTCACCATGCCCCCTCCAAGACAGTTCCTTTAGTGAAAAGAACAAGTTTCAGTGTAATACCTACACTACTGTCCCATTTATGAAAAAATATCCAAGCCAAACTGATAGCTTGGTTATTTTAGGGAAAATAAGTGGAGTGGAACATAAAAGATGGGGAGAAAAAACGATTTTAATTTTTGTGTAATTTCACTTTTTCACGACCAGCTTCTACCCTGATTACATTTGTTATTCAAAAAATTCTGGTTTTCTAAAAAAAAAAAAAATCCATCTTCCCTCGTGCCAGCATTCTCTCAGTAATTTAACGGAGAAACTGAAGGACAAGCATTTAAAGGCTTTCCGTTTATTGAGTTCCCAAAGGAAGAGATGATGAAAACTCACATGCATTATGTGAAATTTTGGATCTCATTTATAGGTATTTTGCACTGTGTGCTTTCCCTGTTTAAAGCTAAACATTTGAGAACATGCAAATAAAATTAGTTTGTCATATGTGGATTTTTAAAAATTCTCAAAATATCCTGGCCAGGTTCAGGTTCCCTCCTTCAGATCCCACAAGGATGGGAGTTCAAACCCCAGCACCACATACACAACAAAGTCTCGGAGCAACAAAGGCCACATGAAAAACTAAATAAAAATTGTTTCTCTCTCTGTCTTTCTCTCTCACTGTCCCTCTCTCTTCAAAAAAAAAAAAAAAAAAAAGAGCACTGAAAGCAGCAAGAAGCTTTTGTGGGCTTTGGAGTTTGAAGCAGGGCAGGCGAGGCTCTCAACCATCCAGCGGGTCCGCAGCATGGAGTGGCATGATCCTATTGTCCCACATCAGACCGTAGCCAGCGTCTCCCTAAGTGAACGTGGGCGCTGGCCGTGCTGAAGCGTACTTATCTGGAAAATCACCCATCACAATATTTCCTCCTCACTGTCTTGCCACCGTCTAATAAAGAATGTGTTCCTGTCTCATTGTCACCTTAAATTACCAGAGACAAGGTTTCTATATCACCGAGCTCCTTTGTAAATCAGTCACATGTAAAGTAATTAGGGTTTATGGATAATTAAAGGCACAGTTAGGTGCTCCTTACTGCACGCCTTCCAAAAGCGCTGAAGTGAAGGACGGAAATGCTAGGAGTTTGGCCAGAGGAAATGGAGCAACTAGAACTCTCATATGCTGCTACTAGGAGTATAAATCCGCAAATCCTCTTTGGAGATCTGTCTGGCAGCACCTGTTAAGACTGAATGTATGGGGCTGGAGCGGTGGCTCAGCAGTAGTTACTGCCATTGCCTGGCATGCATAAGGACATGGGTTCCAACTCCAGCACCATGTACACAACAAAGTGTCGGAGCAACGAAAGTCACATGAAAAACTAAATAAAATTGATTCTCTCTTTCTCTCTGTCACTGTCCTTCTCTCTGTTAAAAAAAAAAAAAAAAAGCCTGAACAGATGCATCTTCTGCGTCCCAGAAAGACAGATACAGAATGTTCCCACTGGCTTTATTCTTAATAAAATCACAAACAATCCCAGTGTTCATCAGCTGGAAAAAGAGCATGGCCTGCGGTCCCTCCATGGACTCCACCATGATGAAAAAGAAGAGCCCAGTGGCGCAGGTGAACGTCACAGACGGAATGCTGGAGGACAGATGCCCTGGATCCAGTGAACACACAGGATCTGATTTCATTTCTACTACACTTCAGGGCAGGAAAAGCCCTGGAGACAGACAGCAGCTAGTGGCTGCCTTTGAGGGTGTGATTGGGTGATGTGTAGACAAACTAACACAGGCACCTTGGGTCACCGAAAAACATTTCCTGTCTTCATCCAGGCAGCAGTCACAGTGTGTACACATGTAAAACATATCTTCCAGCGGGACCCTGTCTGTGCCCGGTGCCCACCACTGCACCAAGGGAGCAGGCGCCTGTCTTCAGAGGCCTTCTTCCCGGGTCTGGGCAGAGGGCTTTACTCAGCCCGTCCCTCTGTCAGCTGCTGTGTGTATTCCTGTCTTTGCACCTCATCATGAGTGCTTCTAACAAGGGCCGGGAGGTGTTCGCTATGTGAAACTCACAACTTTTTGGGTGTTGGGTTCCCCCCCATTTCAGCTAAGAATACAGTGAAGATGAAAGCCAAAAAGGTAACTTTTAAATCATTTTTAAAAAAAAAACCCTCATAATTAGCACCTTGTACGTGATGGAGGTATGAGACGTGCCACTGCCCAGCCCCGTCCTTCCCTCCAGATGCTGGCTGCATCTTGCCTGGCCTGTGTTACTCCATCAGCCTCTGGGCGACAGGCCGAAGCAGGTGCGGCAGAGGTCCCGAGTATGCCTTTTCTGTTCCTTCAATCCTTCTTGGCAGTCTGCTGAAGTCTGTAGATCCCCTCTCAGAATGTTTTTAAATGCATATAAAATAAAATGCAGAAGATTGCAAGGAAAACAGTAGTGTTGAAATCAATAGTGAAGTTATCAGAATTGTGTTTTCAGTGCTGGGGATCAAACCTCGGGCCTCGTGCATGCTAGGCAAGTGTGGTGCCACTGAGGAACACACCCCCAGCCCCGGGAGGATTTTTTAAAGCTAATTCATGACCTAGATGCTTTTTAATTTATACATTGAATAACCAATCCAGCAGTAGATTCTGTAACTCCTCCAGTTTTGAGTGGTGGAAGATATAAACAGCATTCCTGGATATCTGCAATCACTATAATGAATTTTACCAAGTTTTAAAGGTATCTGGTGTATGTGTATGAAAGAGAGAGAGAGAGAGAGACGGTCACCAGCACTGTTCACTCTACTATAGTCTTTTATGTATTCGAAATTGAATAAAACACTGCATTTTAGAAGTTGGAAAAAATTAGACCGTATTTGTTTTGCCCAATCCAAGTCCCCGCCCCTTTCCTAGCCTCGATTCTTGCAGAACCCCTGGCAGGGAGCTTTGGTTCTCAAGGTTCCGGGCACCCACACTCAACCAGGACGCTTGTGAAAATACAGATCCTTGAGTTGCAGTCCAGCTTGGTGGAGGAGCACTTGTCCAGCTTGTACAAGGCTGTGGCTGTGATCCCCAACATTGCAGAAACAAAATGGAGACTCCTAGCCCCACCCTGAGAGCCCAAGGAGGCCCCAAGTGCACATATTGTGACAAGCTGGAGGAGCACTGCACTGCCATCTGGAGCTGCCTCCTGGAAAAAACCTCGCTGGGTCCAGGACTCCTCCTCAGGCTCTGCTGAAGCTGTCTAGGACCCAAGACCTCGCAGTCTGGCTGAGGTCAGCTTCCTGGGCTGGACACCCATCTGGTCACGAGGCCCGAGGTCAGGACTGTTTGCTGCCTGGTGGCAAGTGGAGCGATCTGTGGGCCAAGAGCACTGGCAGGGGCTTCTGGTTATGAAGCCAGTGGCTGTGGCTAGTGAACCACACAGAAGTCTGCAAGGAGCAAATCCTGGTGATCCGCCCTCTTGAGTCACACCAAAAGGCCAACACTAAGAGGCAGAACCTTGCACAGGTGATCAGAATGAACCTCACCATGAGGCGCCAGGGCCATCTTGGCAAGTGTGTCTTGATCGGCTGCGAAGGAGCAGCCCCGCTCACACAGGGTCCCCAGAAGAGTACAGACCACGTGTAAATGCTGGAACTGCCAAGCAAGCCCCAGAGGCAGAATGCTTTGCTTAAAAATGCTTCACAAATGTCACCGTCACAAAAGACACGGCAGAGCTGAAGATGGAGGGAGGCTAGAGACCAGTGACCACAAAGCCATCCTGCACTGAGGAGGGGACGCCTCAACAGTGTTGTCAAGCAGACGATAAAAACGTTGTACACGTTCAAGTACAGAAACTGACAGCTACGCAGTGGTCCTGTAGAACGATAGCGTTCTGCTTGAGCAGTACACGCTGGAGTAGCCAGGGATTAAGGGCTGTCGCTCATGCATCTGAGTCTTGAATGGTCCGGGAGAGGGCTGTGTGTGTGTGTATGTGTGTGTGTCAGAGAGCAGGAGTAGCTAGGGATAAAGGGCTGTCGCTCATGCATCTGAGTCTTGAATGGTCCAGGAGAGGGCTGTGTGTGTGTGTGTGTGTGTGCGTGTGTGTGTGTGAGAGAGAGAGAGAGAGAAAGAGAGAGCAGATGAGCCAGTGGGGCAAGGCATTATCAGTAGTAGGTGAGCCAGGTAAAGAGCATGCTCTTTGCTCTTTCTTATCTCTCAGCACTGTTCTATGCTTGTAACTTCTACAGAAGTTTAAAATTTTCCCAAATAAAAATTTATACATATTTAGCAATAGCTGGTTTTAAAAAATTCAGGATAATCCAATAAAAACACAATAATATGAAGAAACTTTATAGTTTTATTCCCTAATGGGTTAAAAAAGGAAGGACATAAAAAAAGACACAGAACATGATGTAATGGCTAAGATTAAAAAGAGAAAACACCTCTAAACTGGAACTGGCTTCAGTTCCAGCTCTGCTACTAATTAGCTCTGCATCCTTAAGCAACATAGGTAAACTCACCAAGCCTCGATTTCCCCATCAGAAAGAAGGGGGTTAAAATAGACTGTGACTCAAAAAGTTGGTGGTGGCAGCTCTGGAAATAATGCGTAGCCTGATACTTGGCCTTTAGAGCTCTCAAAGAATGTCAGTATTCCCAGAGCGATGGCAAAGACAGAAGCTCCCCTATTCAGTTCACAAGGTGACAGCCCTGAGAACATGCCAGAAGCACTTGCAGAAAAGGAGCTGCCGATCCCTTTCGCTAACAGCTGCGGCAGGTAAATCATGTTTTAAACCCAGCAGTCCACTGAAAGAAGGCTGCACCATGACCCAGGAGGGTGCATCGCAGACGTCTGAGAACGGCTCAACACCATAAGAGCTGTTGCGCATACAGTGCTTCTCCTCCGTGTCACCTGTGCTCCCAGTAGTTGCAAAGAAAAAACAAAGCCGTTAGTAACATTCAGTATTTATTCCAGAGAAAAGCCTCTTTGTAACTTTAGAATTGAAGAAAACTTCTCAACATGATTTAAAAAATAAAAACTGATTACAAACATCTAGCCAATCACTAGAGACATGTCAAAATCAGAAAGGACTTTCCAGTACCCGGCCTCTTCACAACCTAGATATCCGTTCGCCTTGGCGGAGTAACTGCCAGCCATTCAGGAAAATGGATAGCTAACAGCCCTGCCCCGGCCGTGCCAGACTTAGACGTTTAACATAAAAGTTCTGCCTTGTAAAGGTCGGGAAGGACAATGTTCAAAATTTAGAACTGGGTTAATTGATTAACTGTGAGGGAGAAATTGATCCTCACTTTGTAGCAAACATCAAAAATGCTAGACAGATTAAAGAGTGAAATGTAAAAATGAAACCGCAGGGGCAGGAGCAGTGGCTCAGTGGTAGAGCACTTGCCTGGCATCAGTGAGGACCCGGGTTCAAACCCAGCACTACATACTCAACTGAGTAGCAGAGAAACTAAAAACCATATGAAAAAAATAAGTACAAAAAGATTCTCTCTGTCTCTTTCTCTCAGAAACAAAATTTAAAAAATGAAACCACAGAGCATCTAGAATACGGAGGTAGATAGTTTCATTAATAATGGCATGAAGGCTTTTTATATAAGGATCCTGAAGCTTGGAGCCATGAAGAGGAAAATCTACGAAATTTAAAGCATCTCTATTGCCAAAATTACCATAATCAAAATTAAAAGTGAAAAATTAGAAGAAATTATTTGCAACCTAGTTCAAAAGTTTCATAAATGAGAAAACATACTGTACATGATTGGAAAACCCACAAAAGACATAAATAGGTAACCCCCAAAAAGAATTGTAAATAAGTAACGAAAATATGAAGGAAATGTCTGATTCCACTGGAGTAAGAAGAAACACAACCAACATTGAGATGAGGATTTTGCCACTAAATTGTGAAGAGGACACCTCGAGGGCCCCAGGGACAGTGGCACCCTCCGCCTGCGCTGGTGAAACTCTGACTTGGCAAAGCAGTTTGGCTTCCACGAATTCAACCTCAGGGGACACCTGGACGAGTCAGTGCGGGAGCCTGGGATCAGGAGCTCAGCACAACTTGGTTTACCGTCCTCAGACATTGTTAAACTGTCACACTGTGTCCCCGTGGTAAAAGGCAAGGAGCTGTCTTGATCCGCGGTGGGAGGTGTAGGCAGGGAACAGGCGAGCCCCGAGAGCGTATGTTCAGAACCATTCCATTTTGTTAAGAAAAATGCATGTGGCTGTGCACAGGAAGAAAATCAAAACGTTAAGAATGGCCGTCTTCGGTAAAGGATTGCAGTTGCTCATTTTGTTCGTCCGTATTGTCCACAGCAGTTGGGTGATGTTTGTGATACATTTTAAGAATTTTCCAGAGCCCATGGGCTTGAGTCAGAGGCTGAGGGGTGCGTTGGAGGTGAAATGTGCCCGTGACAGGTAGCGGACAGTTGGTGCTCTGGGGGCGCCAACTCCCAAGTGTTGAGAAACCTCTGACACTGGTACCTTGTACCCCGTCGGCTCCGCAGTTCACTCAGTTGTCTTTCCTGCACCCCAAGGGCCTCCAGAACCTTCCGTGGTGCAGACTTGGCCTGAGTGTCTTCCAATGAGAGCGTGCGGTTACGGCCCGGGTGCTGCTTTGAACAATGGATTCTTCTGGTTCTGTGACCTCTGGTCCACTGCCAGCTTACTTGCTTTCTAAGTAAGCCTCCTAATGGCATGAACTTTGTTCCATTGCAGAATGCAACTGCTCTGCCAGGCACTTGGCGAAGAACAGACGTGCACTTAGAGAACCCGGAATACCACACCAGATGGTATTTCAAGTATTTTTTAGGACAAGGTAATTATGCTATTATGGTGGTTGGGAAGAAAAGAGACTCAAAACGAGAGTGAGTGAGTGCTAGTGGAATTTCTGGTCTGTGTATGAGTGAAGCCAGCCAATTCAGGAACGCTGACGTCAGGGCGTTTCACTTCCCAGTCAGTAGTAAGCTTTGTCGATTCAAAGATGAAATTTGGGGTCTGAGCCCTCGGAATCTTTCTCATTTGGGGGTTTGTTTGGTGGTTGGTTTTGGTTTTGTGTGTGTATGATTTGTTCTGTCTTTTAGATTGTTTTCCTGGTCGTTTTTGTCCTAGTGAGTTAAAGGGGAGTAGATAATCTGGATGAGTTCTTTACGAGACAAGAAAAGTTTCCAAGTGGAAAAACAGATTTAGTGAGTTTTGAACACAGGCAATGAGGCAGAGAATTGGTTCCCCAAGCTCCAGGCCACTGTGGCCATTCAGTCATCAGTGACAAGGGTCCATCTGTGGCCTGCCACCTGCCAGGCAGCAAGGGGGATACAGTGCAGAGGCAGCCAAGGTCCCTGCCCTCAGGGAGCCCACAGAACAGGTTTGCATCCTAGTTCTGCCATTATCAGCAGAGGTTCCTACAGCAGCTTCTCTGCACTCCCCGAAGACTCAGTTTCCCTCTCTTTAGAGTAGGTGTTACTAGTCCCTACCTAGTAAGTTTGATAAGAAGGAATAGCACCAACCCCAGTGCCTGGCACATGATGAGAGCTCAGGCACTAAGAGCTTTTAGACATCAGTGTTTAGAAGAAAGGACTCAAGTGAAAATACAGACACATGGAAGACCGAGCGCACTAATGACAGAGGCCCTGGAAACAAAGAGTAACCACTACCCCAGGAGCCAACGGAGCTGAACTAACGCATGCATTTGCAGAAGACATGATTCTTGAGCTGTGACATGAGAGATCTGACCTTAGTGGTGTCTTTTTAGAATGATACAGTATTGGCCAGACAGAATTTATTCAGGTTGGTTGGGGGCGTGGCGTATTAAATAGCGGGAAAGTTGTCTCTCCCCATGCTCATAAACATATGCCCAGCACGGTGATGATTTTACAGAAAAATGCTGCCATGAGTTTGGTGCCATCAGCTTCCAGTGACAGAAAACCTGACTCAAACTGACTTAAGTAAGAATGAGAAACCCAGGAGGAGCAGGATAGGCTCTGGGGTTGGTGGATTCGGAGGTTCAGTGTTTTTCTGCTTTTCTGCTGCCCCAACCTTAGTATGACAGCTTGCCCCCCCCCCCCAGGGTCACAACGTGGTTGCAGCAATTCCAGTCATCACGTCTAGACACCACTCTGTCCAGAGGAGGGTTTTTAGTGAGGACATCTTTCCAGAAGTCTCTGGACAGATTTCTCCTCCTATCTCATTGGCCAGCATTGGGTCACATGGGTGCCCCTGAACCAGTCTCTGGCAAGGGGAAGGGGAACGGCTGGCATTGGCACGATCAGCAGGCAGTGATCGGGTTCTGACCCATTCTGGGCTCGGGATGGTCATTCCCTGAGCATGCATGTGGCATCAGCCCAGGCGTCCTCTACTGTGCCTGGAGGAGGCGGTTGTGCCCTCGGGGTTCTGAACCTGTTTCCTCTCCAGTCCATCAGAATTACATTGGGAACGACGCGGAGAAGAGCCCCTTCTTCTTGTCAGTGACCCTTTCTGACCAGAACAATCAGCGTGTCCCTCAGTACCGTGCAATTCTTTGGAGGAAAACCGTAAGTACCCACTCGCCCTCACAGTTCTTCCCGTTCCAGGGTCTGTCAGCCTCTCTGGCCGGCGCTCAGGTAGCTTTTCCCGCGAGGGTCTTTTGGGTTGCGTGAGCCACTGATCAGACGCTCCGCTCGCCCTCCGTCTGGGCCTCTGAGCACAAAGCCCTGCTTTACCTTAGCCATTTCCTACCGGGCAGTGACTCAGCCACCTCCAGCTGAGAGAGCGGGGCCCTGGGAGAACACCACGGGCCTCCGCTCCACTTGCAGTCTGTTCAAGGCTCAGCCCTCTGGTCAGTTAAACAGCTCTGGACTGGAGTAGACCCGAGGCACTGCCGCGTGGTTTCCAGACCCCCCTGCGGGAGCGGGGAGCAAGCAGAAGCCCCTCCACTCCCAGGCCCTCACCCCGCTCAGAGCCGGTTCCTTCCATGATCATCAGGCGGGTCTCCTCCTGCTTCCTGAGCAATTCTGCTAGTGGTCCTCATGCCTGACCTCTGCCCTTCTTTTATTCTCATCATTTTCTTCTCCTGCTGCTTTTCCTTTCCTTCTCGTGGAATTTTTACAGACAACATATTTACAGCACATTGGAAAGAGGACAGACGCACACTGGAGACCTCATGATTGCAGGAGAGGACTGTTTGGGATGTGTGGGGGCTGTGTTCTTCCTGGTTTCTGTTGGAAAGCGGTGGCCCCTGAACTAGTGACCCCTGGGGTGTGACTGGCCCTTCTGGTTCCTTTGGCTTGTGGGAAAGCACCTGCTCCCCAAGCCCCTGGTCGCCACCGTTTCTCCTTGTGAGATCCCTCCTTGGCCCAATCCCAGGTCTCTGCTAGTCTCCAAACCTCTCAGCTCTACAAGCCCTGCAAGGCCTGGCTTGGATGCAAGGGGGCAGTTGGTTGCCTCAGGTCCTGTCTGTAATCGCTGGTCATCTGTGGGGCGCTGTATTGCCCCCCAGGAGCCGATCAGGACGGGGGTGAGTGCCGACGGCTGGAACCCGGGTCCCACCTCGTCCGGGGACCCCCTTCCCTCCCAGCCGGGTAAACGAGGCAACCACACGCAACTGATGGCAGCTCAGAATCCGTTTATTCTTAAGGCATACGGGTTTTTATAGAGGAGGAGGGGAGACAGCCAAGGAATCAATAATCCTTCTAAGGGAGTTGCCAGGTGTTATGTAGATTTCAGTACAGACAAAAAAACTAGGGTACAGACAAAAACTAGGGTGTAACCTGTCGTTAAGACATTTTAACCCACCCTAATCTTTAACAAAGCACGACCTAGCAGCCCTTTCAGAAGGAGCTTATGCAAATAGTCATAAGATCACACTAGGGTGGCTGATGAAATGGAGGTGAAGGTCAGACCCCAATAATTGTCACAAGGTCACTCTAGGGCAGCTGAAGAAATAGAATGAAGGTCAGACTCCAACAGTCATCTATGCTGGTGACTTTTGAGTGACTGCCCCTCACCGTGCTCTGGCAGGTGCCACATGTACTTCAGATCCCTGGGAAAGGCTGTGCCTGGGAAGTGGGCCTCTGTCCAAGTGCTCCATGGTCCTCCAGGCACCTTGACATTTTCCCAGCATCCTCCTGTCCCACTGTCTTAGCAGCAGGGGAATCAAGCACCCTGACATGTAATCCTTCGCCTCCTGCCTCTCCCTCCTGCCTGCCTTCAAAGCAGGAAAAGTAGGTTTCCCACATCCGCCTTCCTGGAGTGAGTCTCCTCCTTCGGGCAGTGACAGTCACCCCGTCTCCTCACTTGAGGTGGCGTCCAGATGCTGAGGAGGAGGGGACAAGCGCACAGGGATCTCTCGTTTAGTTTGGCCCGAGGCTGGTGTCTAGCACAGCGTGAGTTGCGATGGCACCCTGAAGGAGACAAAGTTAGAGAATGCGCAGGAGACCCGCTGCAGAAGGGGGGACCTGGGATGCTTCCTGCAGAGGTGCCACTCAAGTAGAGACCTGAGGGATGAACAGGAACCAGTCCGGAAGAGCAGAAGGGGCGCCGGGAGTCCAAGCAGCAGGATGGCACGTGAGAGGCAGATGAGCCTCCGTGGTCGTGCTCCCTGGTTTGTTGAGGTCTAGGAGGTGGGGTGTAAACCACAGGGCCATTGTGGCAGCAGCATGGGGTGGGATGGGAGGAATGTCAGTCCCCTTCTGTTGAGAAGCACCAATGCCTTCTCCCAAAACCTCTTATGCAGGTCCTAAATTATGTGCCTGGGGCAGGGTTTGCTCCCAGCTATAAATAGAGTGTCGGAGAGAGGTAAGGAACTAAAAAAAAAAAATCAAAGCAGAAGGGACCAGTGAGTAAGCCAGGTCTATTGCCAGTGGTTTAAGCCCCAGTCTCAGACCCCCTTCTGCAGCACCATGAGCTCACACTCTGTCAGGTCACCTAGAGGAGTTAGAAAAGTACCGAAGCAGAGGCCTGCTTTGAGCAGCCTTCCCATCTGTGCTAGGTTCCTTCTAGACACACGGAGGAGGCTTTAAAAAAAAAATGACTCATCCTTACTGTAAAAATACAGACAACACAGCTTCTAATGAGATGAGTGCTCCACAGTGATTGTCACAATCCCTGTAGACATGCCGTGTGCACGCAGGTGTACACACATGCACGTCTGCTGTGAGCGGGTGATGTTCGTCCTGCACCTCTGCATCTGCGCTGCAGTCTCTACACAATGCCCAACGTGAACTTGGCCTTGACTCCAGCCACGCATCTGGTGGTTCCACTAGAAAATACAGAGCCAGTGACTGGAGTGTGGTTGACTCAGCTATCCAAGGAAGGGGATGAGGAGGAAGAGCTCACCAGCTTGTGGTGACGGGACACAAGTCCACAGTCCCACGACAGCTAGCTCCCGTCCACATGGGCAGCTCATGTGTGTGTCCCTCTCACCCAGGCACAGTGCTAGAGCCCTCTGGTCCACACACAAGCTGCCCTGGGCTTCTCTTTACAGCTACCTTGGTGCTTCTGCTGAGAAGGACAGAGATAGGCAGTTGCTGATGCAAGCCTTCCTCCCGGCAGGTTGGCAGCCCTCGTGGTTGGGGCCAGTGAATGCAGGGCCACAGAAAGCACTCTAGTCTCAATGGGTGAGACCTGGGGAATTCCAGAACTTGTGTTCTTATCATCATCTTCCTGTACATCTGGAATTTTTCTCAGATCTCTGAAACACAACTGCAAAAACGGAAGCTCAACGTGATCCTGCAGGCTGGCACCTACCTATAGGAGGGCTCTGGGCAGCACCACCCTTGGTGCCCGGCTGCAAGGCCACCTGCTGCCTGGCCTGAGAGAGAGCACAGGGCTGTGGGTGGGGAAGCTTTCCTTATGAAAGGAGATCGCAGTCCACTGTTCAGGGCTTGGACAGAGGAGTTGCCAAAAGTGTCCCCAAAACACAGCAAAAGTCCTTCTCATTTCTTTGTGCATTTCCTACAAGAAATTGCTAACCCTTTCTCTACCTGTCTGTGATGCTGATTTTGTGATTAATCAAAATTAGGAAGCAAGTTTGAAGCATGCACGGTGCACTAATCCCTTCAGCTGACAGCACAGCGTGAATCCTGTGTGGATCATACATCCATAATCTCTCTCTCTTTTAAAGAGAGAGAGAGTGTGTGTATGTGTTAATTCTATTCATCTGGTTTTTGTTTTTCCTTTATTTATTTGTGTGTGTGGTGCTGGAGCTCGAACCTGAGGCCTCACACATGTTAGGCAAATGCTCTATCACTTAGCCACCTCTCCAGGGCCCATTATCTCTCATTTTGGATGATTAGAAAGAGAACAGCACTGGTCTGATATGGGTGATTTGGACATGGGACTGGATCATTTCAGGCAACTCCATGTATTCCAAGTCCAGTCAATGAACTTTCACTGAATCCTTTCTATGAGCTAGTCATAGTGGATACTCACTTAGAGGGGAAAAGTAAACACAGATGAATAGAAAAGTACATAGAAGAAAGCCTCTCTGAAAGATTCAGATGTTTGGTAGTTCAAGAAGTCTTTGAAGCCAAGTGTGCTGGCACACTTCTGTAATCCCAGCAATTCAGGAGGCTGAGGCAGGAGGATAGCAAGTTGGAGGCCAGCCTCAGCAATTTGGTGAGACTGTCTCAAAATAAAAGTAAAAAAGCTGGGGGTATAACTCAGTGGCACAGTGCTTGCCTAGAATGTGCAAGCCCTGGGTTCCATACTCAGTACCAAAAAAAAAAAAAAAAAAAAAAAAGAGAAAGAGAAGAAAAAGAAATAATTAACTTGGAGACACTGTATTTGTTCTTGTTGTCAAGTGGAGAGTTTTCTTTGTATGATCTTTGAGGCTTATCCAATTCTCAGCTCAGTGACCGAACAAACCCCTTATCCTCTGGTCCAGGTAGTGTGTTAGGCAGCTTTCTGTCCCTGTAACAAAATACCCCAGAAAATCAGCTTCGAAAGAGGGATTACTGTGGCTCACAGTTTAGAGGTTTACGTCCAGGGTCATGTGGCCCCAGTAGGTGGGTGGAGGAAGCTGTCACTTCAGGGCAGCCAAAAGCAGCAGGAGAGACTGATGTCCCACGGTCCCCTTCAAAAGCATGCCCCTGTGATCTAACTTCCTTCTTTTAGGTCCCACTTCTTGAAGCTTCCACACCTCCCAGTAGCACAACAGGCTGGTGACCAGGTCTTAAACAAAGTGGCCTTTAGCAGATGCTTATCCAAACCATGGCAGATGGCTCAGCAAAGATCCTGAAGACCCCTAGTTGAAGAGTCCCTGGGGGCAGCAGGACAGGGGAAGGTGCCGCTGGGAGGGGAGAGGGTTTGTTCCTGCTTGGAACGTGTTTATCCCTGAACATGCCCTTGAAGAAGCGTAAGAACGGCCGGACTGGGCTGGAGCGGTGGCTCAGCGGTTTCGGCGCTTGCCTGGCAAGCACGAGGACCTGGGTTCAAACCCCAGCACCACGTACACAACTGAGTGTTGGAGCAACTAAGGCCACGTGAAAAACTAAAATAAAGTTGTTTCTCTCTTTCTCTGTCTCTCTCACTGTCCCTCTCTCTTTAAAAAGAAAAAAAGAATGGCCGGACTCAGGTTCTTCCCAGTGGCCAGGCAAGGCTCAGAGACGAAGGTGCTACGCTCCCTGCTGATTCAGTGTTTTGACTTTTCCAGGGTACGCAGAAAATATGCCTTCCGTACAGCCCCACAAAAACCCTCTCTGTGAAGTCCATCTTAAGGTGAGTACGGATGAGCAGAAACTCTGAGCTGCAAGCTGGAGTCTGTTTTTTTAGAATCTATTTCATTTAGTTTTCATCTGTCTTTGTTTCTCCGACGCTTAGTTGCGTATGCTGTGCTGGGGTTTGAACCTGGGTCCTCACACATGCCAGGCAAGTGCTCCAACCACTGAGCCACCCTCTATGAGCTGTCTTCCCTGGAAGCCCTCTGCGTTAGCATTCCCTCATAAGATCTTGAGAGAAGCCCCATAGCACAGGGGCCGTATAGCCCCCATTTTTTTTTCTTTTCTTTTTTTTAAGAGAGTAGATTTTTTTTTAATTTTTTCATCTTGTTTTTGTTTTTCCAACACTTAGTTGTGTACGTGGTGCTGAGGTTTGAGCCCTGGTCCTTGTGCTTGCCAGGCAAGCATTCTACCACTGAGCCACTGCTCCAGCCTGGTCCCCGTTCTGTAGAGGAGGAAACGGAGGCTCCTATAGAGAAAGCCACACAGCGAGTGTGTCCCGGAGCTGGCAGATTCCACGCACCACTCAAGCGTCTCCACACCGCCTTCATTGCCTGCTTCTGTTCTCTTGCATTCACTTGGACACTTTGGTCTTAGAAAGAAAATCAAGAAATATTTTTCCTTTCATTTCTCTACTTTGAAATAGAAACCCAGATGTCAGCAAAAGCTGCTGTGAGGAGAATATGCTTGTTCTTCACCCAACAGAAATTAAATGATTGGAACATCTGGCTGCTCCCTGTCCAGCTGCCTTCTCTGTGCCCCCACCTTCCCACCCCGTCGCGGGTCTCTCCCAGGCTTGGGTGGCAGCCTCCCCTGGGGAGTGCCACCACACTGATGACTGGCACTTTTCCCCAGCTAAGATGTCACATCCTGATACCCTGCTCCCTTGTCCGCACTCTGCTAAATGCGTTACAGGCCCCGTAAACCTTTGAATTAGCTCCGGGAAGTCCATCTGTGATTGTCTTCATCTGCTTATCAGTGTTTGGAGCTCCAGAGGTGAGGGGATTTGGCAAAGATCTCACAGCTGGTAAGCTGCCCAGCTGGGATTTAAACCTAGGCCCATGTGAACCCCGGGCTTGGGCTCTTAACCACTAATGCCGGCTTGAGTGAGGGAGAAAGCTGTTCCCAGGGGCCTGGTGATGTTTTTCTAGTCCTCTGCAACTAGGTGGTGGCGGGAGATGTCTTCAGCATGTCAAAGCTGCAAGTTTTATGGCCTGGATATCTCACAGTGACAGACTTGACTCCGTCAATTAAAGACGAAGATGAAGAAGTAAAAACTTCTACATCCCGTCCTCAAGCCTCGTTTAGTCTGCAAATTGCAGGCCTCCTCCGTCTGCTCTAAGCCTTCCCATTTCCCTCCGGAGCGGTCTGAGGCCTGAGTGAAAGAAGCATCAACAAGGTCGTGTTTTGTTTTTGCTGCTTCTAAGGATCCATAAATTTTAACTTGCTATGAAAGCAGTACTTTGAATTATTCTGGCTTAAGATTTCTGTGACTCTTTTTCCCCCCTAAAAGTTGCTCTGAATCCTTTCTTCCTTACGTTCAAAGACCAGGTGTTCCTTTAGCGGAATTTCCTTTAGTTGCAGTTCTCTTAGGTAGATGAGAATGCCCTCACTTCTCAGTACCACTCACAGCCAGAGCTGACTCTGGGTGTACGCAGAGTCAGATTAAGCCTGGTTTCAAGTCCTCGCTCTGCTCTTCGCTAGCTTCCTTAGCCTGTTGTTTATTTTCCAAGCCTTAATTAATTCTCTTTTTAAAATGGGGACAAAGGACAGGGGGCATGGCTCATGGGGAGAGTACTTGCCTGCCACGCACAAGGCCATAGTCAGCATCACACTCACAAGTCAAACAGGGACAAAACAGTAAGCACATGAAGCCTCTAGCAGGGCGTGCACGCCTGGCGTGGCCTAAGTCCTCCATAGGTATCGGTGCTTCCTTCTGCCTCTCCTTGTGAATATGGGAATCGTCGGTGAAAAGGGCCTGTCCGAAGGAAAACATTACAAAATACTCTTAAGAGGCTGGAGCCATGGCTCAGCAGTTACAGTGCTTGCCTGGCATGTGCAAGGACAGAGGTTCGAACTCCAGAACCACATACACAATGAAGTGTCAGAGCAACGAAAGCCACATGAAAAACTAAATAAAATTGATTCTCTCTCTCTCTCTCTCTCTCTCTAAAAAAAGGGGGGGGTTGCCCCATGCAGCTGAGCAATTGCCCAAGGAAGGAGACATCAGTTATCTTATTCACATTTCATCGTTTTTCTAGTAAATTAAGAATCTAGTAAATTAAAAATAAGAGTTTTCATTCCTAAAAATAAGAATTTCTAAGAGTTTTAAAAAGGTTGCCTGAAACCGATGATCCTCATTGCTGCCCCTCATTACGTGGGCTTCACTCGGGGACAGCTCAGTAGAATGTGGAGTTTGGTGGCTTTCATTTGGTTCATTCATAGATCGCTTGTATGTGGGTTTGCTTGTGCTGGGTGCCAGGCCTTGAGAGAATCCAGCGGTGATATTCTAGAATGTTCTAAACTGCTCAAGCCTCCAGCGCTGCAGCTCATTCTGTGTATTCTGTTTCAGTGCCATGAATCTGGACAAATTTGAGAAAGGCCCTAGGGAAATTTTTCATCCTGAGATACAAAAGGTAATGGAAAATTTTGTTCTTCATAATTGTGTAGAATCGATCACCGTGTGTGATAGAACTGACAGGGCTTGTGAGGCACCTGTGTGGCTTTTCAGTCATCCTCACGGAGAACCTCGCATCTGCGATTCTGGTCTGCTGGGTCTGAGGAGGAGCCTGAGGTGGCTGTTTGTCAGAAGTTCCTTGAGCGGTTCCACCATCTAGCAGGAGACAGGTCCTCAACCCCCAGCCAGTAAGGTGTACCTTCAGGAAGTTCCCACTGGCTTAAAAGCCAGCCTTCCTCCTGAGTGATACGGAGCCATGTGGAATATGAGAGATTTTTATAAATTAATAGAACACACGGTGGCCATGGGGCTCTTACGTAGAACTGTGCCAATTATCAGGATCCAGGGTGCCCAGAAAGCAATCCCTGCTCTCTTAGGGACTTTATTTATATATTTTTTTAAAGGCAGAGAGGGACAGTGTGAGAGAGAGAAAGAGAGAATATATTTTTTATTTAGTTTTCCATGTGGCTTTCGTTGCTCCAACACTTTGTTGTGTACGTGGTGCTGGGGTTTGAACCAGCGTCCTCGTGCATGCCAGACAAGCACCGTAACCACTGAGCCACCACTCCAGCCCCCTCTTAGGGACTTTTTTTTTTTAAGAGAGAGGGACAGTGAGAGAGACAGAGAAAGAGAGAAACAACTTTATTTAGTTTTTCACATGGCCTTTGTTGCTCCAACACTCAGTTGTGTACGTGGTGCTGGGGCTTGAACCAGTGTCCTCATGCATGCCAGGCAAGCGCCGAAACCGCTGAGCCACCGCTCTAGCCTCCTCTTAGGGACTTTTAAAGGGAGAAGCAAAATTTAGTCAAAATCTGGATTAGGTTCAGTAGAAAATATCAACCACACTTCTGTCTTGCAGCCGTAATCATTTTAGCTCTGGAAACGTAAAACCCAGCCGTCACTAGCAGTGCACCAATCACATGGTGAAGCTGAGATGTGCAGGCACTGGGTGACCGGGGATGGGGCTGAGAGGCAGCTTGGAGTTCTGTCCAGGAGCCAGCAGGGAGCCAGCGAGGTCTGTGGGTTAGAAGAGCCACGATTAAGCTGTGTGTTCAGGAAAGTAAGTCAGGGCATGAGGATTGGTAGGCGCGTAGCAACCCTGATTGCAGCTCTTACCTTAGAAACAGCAAGCTTTGAGGTCATTGGCTCTCAGCCTTGCTTACCCCAAATAGGGTTGTGAGTCTCATATCTGTTATTTTTATTTGATTTTTATTTATTTATTTTTAATTTGTTTTTAAAAAAAAATTTTTTTTTGAGACAGGGCCTAAGTTCTGAAGCTGGTTTTGAACTTGTGATCCTCCTGCTCAGTCTCCTGAGCCACTGGGATTACAGGCATGTGCCACTGCACCCAGCTTAATTTTTAAAATAATATTTGAACACTGTCCTAGCCTGAGACAAAAACTGAGACAGAAATGAGTACATTAGGTTAAACTAAGCAATTTTAAGCCACAGCATGCTTAGAAGTGACTACAGCATATTTGAATTGCAAATACGTCAGTACCCTGGTGCCTTTGTCACTTCATTATAAATACTCCTAACCCTTCCTTCTTCAAGCCTGGGTGTGACCACACCACTAACCCCACCCTCCAGACACACCCCAAAGCCCCAAAGCCGTGGGACTTATTGCTGACAGATCGCCCCAGGGCCATCTCTCTCAGCCATGCTGTCTGCTGTGTGCAGAGTGGAAGAGCACAGGAGGAAATACCCAGCAGCATCCTGCCTCCCTGCATCATCACTGCGCCCCATAATGTCTTGATGTTTCCTTCAACGAGGAACCGTGCTGGAGCATCCAGCCTTCCGCGGGCTGTGTGTGTGTGCAGGGCGTGAGGCTGTCCCTCAGGCTGTTAAAGTTTTCTGCAGGTTGCCCTGGGAGCCCCTGAGCAACAGGCCCCAGGCACCGGGAAAGAGTTCTTGGCACAGGCCCCAGAGACTTCACCGCGCAGGGGCATCTCCCAGCAGGAGGGAGAGCTGCTCCGTCAGACCTGGCTGCTAAACTGTAGTGGTGTCTTTCTCTACCAGAAGAATATGTCATTAAGCCCACCTCCCGGGGATGGAGGAACCATTTCTGCTTCCATCCGCCAGCTGTTTCCAGATAGTTGAGATGCGACTCTCCTACATGACCAGGGATTTTATAAAAATCTGCAAGGCTGAATTTGAACTTTTTTTTTTTTTAAGAGAAAAGGACAGTGAGAAAGACAGAGAATCAATTTTTATTGAGTTTTTCACATGGCTTTCGTTGCTCTGACACTTAGCCGTGTACATGGGTGCTGGGGTTTGACCACATGTACTCGCGCATGCCGGGCAAGCGCTGTAACCGCTGAGCTACCGCTCCAGCCCCTGAATTTGAACTTTCAAAGCATTTCTTGGTTTTAAAAAAGTATTTGTAAAATCTCTCTCTCCCAAGTAATTCAGTCATATAGATATGAAAAAAACAAATCAGTGTCAGCCCCAAGCTGATGGTTAGAATCCTACATCCTTCAAAACACCACCAGGAGGACTGCACTAAGAAACACTCCTGCTAGCCAAAATTCCACCTTCAAGCCTAAAAGTACAAGCTGGGGAGCAGAAAGTGGACGTACTAATGCTCACAATTTCAGGAACAAGGGTATTTTAAATCCCGAGTAATGTTAAGTTGGACCTTGCAAAGCAGAAACACTTGACAGATGCACCTGCTCCTGAAGAGATGGGACCTGAAATAAGGAAACCGAAAGGTAGATGCCACCGGGCAGCCTGTGACACCCCTGGCCCCCATAGCTGAGACCCCTCCCCTGAGTCAGCAGGACTCCTGCTGCCTGGCTGCAGGGAACAACCCCCACTACCAAGCCAGGGACAGTGGTAAAACGTCCCCAGCACGAGCGCCTCCTTGTCTTACTCCCCACAGCAGATGGGAAGGAGCGCTGTGGGTATCACGAGAGGGCTCCAGATCTGTCACTTACTGGCAGACCTCATGACCTTCACTCAGGCCAGTCCAGGCCTCCAGTTCCTCACCAGTGGCTCCAGGACACTGTGGAAACTGTGAAAAGAGCTTTACAGCGAAGTGCACAATGGCATGTGAATACGAAGGTGTCCCAAATGAAAAACACATGATAATTCTGGTTTTCCCCAGAATTCAGAAACAACCGAGATCACAGAGCTCTGAATGAAAGAGGCTTCCTGTTAACTAAAACGGGGACCTGCACGCCTCGCACAGTTCTTTCAGAGTTGCCTCGGGCAAGAAGGAGGAGAGGGTCCCTTCAGCCCCCTCCACCTGCACCCTCTCCCCATCCCTGTCCTCCCCAACCTCCGCTCACCCACTGATTCCTGCCAGAGCTGCTAGCTTTGGTGTCCACCTGTCAACCAATATCTGCTGTCTTAGAAGGTTCTGGAGAAATGGAACTTGCACAGATTGATATACGGAGGGACTAGGAGGGAGAAGGAGAGAAATCAGAGGTGGGTTACCTCTCTGTCACACACCAGGTTTCCACATGCACAGCCACCTGCTCAGGTTAGGACAGATGTGATGCTTGGGTAGTGGGTGAGGAAACAGACCCAGATGGGCTCAAAGACTTGGACCAGACACTTCAGGTCGTAACTGAGGATCCAAAGCCTGGATTCTTCAGGGTCACTGCTCGTAGGAGAGGGTTTTAGGAGAGGAGCAGACCTAGGGCCCTGCAAATCACAGGGGACGAACCCAGATTCTTGGCTCCCACCTCTGGTCATAATTGTGTTCTTTTTGTTTAGTTTTGGTTTGGTTTTGTTTTTTTAAGAGAGAGAGAGAATCAGCTATATTTAGTTTTTATCTGGTTTGGTTTATCTGGTTTTTGTTGCTCTGACATTTAGTTGTGTGTGCTGCTGGGGTTTGAACTCAGGTCTTCACACATACCAGACAAGCGCTCCAACCACTGAGCCACCGCCCCAGCCCCATAGTTGTGTTTTATTTTCTTTCCCCAAAAAAGGATTCATAACCAACTTTTGTTATTTTCAAAACGTTTTAATGCAAAACAGTGTAATTTAACTGAAGCTGGCGTCCGTAGAAAGCCAGAAAAAATGCCCACCCTTACACGCGCACTGACTTTTGAAACTTGACTTGACAGGACTTGCTGGTTCTGGAGGAACAAGAGGTGAGTATTTCCACGGAGCCCTGCTCAGCCGTTTCCACCTCTGCATCAGTGTGCTTTCCTGTGGGTGCCCGCAGGTCTTCTCACCGACTGGGGGCTTGCAGGGCGGGTCCTGCCCACAGAAAGACTCCACTGAGGCTCTGGTCAAGGCATACCTCAGAATTTTCTATGCTGCTAGCTCTAAAAATAGAAAAACAAGCTACTTAAATCTGCCATGACCAAGGTGAGTATGAGGTTTTAATTTCAATTAAAGTAAAAGATGTTTGTGGGTTAGCTATTAAACAGACTCAATATACATCCACATGCCCCATCTATGTTGTGTTTCTATGCCCTGTTGCCCCAGTGTTTAAAAATACATTGGGTTTTCTAAATACATGAGGGGAATGTCCAAAATACGATCTATAGCAGCTGAGTCGATAAATGATGGCATATTATGCCCCTCCGTGAACAGCAAGCCATTTGTCCTGTTGCTCAAGCCAAGCTTGGTAAAATCTTTTTTTTCCTTTTTTTAAAGAGAGAGGGACAGTGAGAGGAAGAGAGAGAGAGAGAGAGAATCAATTTTATTTAGTTTTTAACGTGGCCTTCGTTGCTCAGACACTTTGTTGTGTATGTGGTGCTGGAACTTGAACTTGCATGAGAGGCAAGCGCCATAACTGCTGAGCCACCACTCCAGCCCCAGCTTGGTAAAATCTTTAATACCTGTCTTTCTCTCACACCCCATTTCTTTCTTTCTTTTTTTTTTTTTTTAAAGAGAGAGGGACAGTAAGAGAGAGAAAGAATCAGTTTTATTTAGTTTTTCATGTGGCTTTTGTTGCTCTGACACTTTGTTGTGTATGCGGTGCTGGGGTTTGAACCCACATCCTCAAGCATGCCAGGCAAGTGCCAGAACTGCCGAGCCACCGCTCCAGCCCCTCAGACCCCATTTCTAATCCATGAGCACATCCTGTTGATACTTCCTCAAAGTATCCCTAATCCAGCTGCCTCTCACACCTCCACCATGACCTCTCAGTGCATTGGCACCACCCCCATCTTCTCTGGCCTGAATCATGCAGGCCAGAGCTCCATTTCTCAGTTTTATGTCCTTCCTGAGGGGATATGTCCTTGAAGCAACAAGAGTCCCTGTTATGGTGACCTGTGGAGGTATGAACAATGGTCAGTATCCTTCTGAGCTTCTTGGAGAACTGTGTGACCCAGGCATTCTGAGTTGATCCTGCATCTTCTCAGCTAAGATCTGTTGGGACCTTTTGTCCCAGTTCTAGCCGATTGTAGCGGTAAGCTATCGGCTGCAAAGACAGGCAGGGAAAAAGTTAGAGAATACCGTCAGTGATGTTCCTGAAAGGTTAGCTGTTTAATTAAGTCACGTCAGGGTCCTGAAACCCGTGTTTTATTTGGCACCCTCAGGAGAGAACTTGGTGTCCCATGCTGTAAGACACACTGGGAGGGCAAAAGAACTGCAAGGACAGGTGAAATCCTCGAAATACAGAGGGTTGTCCAGATGGGAGAAGCAAGTTGTGGAGTTTTGAATAAGGCCATCCTTTCCCAATTCTAAGAGACTCTTCTGGAATCATTAGGACTTTAGTTTCCCCTCATACTTACTTTTTTTTTTTTAAGAGAGGGATAGTGAGTGAGAAAGACAGAATCAAGTTTATTTAGTTTTTCATGTGGCTTTTGTTTCTTGGATACTTGGTTGTGTACGTGGTGCTGGGTTTGAACTCGTGTCCTCACACATGCCAGGCAAGTACCATAATCACTGAGCCACCACTCCAGCCCCCATACTTCACTTTTTGTAGAAGAAATATAATTCCTATCATACTAATAATTCTAAAGAACGTGACTGCACATTGCTTTGAAAGCATGTGAAGTTTTGTTTCATTGTTTAGAACTTAAACTTTCTTTTTAAGTTCCATACAAGTAGGAATGACAAATATGATCTTGTCCGTGTGACTAAGCAGGATTTATGTGCTGAGCAAACCAGTGCTCCCTGATTCCCTCCAGTTACCTCCCTCTGGGGCCCAAGTCTGCTCTTGAGAGCTCCCCTGCATCCCTCACGATCTAGGAGTGCAAGTTGCAGCCAGACTCCTGATGCACGAGGGGCCTTCTGTCTCATGGCTCCTGATGCACTAAAGGCCTTCTATTGGGTGACTCCTTCCGATAGGAGCTGTCAGGGGTGGGGTGGGGCTCAGAGAGAGGGTGTCCTTGGCATGGTACAGCTCTGGATTCAGTCCCCCATGCCAGACAACAGCAACAACAGGAAAAGATGCACTGGTCAGTTCGGCCAGATCAAACAACCTTCCTCAAATATGAGGAGTCGTTATGTTGAGCAGGGCCTTGATTTCTGGAAACAGAAGAGAGTTCCATGTTAGTCCTGGACATCATCTGGGAAGTCCTAGAAACCAAATTACCTAAAGGAACCTGTAAGAGAGTTTAAAAACTCAATGAGGCCTTGTAATATCAATCTTCCTGGAACCTTCATCTTAAACAGGAGGTTCCCTATAATTTATCATTTCAACTGGTACCTTCTTGAGAATAATTATTAATAACACCAGGAAAACAGGCAGAACAGTTTCAATCCAGGGCAGTCTTGGAAAACTTGTTTGCGTGATCTCTCTGCCTAAAAGTGACCTTGAAGATCCTGTGCCTTCATATGCATAAAGATTCCCATCCTGCATCCTCTGTGCCCTACAGACTTTGTAGTTCTTTAGTCTGACCCAGATACCATGTGATGAAGACTTAACAGCCCTGCAATACCAGTCCTTCTGGGGTCTCCACACAAGCAGGAGGAGCCCTCAGCAAAGCGACCCGGGAGTATGCTGCAGTCTCAGAACAGCGCCATAAAGCTCTGACAACCTTCGATCCCAGCTTGCTGTAGCTCTCAGCCTTGCTCACCTCAGAACTGTCTAGAGAAGACTATCCCATGACATCAGCAAGAGCCCAAGTTCTACCTCCACCCCACCACTTAGTACTGAATCTCTGTTTCCCTGGACTTCCCTGTCCTGTCTATAAGTGAAAGGGTGGCCTCTGTGGGCTCTCAGCCCCTGCTTATCCTAACAGGCTGTTTGTTTGTGGCCTGTAGCTCTGATCATTGGCTTGATCCATTTTCCCTGGGCTTTCTGGCCGTCGGTGTGGCTGGACCTGATCCTGGGCTGCGACAGCCTGCTGGTTGTTCCTCTACTCCAGCAGCTCTCAGGGTGGACTCCCTGAACAGCAGCACCAGCCCCCCAGACTGCATTGGAAACTTGGGTAGGACCAGCAGTCTGCTCTTGCAGGTCCCCAGGGCGTCCGATGCCTGCTCAGCTTGGAGCACCACTGCTCCAGACTGTGTGATTGTTCCAGGAAGGCTGCCTCTTAGAACGTGTGTCGCTGCAGATGCTTTTTAAGGAGTCCACACGAATGCAACAGTTGCCAGAGGCTGGGGAAGGGTTCCGGGTGGAAGGGTCAGCCGGGGTTGTCCTCCCCTTTCCTACCTCTGGAGAAAACCACTGTCACCAATAGGTGTGCATCTGCCTTGCGGGCGTGCTAGGGACAGAAAAATGTTTAGAAGCACAGCCTCAGATTATGGGGTTTCACATTCTTAATGCTCCCACATCCTGTTGTCCCAAATCCTGGCTCCTGCCTTGACCTTCCACCTCTGACCCATTGATCAGTGCTCTGCATGCTGTCCCCTGTCTGTCCCTTGATTGACCACCAAGAACTCCCCACCTAGTAGTGGGTCACATGACCTTGCAGGAGGTTGATTCTCTTCTAAAAATAGAATTTTAAAAAATTATGAAATGCTTCAGGCATACAAAAAAGTGAAGAGAATCATATAATGAAAATCAGTAAACCCACTACCCAGCTTAAGAAAAAACCCACACTTGGGACCCTGTTTCCCACTCTCTGACCCCGTTCCTCTGTCATCCTCCCTTCCTGTGGACACTGCCCCACAGGATCCGGTTTTCTTAACTCGGTGCTTGATGACAGCTGCATATTGGGCGAGCGACTGCTTGCTTGGCTTCTTTTTTTCCTCTTGCACATCTGTTTTGTGATTTGTTCAGATTAAACATCTTTAGGAATTGGAGAAAATGAGCTTTTAGTATAAATTGCTCACAATTTCCATTTCTGTTTCTAAAAGAGTCCACAAGACACCAGCCTGAGATTGTTATGTTCAGCTTCGAATGACAATGAGCTCTCCTCTGCTGCCTGGGATTGGGACTGTTGCCGATGGGTGGATTAGAAGATGTTGCCAGTCCCCTGGGTTGCTGTGGCCATTTATCTGGAGCACTGTGTTGCCCCAGGATGGACCTGGCATCCTGCAGAGGCCACTAGTAATGAGACTGCAAATGAGTTAACTCACATAGAAGTATATGGTCTCATCTGTAAGCTGTAAAAACCTATGAAAAAAACAGTGATTGTTGCTCACATTGTCAAAATCAGAATGGATATGAGGGAGGAATCCCCCAAGTACCCATCCTGGTGACAGCTCCTCTCAGGGCTGTGCACCCTCTGATGGTATGATTAACTTTCTTACCTTTTGTCTTCTTACCGTAAGGGCTCTGTGAATTTCAAGTTTGGGGTTCTCTTTGCCAAAGATGGGCAGCTTACTGATGACGAGATGTTCAGCAATGGTAAGTGCACACGGTCCCCCTCTGCAGATGGGACCCCACCCTGCCTTACTGCAGTGGTTTTTTTTTTTCTTTTTTATAAGAAAGAGGAACAGGAGCCGTGGCTCAGCAGTTATGGAGCTTGCCTTGCATGCGCAAGGATGCAAGTTCAAACCCCAGCACCACGTACACAATGAAGTGTTGGAGCAACAAAAGTCACATGAAAAACTAAATAAAATTAATTCTCTCTTTCCCTCTTTCCCTCTCTCTCTCTCACTGTCCCCTTCTCTTAAAAAAAAAAAAAGAAGAAGAAGAAGAAGCAGCTACATGAGCAAGTGGGCTTTACTGGGGACTTCATTGCATCACTCTAGAGCTGTGATAATAATTTTTAAAAAAATAAAAAGAGGCATAGTGAGCGATAAAGAAAGAGAGGATCAATTTTATTTAGTTTTTCATGTGGCCTCTATTGTTCTGACACTCGTTGTGTATGTGGTGCTGGGGTTTCAGCCCACGTCCTTGCACATGCCAGGCAAGCACTGTAACCACTGAGCCACAGCTCCAGCCCCCTTGCTGCAGTTTTGACAGTCAAAACTGAACTCATTGGAGTCATTACTCCACGGGGAAAGTTTTACAGAATTTCAGGGTAAATTTTGTACGGCAGTTGTTGCCTGCTTACATTCATTTGACGAATATTTACAGATTACCTAATTTCTATAGTCTGTGCTCTGGGCAGTAGAGATACAGTCTAAGTGGAGAAGCACATGAATTTGGAGAATTTGGTTCTGCAGAATCTCAAAAACGGGGGGAACCTTCCTGTGACTTTTATGGCTGGGAGAGTTATACAAAGGTGAGCTCTTCCCCAGGTTCAGCACTTTTGGTGTTAAATACCTGTTGGTTATTGGTGGGAGCAGCACTGATGTTTTCATTCTGCAGTGCTGGGCACTCGTGATGCCCTCTGGCAGTAGCAAGGCTGGTTCATGTGGTTCCGCATTTCCTTTCCTTGGATTCTGGGGTTGTGAAACTTCATCATGGTCCCAGGAGGAAGGGAAGGTGGCTTCGTGCTGCGCACTGCACACACCAGCAATGCCTCCACGCCTGACGAGTGTTGTCAGTGTGCAGTTAGAAAACAAGGATTCGGTGACTCCTGTACTTGTCATACTTTGCCTCTTCCTGCAGAAATTGGAAGTGAAGCTTTTCAAAAATTTTTGAATCTCCTGGGTGACACAATAACTCTCAAGGGCTGGACAGGCTACCGCGGCGGTCTGGACACCAAAAGTAAGCTTGCCTTTTGATTTGTTTTGTTGTAACTGGTAGAATTTTGTTAATTAACCTGTTTGAACTTATACCCCAGATGAGGGAAGGGATGGACCCGAGACACAACTGGGCAGAAGTCAAGCATCACACCCAGTCTGACATGGGTCACTGGACTCGTTCAGTGCCTCCATTGAGCTTTGCAAGACTAAGTGAGCCCTCACAGCCCTCGGAGGTGGCAGGAGCCATGGTCCACCCATACACACAGCCACACACCACATAATGACATTTCCATCAATGACATCTATCACAGTGGTCCCATAAGATCATATCGCCTAGTGACACTGAAGCCATCTCAGGTTGTGTAAGCACACTCTGCAAGGTCCACACGGCTCTCAGAACATGTCCCCACCATCAAGTGATGGCCAGCTATACTTACTGTTGAGCTCCATCCATGCCAGGACTGCACCGGGCTCTGGACGTTGAGTGGATGAACCAATATGACCCCATATGACCCCGCCTTCCTAGAAGCCTGGAGTTCCCTGAACAGCATGGACGTTAAACTGATGACTGTCAAATCCATTAGCCCTAAGTAATTACAAGAACTTCGAAGTACAGTGCCGTCGAGGCGCTGTGCCAAGTCTGGGGGGTTGGGAGGCGTCTGGGGGAAGTGGTGTTTGTGGTGAGGCAGGGGTGAGGCAGGGGTGCTGAGAGGGAGCAGCTGCAGCCTCTTCAGCAGAGGAGAGCATTCCAGGCAGGGGCACACCTGTGAGGTCCCCGAGGCTGGGAAGAAGGTGATGTGTTCTAGAAACTAAAAGCCTACTTTTATGACTGCAGGGAGCAGAGGGACCGAGAAGGCTACCCGATGCACTGGAGAAGGGAGCAGGGGCCACCCTGTGGGAAGTGTGCAGTCCCCTGGGATGTCATGAGTGGGGAGCTGTGAGATCAGGTCGGCCGGCACCTTTGGGCGGAACTGTAGAGAATGGTCTGGATAGAGCTGGAGGAGCCAGCGGAGAGGCGGTTGCCATCGTCCAAACTGGAGGTGTTGGCCACCATGGCTGGAGGGGCAGCAGGCTGGCAGGGAGAAGAGTGCACAAATCTAAGAGCCCTTTCCAAGGCAGAGGGGATCCTGTGCGGATGGAAGAGTTGGGGGTGGAAAGGAAGAAGGGACCCCCATCATGGCACCTGGTTTCTGACCTAGGGGAGCTAGCTGGCCTCTGGTGGCAGCTACGGTGAGACTGGGAGCATCTGAGAGCCAGGTCTGGGGTCTGCGGCCTAAGAGGGGATGGTAGATAAGGTCCAAGGTCAGATCTCAAGTCTAAGTAGCATTTCCGACATTTTCCTGGGCTTCTCCTTCTGTGTTTGATTTTCACAGTCAGATCTTTAGAACAGTCAGGCAGGTGGTCTGAGGCCCCTTTAGCCTAAATGTGACAAGCTTAGAATCTGGGTACCCTGGCCCACCAGGCTACATTGGTGTCGTTTCACAAATTCAGCGTTCTGGATCAGTGTGTGGGAGAGCTGCCTGGAAGTAGGTTAAGTGACAGGTGCAGGGGTGGAGGGTGCCCTCCCAGCTTCCCTAGAACCAGCTCTGTGTGCACGTGGCAAATCCCCAAGTGCCTGCAAGCTCATCCCTTCATGGCCAGCCTCAGCCTCCCCGTTCTGGTGTAAGCCACCGTCCGCAGAGCTCCAGAGGTAGCCAGCACTCTGCCAAGCACTTGTGGGTATAACCTTGTTGAGTCTTCCCATCCCCCATTTTCAAATTAAGAAACTGCGGCCAAGAGAACAGTGAGATGACTTGTTAAAGAAACCATAGCTCAGGGCTGGAGCTGTGGCTCAGCAGTATTGCACTTGCCTGGCATATGCAAGGACCCGGGTTCCAACTCCAGCACCATGCACACATCTAAGTGTTGGAGCAAAGAAAACCAAGTGGAAAACTAAAAAAAAAGATTGATTCTTTCTTTCTCTCTCATTCTCACTCTTCCTCTCTTAAAAAAAAAAAAAGAACTATAGCTTAAAATTAAGAAAATTCAATAAAACAAACCCTTAAACTTTGGGCGGGGCCGGGGGGAGTAACATAGCTAATGAGAACTTGAATCCAAGTCTGCGTAACTACAAAGCCGCTGCTTTTAACCACTGCACAGTTCTGCCAGAAGCATAACTTCCTTTTTTCCTGTGGACATGATAATTGTCATCTTTTTATTTTTTAAGAGAGAGGAAAGAGAGAATTAGCTTTTTTTGTTTTTTCATGTGGCCTTTGTTTCTCTGACACTTAGCTGTGTGTGTGGTGCAGGGGTTTGAACCCGGGCTCTTGCACATGCCAGTCAAGCGCTCCACCTGCTGAGCCACCCTCCAGCCCCCATGATGTCATCTTGTGTGGATTTCATTCTGTGTGTCCACAGCAACTGGAAGGCAGAGAACTGTAGCACATTGTGCTTTTAGCTCAGATTTCTCCTGACCTCCCCATCGGTGAGTGGGTTTAGAGAGAAAGGAGATCTCTCCAGGTGGGTAGGAGCCCTGCATCAGGTGGGGAGTTGATAAGGGTGATCCACTGTTGCTTCCGCTCAGCAGATATGCAGAATGAGCTTTGAGAGTGGACTCGCTGTCTGCTGCATTCCTCCTCCTGCAAATAAAAACCATTTCCCTCTGGCCTCAGAACGTTCTGCACCCACTAAATGCACACTTGTATTTTGCAGATGACACCACAGGGATACACTCAGTTTACACTGTGTACCAAGGGCGCGAGATCATGTTCCATGTCTCCACCATGCTGCCATATTCCAAAGAGAACAAACAGCAGGTACGTGTGAACAGGGCGCTTTAAGAACACAAACCATTGAACAGCGCCTGAATGTGGACAGAGCTCTGTACTGCTTTTATGGAATTGGGGACTGTACATTTCTGTAGTAGAAAATCGCTTTCCATTTAGGGATGCTTTTTATAGTCATACCCTTAAGCTTTCAACAAGACTTCGGAAGCTCTATTCTTTCTATTCTCACAACAAAGAAATAAAAGGTCAGGGGTAATAATGTTCACGTGTGTGAACATGTAGGTGTATTGGCACGTGTATGGTTTTATAGGCTCGTATCAGTCTGTATTGTGTTACTATAATGAAATGCCTGAGTTTGGGTATTTTGTAAAGAAAAGAGGTTTTTAGCCTACAGTCGTGTAGATTCAAAAACATGGCACTCATCTGCTCAGTTCTAGTGAGGGCCTCGTGGCAGATGGTGCCATGATGGCAGTTGCTTGTATGGAGGAAATCACATGGCCAGACAGGAAGCAGGAGACAGGGAGGCACCAGGCTTGTAAGAACCCACCCTCGAAGGACCCACAAGAGCACGAATGGACTCCCATGAGCAAAGTACCCACCCCACTTGAAGACCTTGCCCCTCCCGAGGCCCCACGTGTTAAGGGCCCCGCCACCTTTTGACACCATGCTGAGGGCCAGCTTTCAGCACCTGAGCCTTTGGGGACATGCTCACCCCCAGCGAGACTGCCCGGAGACGGACGCGTGTGGGTGTCGCCTTGCTTTTCGGGTTGAGTGTCGGGGCTGTGTGGAGCGGGGGCTCCCTGCGCGCCCCTGCCCACCCCAGAGGCTGCCCACTTTCAGGGGAAACTTCCCAACTCAGACGCTGCAAAGACGCGTGCTGCTGGTTGCGAGGGCTGCGGCTGGGGCTCCATTTAGCCTTTTAGGAGATTCTTTTTACTTCTTCACCCATTGAAGGCTTCTGTGTGAGTAAGCGTCTCTGGCACATGGCCAGTTGTTAGCAGAGTGGCAGGAAATGTGAACCCAGAGAGGGTGTTAGGGCCAAAGAGCCCCCCAGTCCCTGAGCTGGGTGTGCCCACCTGGGACTTCAGGACTGCGCTCTGGGCCCCTGCCCCCTGCTCCTCCTGGCCCTCCTGGTGCCTGCGTGGGAATCATTCTCCACTCTCTCATGTCTCTTCCATGTTCCACTTGTCGGGAAATCCCATGTGCTCCAACTTCAAGAAACGCCCAAACTCGGACCACTGGTCACCCGGATTGTGCCGTAGCTTCCTTCCCCCTCCCTGCCTTGCCCTTGTCCCCTGACAGGCAGCGTCTCAGTCCAGCAGCCAGAGTGAGTCTTAAAATAACAGTCAGGTCATTTCTCTAACCACAGGACTCCCACTTGCAGGGATTGAAATCAGGGTGCTTAACCACTGAGCCACATCTCCAGCCACCCCCCCACTTTTTTTTTTTTTTTTTTTTGAGACAGGTTCTTGCTAAGTTGCTTAAGGCCCTGCCAAGTTGCAGAGGCTGGCTTTGAACTTGCAATCCTCCTGCCTCAGCCTCTGGAGCCTCTGGGATTATAGGCGTTCGCCTCCATGCCCTGCTCAGAGACTCTTAACTTAAAAACACCAACCCACCCACTCCTGGGGCCCCTTGAGCTGCTCTTTCTTCCTGTATCATTTGCTCTTTTCAAATACCCTGCAGATTACTTCTTGTACTTGTTTATTCTGCTTGCTGAGCATTCTTTGGGCCCCTCCCCTGCTACAGTATGAGGGAGGGCAGGGATTGTTATCTGCTTATTTCTGGCATACAGTAGGAGCCTGGTAATTGTTGTTTTAAACATATAAAAGCTTGGGGCTGGAGCGGTGGCTCAGCAGTTACAGCACCTGTCTGGCGTGCATGAGGACACGGATTCGAACCCCCAGTACCACGTACACAACGAAATGTCAGAGCAACGAAAAACTAATTAAAATTGATTCTTTCTGTCTTACTGTCCCTTTCTCTCTTATAAAAGCAATATATGTAAAACATATAAAAATGTATAAAAGATTACCGAAACATAGTTCACACCATGCAATTCACCCTCTTAAAGTGACGGGTGTGTAGACTGGGTGTTCACAGGGTCATCCAACGCTCATGGTCAGTTTAGGACATTTTCATCACTAGGAGAGAAGCCTCTTTCTCCTTAGCTCCCACCCACCTTGGTAACCATGAATCTACCCTCTATCTCTGGGTTTGCCTGATCTGGACTTTTCCTATAAATGAAGATACATTGTAGCATGTGTTAAAATTCCTTTTAAATTGCTAAATGATTTTCCATTGTATGGTGTTATACCACATTTTGTTTATTCCCATGCTCATGAATTAATAATTACTTCTCTTTATTGTGGCAATATATGTATAATATAAAATTTGCCATTGTGACCACTGTTCTTCGTACAGCTCAGTGCCATTAAGGTCATCACATCATTAGGTAACTATCGCCTCTGTCCACCTCCACAACTTTTTCTTCTCTTGAACTGAAACACTCTACCCATTAAACAACAGCTCTGCATTTCCCCTCCCTCTGCCTCTGATGACCACCATTCTACTCCTGTCTCCAGACTACTCGAGGTTCCTCCTGGTGGTAGGATGATGCATTTGTCCTTCTGGATCTCCTCCCTCACTTAACATGATGTGCTCTGCTTCATCCATGTTGTATGTTGTAGCATGAGTCAGGATTCCCTTCCTTTTTAAGCCTGAGTAATATTCCACTGCCGGTATGTACCACTTTTTTTTTTAATCCATTCATCTGTTGACACTGGGTTCTTTTTCACCTTTTGGCTCTTGTGAATAATCCTGCGCTGAATATCATTGTACAAACATATGTTTGCGTCCCTCCTTTTCATGAACTGCTGGATCTCATGGCACAACTGTGCTGATTTTTAGGCCCTTTTGCACAGTGACTCTGCCATAGTACATGGCAGTGAGCCAAGGTTCTGGTCTCTGCTCACCTTTGCTACTCGTGCGGTGTAAAGTGGGATCTCATTTGCTTGCACGTCCTTCGTGGTTAGAGGTGTGGAGTATCTTCTCATGTGCTTGTCATCCGTGTAGAAACCTTTGGGGAAAAGTTTCCGTGAGACGTTTGCCCTCTGCGCGTTGGATGTTTTTTGCTGTTGAGCAGCAGGAGTTCCTTACGTTCTGGATATCAGCCCCTTACAAACATGCCATTTGTAAATGCTTTCTCCCCTTCTCCGTGGGGCTGCTCCTTCCCTCTATTGACAGTGTCCCTGAGGATACAGAATTGCAAAATGCTGATGTGGTCTGCTTTATCTATTTTCTTCATCCTCTTCTTTTTTTCAGTACTAGATATCAAACCCAGGGCCTTGTGCATGCTAGACAAGAGCTCAGCCGCTGAGCTACATCCTCGGACCCTGTTTTTCTTTTTTGCCTGTGCTTTTAACATCATACCTCAGAAATCATTGCCAACAATAATTACTTTTCTTTTTTTGTTTGTTTTGTTTATTTTCCTGGGGGCACTGGAGATTGAACCCAGAAGTGTTCTACCACTGAGCGGCACACTCAGTCCTCCTTTTATTTTTTGAGACAGCACCTTGCTAATTTTCCCAGGCTGACCTTGAACTTGCAATCCTCATTCTTCAACCTCCTGAGTTACTGGGATTACACCACTGCCCCCAGCTATTGAATTGAATTGAAATTATGAGAAGCTATCTAAACCTCGATGTCCCCGTGAGCAAAATGGGCGTAACATCCTGCTGAAGCAGGCAGGAGCCCTGCCCTCCAGGAGCTTGCAGTGCGGAGTAGAGGCTGGGGAGCCTGGGCAAGCACATTACTACGCAAGACAGTGCTCAGCCCCAAGGAGGGGCATTGGAAAAGTGCTGTGGATACTCAGGGACTAAGAAGGCGACATCTGACCGTGATCAGGAGACTTCCTGGAGAGGTGTAACTTGTCCGGGCTTAGATGACAAGCCGTATGTGGGCTGGGGATGAAGCTCGGTGGTGGACTGAGGCCCTGGGTTCAATCCCAAGTGAAAAAAGGAAAGAGACAAGAGGAAATAAGCTGGCGCGCCAGGCCCTGGTGAGCTCACATGGCTCCGCGCGCTCATGGCTCCTCTCGGTCTCCTCAGCCGCAGGCAGCTGGCAGCTGAGCTGGGCAGCCGCCCTCGCCCTCCGCCCTGGAGTCTCAGGGCCTCTCACCGGCTCTGCCATGGCTTCTGGGTCTCCTCGCCTGTCCCTTTGGCACAGCAGATGTCGCAGGCCTCCCCAGTGTCCTGACAGGAGCAACAGAGGCTGTGGGGCTTTTTTTCCCTGGCAGTACCGGGAATTGAACCCAGGGGCGCTGTACCACTGAGCCACATCCCCAGCCCTTTTCTTTTTCTATTTTGAGACTGGGTCTCATCAAGTTGCCCAGACTGGCCTTGAACTTGTGGTTCTCCCGCCTCAGCCTCCCGATGTGCTGCAGTTACAGGCTCTCCTTTTAGAGACTGGACTGGGCCCCAGTCTAGGATCACATTTGTGACAGTTTATTCATTACTGCAATACGCAGCCAGCCACATGTGAGGCCAGTAAACCCCACCTGTCAGTGAGGGGAGTGAGATAGAATGAGTGCCCACCTTTAGTCCCCAACAGCCCAGAGCCAAGGATGCCCGGGATCCAGAGGAAATGGGAGGCATTCTGGTTGACCAGATGGGCAAAAGCTAGGCCACGGGAGGGCAGTCGTCCCTGTTGTGGTGAAGACAGCGTTATTGGTGACATCCCTGCCCATGGGTTCACACACTGTCTGTGGCTTTAGCCACAGAGCTGCCTCGCCGCGCAGAGGCCACATGGTCCTTGAAGTGGAACATATTCACTGTCTGACCCTTTACAGAGAAAACTTGTTGACCACAGGTCTAGGGATCATTTTGGAAAAGTCGCCTGGGGTCAGATCAGATAGAGCCACTGTTCTCATCCAGTATGCGCTTCAGAATTAGCCAAGGGGCTGGGCAAGTAGCAACAAAAACTAAGGCTTTTATAATGTCCATGTCTGCACCCCGTCCCTGGGAACTCATGTGCACCCTCTCATTCAGTGCCCTGCATGCCCAGCTCAGATGAGTAAAGATAAACTTGATAGGAGCAGGAGAGAGGAGAGAGTGGAGTCAGGAGGCTGGGGAGGAGGCTTCTGGAGAAGGGAAGACCAGAGGTCCTGCAGTCTGGCGTAGTCAGGAGGGAGGGGCCAGGGCAAGGAGGGGAGGGGCGGGGTCTGGTGGAGGCCAGGAGGCCCAGAGGCTGAGCTGCAGCTGGCTGCCAGAGGTTTGCTGCTCCGCAGGTGTCTGAGCAGCTTTCTCAGGGATGTCGTTTGTGCTCACCACAGGTGGAAAGGAAGCGCCATATTGGAAACGATATTGTCACCATCGTGTTCCAGGAGGGAGAGGAGTCTTCTCCCGCCTTCAAGCCGTCCATGATCCGCTCCCACTTCACCCGTATCCTGGCCTTGGTGACCGCTCTGGCTCAGCAGCCTCATTGGGTGTGATGGATGTGGTTTTGTCGCTGTGGTCTGAGCCTCCAGTTCTGAACTTTTTCTAGGTTTAACGTTTCCCCCTCTTCCTCTGGCTCCTGGATGGATTGCCCTCGGAGAATTCTTGATTTCTGAAATATTTTTCCTTTCCTCGGGTGGTCTATGAAATGAGGGAAACTTCTGCACCCACCAGTAATAAATGAAATTGAGGAATGATATGTGGTGAATCCTCTGAGAAATTTGCTTTAGGAATAAAAATTTTTAAGTTAACATAAAAAGCCCAAATCATTTTTCCTGGTAGATTCTAAGCCCTGACCATAGCTGCTGCATTACCACCTCTTAAAATCTGAGAAATGACAAAATTAATGTTTTAATTTGCTTCCTCTAATCCCTGTTCAGCTCATGGTGCCAGCAAATTCCTGTGATGAGACTGACGTCCCCATCAGTGTCTGAGCCCAGCTCAGCCACATAGCTGTCCAGAAGATCCCCAACCCTGACCCACTTGCTGTGGGTCACAGGCCACGACAGTGAGCCCCAAAGGCTGCGGCGCCATAGGCAAAGGGCAATCAAGAGGCCTTTCCAGAATAAGTTCCATCTGGTTGTTCCTGTTCCCAGGACCTCTGGGACTCGCCCCCTGCGCTTTGCCTGTGCGGAGAACCTTGCCCAGAGCTCAGGAGTCAGCGTTTGGAGTTGAGGCTGCCAGCCTCCCTGTAGGAGGGTGGAGGGAGCAGATGAGTGCCTGGACCTTCTTCATGGGTTTTTCCATTCCCACCCCTGCCCCCAAAAACCACCTCCCCCTGACCACTGGGCGTGGGAATCTCCCGTGGTAAGTTTTAGATTTGGGGCTTGGCACATTCGTTTCTCGAAAGGGCCAGGCAGGAGTTGTTCATGCAGATTCACTTCACTGAGCGGGGACTGGTGACTTTGTGGCCCTGGCTAAGGCAGGCGGGGAGGACGTCGGTGGCATGTGGGGGAGAGAAGGCTGCTGGCTGTGGCTGCGCTGCTTTATTTTTTTGTTTAAGAGCCGTTTAGAGATGCGGTTCACATGCTGCACGATTCACCCTCTGTCTCCTCAGTGCTGGGGAAGAGCACCCCCCGCAGTTGTGCTATTCTGGGGTTGGCAGGCGACTGTGCTCAGAGCTGTCACCAGCCACATTGACTTGTTCTGTTTTGTTTCGTCTACCAAAGCCGAGAGAGAAGGAAGGTGCGTAGTGGAAACATTAAAACTGCCTTCCCTCTCAAACATGTGACATGAACATGTGACTGTTTCACGTTGGGCTCTTGTTTGCGCTTTTTGCCCTGCTGCTTCGCTTCATGTCTTTATTTACGTTGCTCTCCTGGCAGCTTTGGAGACTTAGCTCTTTCCAGTGGAGGTGCAGGCGGATGCTGAACCAGTCACTGGGCTCTGCCTGTGTCCCCTGGGTTGCCTCCTGTAGAGGAGCCACGGTCTGTCCCAGCCTGAGGACCTTAGGAGCAGAGGGTCTGGTCAGGAGTGTTTAGCACAAGGGCTTTAGGAAGCACAAGCACCATCATGAGCACCAGAGTTGTCGATTGCTTCCTTGACCATCCTCACAGATATCTTTGCCTTAGTGAGATACGACCAACAAAGTGACAATTACAGGTGGGTGATGGCCTTACTTCGGTTCTTGCTCTAATGCTCGTGTCTGCATGTTAATTTGGCACTGATTGAATGAGACTCTTGATGTGCATGCTTCCTGATTAATTCATAGCGTCCCCGCCTTCCAGGCCACCCATCCTCGGGAAAAGTTTACTCCACATAGTGTTACTGTGTGCAGTGGACCCAAGGGTCAAGGATGGTTTGATGTTTTGTCATACTTGACATGGGAACAAATTGGATATGCTTGGTCTTGGTCAGAGCCTCTTTTTTGGGGCTACTGTCTCCCTCCTTTATCCTTCCATGCTCAAAAATTAATCTGTTAAAAGATACCATGTTGTGAAAAGAGCACAAACTTGGACCAGCTGGATTTAGGCTAATCCCAGCCCTGTCACTTTTTGACTTTGAGGCTTTGTGGAAGTGTTGATTTCATCAGCGCCTCGGGACTTGTGTCTAATAGAGGGAACCACCCTGGGCAACGTGGGGAGGAGCAGACTCGGCTGCGTATTCAGTGATTCCCACCGCAACGCCAGGCAGGCAGTGGGTGCACAGGCCACCATTGCTGTGATTCCTGGGGGCCCAGCCTTGTTCATAGCTGCTGAGTTGGACCACAGAGGACTTGGGAAGCCTTGGCCATGGCCCTGAAAGCAAATCAGCTAAGCTGGAAAGGAGGGCAGGGCGGTGGCGTAGGCTGTGCGGTAACATTCCTTACCCATCACACAGGCTGCTGGACACTTTGAAGGGCGAAATATTAATGATCCTTGAAGAAAAGCCAATTAATTCTGGGATGTTTTCTGTGTAGGCTGAAAATATTTTCTGAAGAAAGCGTACCTCTCTTTGGCCCACCCTTGCCATCCCCACCGGTGTTTACAGATCACCAGGAATTCAGGGACTTCTTGCTAGTAAAATGTAAGTTTCTGTTTTGAACTGTATGCAACTTATTCACATCAGAACATATCCATCCCCGCTCTCCTGGGATGCTGCATAGGAAAGATGCCTGTGCAAGCACCCCTAGAGCACACACTCAGTCTTCCGGCAGGGCTGTGTCGGCATCCTCCTGGACGCCTCTGCCTCTACCCCCGCCCGCCCACCTTGCGGTTTGTGTACCCTCAGCCCTCACAGCAGCAGGGGCCTGGAGTTAACCTCTCCTCCTGGGGACCCAGTGCAGCCCCTCAGAGACTCTGTCAGTGCCTCTGTCACAGTGGGATGGGGTGAGGAGAGAGTGGCTGGGACCGTGTGTGAGATGGGATGTGATGGGGGCGTGCGGCCCTGCCTGCACCACGCCTCACTAGCCAGCAAGCATGTGCTTGGCCCCACTGGTGAGCCCATCTCCAACCCACACACCTGACTGTCCCTTGGCTGCTCTCTCTGGAAGGCCAGGAGGGACATCTCCCTGGTGCTCATCTCCCCCCCTGCAACCTCTTCATGCAAGAACAGCGTGTGTGCCCCAGGGCCCTGGCAGTGCCCTCAGTCTGTGCCCCCTGGGAGGAGCCACTTCCAGCCTTCAGCCAGGCATGCTGGGCCCTGCAGCTGCTGTGCTGGCTGCCTCTCGTCCCCTCCCACCCACACAGTCTTTGCCTAATTCTGTCACTGTTGCTGTATAGTTTTGGAGTCCTCTTCTAAGTCCATCTCACCTGGTCCCACCATAGCACTGATCAAGTTCAGAGCCTCACAGAGTCCTTCTTGGACAACTGCTTCTTCTCTTCCTGCAGAATTGACCAAAACTGATCCAGCGAATTAGGCCAAGGGACAGATACAAGTTGTTCCCCTTTGACATCTTCTGTCCCCAGTCCGTTTCTTATAGCTTTGCACAGGAATCTTCCCTCAGCAGCCACCAAAAGCTCCTTTCTACCTGCCAATGTAGTTGTCACTTGAAGGAATAAGTGTCACTTAACTCCAGTCACCAAAAACATCCCATTCATGGCCAATTACCTGATAACTGCCCTTCCCTCCAAAACCCCTCCAGCCCTTTGCACAGATCCCCCATGATTCCCAGCCTCTCTCCTGGTGAGTGGAGGCACATGTTGGCCAGGCTTCTTCTGTGTCCAGGCTGGGCCCAGGGTTGTTACCTCCCATGCTTAACCTTTTTCAGAGTTTAAGGACAATGCCTCCCCCATTAGAAGCAGAAAACACTGCAGACCACTTGTAGAAGATGATTGTTCTGCCTCTTCCTTCCCAGTGTCTGTGCCCCTTCTTTCATATGCTGGAACAGGGGTCATAAACGCAAATGTCTAGAGAGGTGGCTGGGAAGCGAATGAGGGATGAGCCGAGCAAAGGCAGCAAGGAGCACTGAGAGCCAGTAGAGACGGGAAAACACGCCCTGCTCCAGCCAGCTGCACCTTTCTGGAGCATGAGCCCAGTGTTACCAGTTGCGCTGGGTTTCTAAACAAATCAGACATCTGAAGCTCCGTGGGCATTCTCTGAGTCTTAAAACTGTGGGCTCCATGTGGTTCACGCCCAGAGGATCAGGCAGCAAGAAATAGCTAGCAACAGGGAGCAGGCGTGGCAGTCCTCAGCTGAGAGGGCAGCCACAGGAGGTGAGTGCTGTGGCAGGACATCTGCAGAGGCAGAGGCCACGAGGGCCTGTAATCCTTCAACACTAGACTAGTTAGAGGGTCACTCAGCAACACTGGGGACCCGGCTCAGCTCATAAGCGGAATGCAACCATTTAAATGGCCGTCAACAGAGAGACTTGGAGTGAAATGAAACAAGGGGATTCACAGGTCTGACGCTGAAAGCTCGCAAGGTAGACAGGCAAAGAACATAGAGGTTGCTGTAGGTGAGGGAGGGGGAGCCTTGCAGGGACAGAGCGTGGGGCCAGGAGATCCGGGAGGGCTCAGTGGGCTGGCAGAATAGAAGCCCTGGGATCAGAAGCCTCTTTGAATTCTAAGGTAGACTTACCAAAGGACAGAAAAAGGCCAGTTAGAAAATGCCAGTGTAACAGGAAATGTAATTTCAACAAAGATCTCGGCATTTTCCCTCACTCAACCAAAACAAAGCGTGGATTTTTCTAAGGTAATAGGAAGGAAAAAAGTCTTTAATCAAAAAATTTACCAGTCAAAGGTGGGCATGATGGTTCACATCTGTAATCCCAGCAACTCAGGAGGCTAAGGCAGGAGGATCACAAGTTCAAAGCCAGCCTCAGCAACTTAGCAAGGCACTAAGCAATTTAGTAAAAACTTGATTCAAAATAAAAAATAAAGGCGCTATGGATGTTCTTCAGTGGTTAAGCACCCCTGGATTCAATCCCTGGTTTAAAAAAAAATAAAAACCCAATTGAAGAATTAAAATAGTCAATAATACATAGTTTAAATTTCTTAAGAGATATCTTGCCACATACAAGCTCAGTTTGACCCCAGCACACAGATCCTATCTAGGGGAAAACTGTCCACCAAAGTTCCATTTTTCAGGATATAAACACTGACCTTCCTTTGACGCCCCCATGAGAAAATTAATAGTTAATATTTATTCAGTTCAATATGCCTAACCCTGTACTAACTTTTTTTTTTTAAGAGAGAAGGACAGTGAGAGAGAAAGAAAGACAGACAGAATCAATTTTCATTGAGTTTTTCACATGGCCTTCATTGCTCTGACACTTAGTTGTGTATGTGGGTCCTGGGGTTTGAACCCGTGTACTTGCGCATACCAGGCAAGCTCCATAACCACTGAGCCACCGCTCCAGCCCTGTACTAACTCCTTATAGGTGTAATCTCTGTTTTTTTTTTTTAAGAGAGGGAGAGAGTGAGATAGAGAGAGTGAATCAATTTTAATTATTTTCCATCTGGCCTTTGTTTCTCCAACACTTAGTTATGTATGTGGTGCTGGGGTTTGAACCTGGATCCTTGCACATGCCAGGCAAATGCTTTACCACTGAGCCACCACTCCAGCCCCAGGTATAATCTCTTTTAAGTGGCAACAACCCTTAAGTAAATATAACTATACTCATTTTACAAAGTAGGAAACTGAGGCCCCAAGAAGCTCAAAAGTTTGCTTAAGAATATATAGCTGTGCTGGGTGTGGTGGTGACACACGTAATCCCAGCACTTCAGGAGGCTGAAGCAGGAGGATAGCAAGTTCAAGGCTAGCCTGGACAATTTAGTGACACCCTGTCTCAAAATAAAATTTAAAAGGACTGGGAATGCAGCTAAGTGATGAAGTATTTTCCTAGCTTTTGCAAAGCCCTGTATGTAGTCCCCCCCAACAGAGACACACACAGAATGCCCAGCTAGCACCAGACCTGGGATCCATGCCCACAACTGTCTTGTCCCCACTCGCAACCTCTCGGCGTACTCCTGTTCCGTGCTTTAATGTGTGTCTGCGCTTTTCTACGTTATTGGCTTTTAATGTCTCCAGTTTACTAAAACCCTAGCTCTTTCCAGAAGAAATCTCCATTAAGCTAAGAATCCCAGTATTCTGCTGAGATGGTTGTTATGTATTTGTTAAATTTTGTTAGAAAAAAAATTTTAATCCTGATGAATGACGTCTGGTGGTTTGGCCCCATGTGTTGGATGGGTGAATGGTGGGTTGATGGGTACATGGCTAAAAAGGTCTATAGATAAAGGGAAGCTAGACATGCCTACAGACTATGTGGATCAGCACATACATATTTAGACAGTTTTTAGCTTTCTTCCATGAGGGAATGGTCACACTAATGGCGTTACCAATATGGAAAGGTGGGCAGTGTACTGGGAGGAGTCTCCTTGAGAAGAACATGCTTCAGTAGCTACTAATGTTTGCAATTCCCTTTTAACTCTTTGTTGTAGTAATTAATGGTGAAAAGGCCACCTTGGAAACCCCAACCTTTGCCCAGAAACGCCGGCGCACTCTGGACATGTTGATTCGATCTTTACACCAGGATCTGATGCCAGATTTGCATAAGGTACTGGGCCACGTCTTCCTTCCCGCCCATGGGGCATGAGCTGAGAGCACAGTCCCAGCAACATGCCCTGGGTAAAGTACAGGAACGTCTTGATCCTTGCTGTTGAAACTACCCTGTGGCCACCACAGTTGACATTCTCTCATTGCTACCACAAGAAGGGGAGATCCTGAATGTCCGTATATGGGAGTTTGCTTTCATAAAGCTGAAGCCTCTGGATGTCAAGGTGCAGGTGGGGGTGTCCTGAGTGTCAGTCAGCAACAGCTGGGGCACTGACGTGTGCTTTTGGGGGGTGCTGTCCGTGGCTAACTGGTCAGTGTCTTCTACACCATGGACTGGGTGGGTGGACACAAATGGGGATGGTAGAGAGGGATGGAGTGCTTTTGTAAGTTTTCTGGAGATTTCTTTGGGTAGTCCGATAATTAGCACGGAAACCAGCATTTCCATTTCCTGAAAAGCCTTTGTGCCAGATACTTCCTAGCTCAAGGTATTTCCACACTGATGAGACCCAGCCCTTCCTGTCTACTCAGGGGTGCATCTGAGCTCACCAGGGTCAGGGACTATTAGTGAAGAGTCAAGTCATCAAATGTTGAAAACACTTCCCTATTTAACAAGGAAGCACAGACAGGTGGAGAGGTCCCTAGAATCTGTGAACTTATTCATGAACTCCTGTGGAAGTGACTGTTCTGGTGATGGGGGTAAAATCAGGGTGTCCAGCTCTCACCCAAGGGAGATGTAGGACACCAGAATGAGCTGGTGTGACCACCAACCATTTAAGGCACCCCTGCCATCCTCTTGGCTGGTGTTCTGTAAGAGTTCTCAGAGGTGGGCATGGCTGACCCTATGGGGCAAAACTTCCCTGCAGATCCATCAATTGCTATTTTCCCCTAAGCTCAGAGAGGGAATCAATATGAGCAATGATGGAGGCTGGAACAGTGGCTCAGTGGTTACAGTGCTTGCCTGGCATGCATGAGGACCTGGGTTCAAACCCTAGCACCACATACACAACTAATGAAGAAACAAATAAAGACTATTCATCCCCTCCCCCACCTTCTCTTAAAAAAAAAAAGAAGATGAGTAACAATGCCCCTCAGGTGTCAGCTGAGACATTGCCACCTTAGCCAGGCATCCCAGCGTTCCAGTAGAAGCCAGTCCCCCTTAGCCAGTCCTCCTATTAAATGTGCTGACATATCCACAGACTTGCCCTTCACAGCAGAGATCGCACGTAGTAACCATGTCATCGGCCACTTAGTCTCCCATTAGCCTGTGTGCTCCATAAGGACAGAGGCTGTCTGCCAAATCCTCCAAGTCCAGCGCAGTCGCAGTACTCAGTCAGTGCTTGCTCAGTGGGTGAGCACACCCGGATCTCCTACTGTGGCCTGGAGGAGGAGTAGCACTGACCAGGTGCGCACCAGGAGCTTGCTAAGCACCTCACATGCACACATTGGTCCTCATAACACACCTAGGAGACAGGTGTCAGCCAGAGACTCCAAAGTTACAGCCTGTCCTACGTTGCCCACCGGGCCTCAGAGGTGTAGATCTAGGGATATGGTTCCTGTAGAACTCAGTGGATGGGAATGGCATTCTGGAGCTGTGCAGCTTCGTGGCCCAAGTCACACTGTTAGTAAGTCAGTAAGCGATGGGCTGCTGGTTTGCCTGGCCTCCCAGCCCATGCTCTCAGCCATTATATGGGCCTGGCCCCACACCTGTGGGCTTTTTATCGCCGTGTCTAATACAGAACTGTGCTCCACCGTAAATGCGTATCAAATGAATGAAAACAGAGGGTAAAAGGAAAGCCACTTGGACAGCAGGTTTGTGCATTCAAAGATGGGACTTGACAACTGCTTATGGAGTTCATAATTTGTTTTTCTTTTCCAGAACATGCTTAATAGACGGTCTTTTAGCGATGTTTTACCCGAATCACCCAAGTCAGCGCGGAAGAAAGAGGAGGCCCGCCAGGCAGAGTTTGTCAGGATAGGGCAGGTGGGTTTGACTCTGACACCTCTTCTGCAGACGTGCAGGGCAGATGGCCCACGTGCACAAGTGTTTATAGTGCCTGCCACTCCACAGCTCTGTGATTGCTCTTAGGATCGTTGTGGGAACTTCGAGCAATTTTTTTTTTAATTTTTAGTTAGTTTTTCATGTGACTTTGGTTGCTCTGATACTTTGTTGTGTACATGGTGCTGGGGTGTTTTGAACCTGTGACCTCACACATGCCAGGCAAGCACCATAATCACTGAGCCACTGCTCCAGCCCCTCGAGTGAGATTTTTGGCACCACATGGGCGTAGTTCCCTGTGGGTGTCAGTGAGAGCACAGTGCTCTGCAGCAGTGGGCCTGTTACCACCTGGAAGCAAGGGGTCCACTGCCCAACCCTGGGCTCCCTCTTGTCAGGCGAGCATGGACCACTTGCCTGCCTCCCAGGAATTTTCCACAGGGTACTGAGCTAATTTGGGAAATGTGCCTTGCACCAGTCCCAGCAGGAGGCAGCAGAGTGGCAGGGCTGCTCACAGGAGCCCCAATTGTCCTGTTACCAGGAAGCTACCACCACACTTAGGTGGCTCCCAGGCATCCCTGCCCCAGGCCTGCTGCCTTTGCCTCACTGCCACCTCCAGGCTCCTTCCCTGACCGCACCTCCCAGCAGGGAGACCAGGGGGCTGCCAGCTGAGATGAGGTCTGGCAGGCAGGAGAACCCCAAGCCCTGGAGGTGGGCAGAGGGAGCCCGCGATTGAGGATGTTGGAAGAGAAATCACTTTTTCCCAAAACAGGTGCATCTGTCCTGTTTAAAGATGCCTGGCCTCTCCTTTCGGGGATTCTGAGCCATCGGGTTTGAGGAGGGACCTTGGAATCCGTATTTTTCAGTGCTCAAGTTTAGAACCCCCAAAAGTGATGATCAATTAACTAACATGATTTTTGCTGGGACATTGTCTTAGGGCTTCACCATACCCCACGAACATCATTCTTGATCTTTGGTGATGAGTCAGTAGATTAATCTGTAATTATTCCTGCTTTGTTACATTTTTTTTCAAATTGCAACTACTTATCCTGTTATTCTTTTGCTGCCTGATAGCAAATTTAAAAGAGATCTCTGTTCCATAAGGCTCTAAAACTGAAGTCCATTGTGAGAGGGGACGCTCCATCGAGCTTGGCCACTTCAGGGATTTGTAAAAAAGAGGTGAGTTGCTAAAACTTTCAAGTTGAACTGTGAGTGTCCTTTGTCCTCAGTGAAGTTATTGAGATTCTTGGGGAAAGGCCTGGGGGCGGGAGGAAGAAGAGCTCTGCTCCTACAGAGTCCCGGAGGAAGCCCCAGATCATTCAGTGAGTGCCTCTGTTTCCCCCTTGTGCTCCTGCCGGTCAGCCAGGCCAGTCCCATGGTGCCCCTCATGCCTCTCATACATACCTGACACCTGGACCTCCTGACCAAAGTGTCCTGATGCAGCAGGCCTGGACCAGGCCAGGAGGGGACACCACTTTCAAGCTTGTACGCAGTTCCTGTGCTACTGACTCGGCGCTCTAAACAGAGCCCCTGCAGCAGGTTTCTCCAGCCAGAGTGTATATTCGGGTCAACCCCAATTCCTGACCTGCGGCCAAGGGTTGCACTTATGACCAGTTTCCAGGGGATGCTGAGGCTGCTGGGCCAAGGAGCACAGGAGAAAAGCCCAGGGTCATTTAGGCCTCACTCAGCCAAAAACTCCTGGGGTCTCTCTACTTCTTATTTCCACTTCCCATGGGGAAACGCTAGGTGATAAGAATAGAACAGAGAAAAGAACTGTGGTGTGAACTTACCGTATACATGATTCCTATACTATAAAACAATACGCTAGTTACTTCATTACACTCAGTGTCACATGGTACGTCACTAGAGAAGCACCCATCTGACAGCAAAAGAATTAAGGAGGCACTTTTTGTTAGTAACAGAGGTGCAGATGATCTGAGCCTGTGCACTTTGAAGTCTGCTTTAGGAAAACGAAGAGCACAAAATGCAGTTGACCCTCAAAACCACAACCAGCTTCAGACAGGACTCGTGGCAAAGCATCTTTCCCAAGGTGCAGACGTTCCCACTGTCTGTCCCTGAACAGAGTGGAATCAACAGTGTTTTCAAGCACTTTGTAAATAACGTATTACAGGGAGATTTGATAGCATTCTCTAGAAGTTCTTAGACCCACATTGAAAACAAGTCTATTGTACCGTAACTCGTTCACCAGGGAGCAGCAAAGAGCAGCTTCCACCTCGGAATCTGTCCTTAACCTGCCACAGGCTGTCCTTGGAGAAAGACTGCTCCAGAGGACCCTGATGACTTTGTGACTTGGCACTGCAGAGGCCGAGTCCCTCGTACTGTTCCCGAGAAACATCTGTTTCCCAAGAACTGGGCTTTGTGAACGTCCTAGCCATGCATGGTTTCACAAACGATGTTGATGTCCTCAGAGGAGCCTGAAGGAATCCTGCACATAGGAATCCACCCGCAGAATCTGCACCACATCTCTCACCTGGCAGAAGCAGTCTGGGGCATGGGCAAATCCACCTGTACTCAGTCCATGCCTCTGTGGGGCTGGAGCCGAGTTGACCTCTGACCCCTGTGCTCTGATGTTAACTCCTGAGACCTCACGATCACTGGCACCTCTGAGAACACGTGTACACATACTCCCCCAGCGCACGCACACACACACGTACACATGCATATTAGTGGTACATACACAGCATTTTGGATACAAGTTCTGGGGTTTCACAGACCTTCAGGCCCCATGGATCCCCTAAAGCCCTTGGATCCTGGGGTGAAGAACCTTTCTGTGTGAGTCTTCCCAACTGTGTCCTCTGGCCCGAGAACACTTTATTATTAAGCTTGGTTTTCTTTCCCAGGGTTACCTCATGCACTGGCTTCTATGTCCGTCTCCTGAATGACATTGTATTGGCTTTGTTTTTCATGTCCCCTTGCTACAAGTCACAAGCTCAGAGTTGCCAGGACTCTTCTTGGGGAAATGCCACTTCAGTTAGGAGCGTCTTGTACAGCCCTTCTTTGGGGTATAACATGCTCTTTAGGCAAGCTTTTTGGAACAGGGCTGGTCTGTCTTAGCAATTAGGACGTTCTTTCCAAGCTGAGGTTTCCCTGAAGAGGAAACGTGCTTCTTTCTTCTGAGCTAGCAATCAGACACGGTGTCCACCTCCAGCCCCCAGGACTCTCGAAGGTGGTTCGCAGAGCCTTTCTTCTACCCTAAGGGTGCGAGCATGGCTTCACTGGGTACACAGGCGCACCTGCATGTGCACACTCAGCTGGGCCACATGGCCCTTCTGTCTGATGGAGTAGTAACTCCTCATGCCTCAGACAAAAACGAAACTGAGATTCTAGGAGATCTGCCATGAACATGCCATGCGTGGGAACAGGAGTCATTTTGCTGGCAACCTACAAACAGATTATTATCTTTTTCTTTGTGTTTTTGTAGCCTTATGTGAGTCAATAAGCATTTTCATGTTAAGACAATATCAGCCCTTGCATTACGCATGATTTAATGATTTTACTGAATCAGCAACACAGGAACCTGACAGTTTTAAAGTTGCATGGAACTTGCTTTTATAATAAACTAATGTGAATTCTGTTTAAAAAAAAAAAAACAGAAAAAAAAGAAAAAAGCACCAATTGGCCCAGCTTCTGGGAGTTAAAGAAAACCTTGCTGAGAAGCAGCATTTCGGTTGTCCGAGGAACGGCGTTCGCACATGTGGACCGGTCATGGTGCCGGAAATGTGAACTTCCACGCATGTGGATCTGAAAGGAGATCTCTCTTCCTGGGGAAGTGACCAGTCCAGTCCCACGGTGACCAGGGTCCGGCGTGGCCGCCCCACAGGGCTCTGCGTTGCTGTTTCAGGCTTCTGCTCTTCCTGCACCTGGTGGGCCGCGGGGTATTTCTCTGGTGCACTCATTTTCCGATGCTTGTGTTGCCTCGCAGCCGTGGGAGCCCCAGTGTTTCTGCAGTAATTTCCCTCACGAAGCTGTGTGCGCAGATCCCTGGGGCCAGGCCTTGCTGGTATCCACTGACGCTGGCGTCTTGCTAGTGGATGGTTAGTGAGTAGCTACTTCTACAAATGTCGTTATTTGTGGGACTTGTACTTCTCAGACGGGTGCCCGCCAATCAACTATCTTTAGCCCATGAATGTATGGTCCTCAGGGGGCTTAGCGAGGTCTGATTTCCTTGCAAAATGAATCCTTGCTTTCAGGGCAAGCAGAGGGAGTATATTCTGAGCCAGGCATGCTGGAGGGTGAGTGAGCCATAGGTTCGTCCCATCCCCCTCCCCGCCCCACTCCCCTCTCTGATTAGTCTGTGGCTATTAATCGACCTCTGTAAGAATCTCCTTTACAGCCAACACTTAATCCTGGTCCCAACATTCTAACTGCAATCAGAAAGGATCCATTATTTAAAGCCACATTCCCAGGGACCTGCCCTCCCCCCCACCTCTCAAAGTTTTTTTTTTTTTTTTTAAGATTTCCGATTCAAAAAGTACTTGGTGTTCAAAAGAAATGATAAGACTCTTAGAAAAACCATTTTTGATGGATAGAGAAACAAATATTTTGACAGGGAGATGTATTTCAACTCAATAGAAAATCAAACTGGGAAGATTGGGCCTGGAAGCACAGACCCCTACCATGGGCACACCCTTGGCTAGGTGCTGTGAGGGGTGCACTTCAGATGGAGTGGGTGTGGGTGTAGATACTAGGACAGTGTGGTCCCTTCCAGCAAGAGGCCCCTTTGGATTATTCCAGACTCATAACAAATGATTAAGGAGCTAAACACTGGCAACAGGTCACCTCCTGGGGATTCAGTGGCAGCCCCTGGGGCACAGAGCCAGCAACTTCAGGGCTCGTCCTCAAAAGCAGCTGCCCAATCTCGAGTCACCATAGAGCCACTTTGTGAGAATCCGAAAGCCACCACTGTGAGATTAACATGATGGCCTGAAACACAGCATCCTGCCACCCTTTGGCAAGACCTTCACTTCCTCCTTCAGACCCTTGCTCAGTGCACTTAGGAAGCCCCTGCCCTGTGCTGCCCCTGTGCCAGGTGACTTTTGGAGTGTAGCCAGAGAGGCACAGCACCTAGGGGGATTCCTTTCTGACATTACCTGACACTTCTGATGTGTATCTTAATTATGTGCCTGTAATCTAATCATATCTAAAACGAATTTAATAGAAGGTAGCCCATTTTAAATTCATTAGTTCAGAATTTAAATCCTTCATTTTAGAAACTTTGAACCTTGGGGAAAATCCAGGGCCGAGGCTGGCACTTAGTGGTAGAGTGCTTGCCTAAGAAATCCAGGGTCCTAGACGGGCAAAAGAAAAAGAAAATCCAACTTCTCAGAGCCTTGAATTTCTCTAAGTGGGGGTAGTTTCTTTCAGAGAGGCTGAAAAAATAGTTTACAATAATGAAAACTGCTGGCCTACTCCGGCATGGTGATTATAACTGGGCTGTAAGGGCTGCAGGTTACCCATGTTAATTGCTTAAAGTGCATCAGGCATAGCAACAGCTTCCTAAATGACAGCTCTGACCTTTATTATGTTCTTAAGAATTTTCTTAAAGTCAACAAAACCTTTAGATTTTTGCCAAAAAGTACAACCCAAAACATTTTTATTTAAAGAAAATGACCTTAGAGGTTCAGTCCAGTCTGTTTTATAGATGAAGAAACTGAGACCTAAAGAAGTGACAAGACTTGCCCAGGATCACACAGCTGGCTTGTGGCATACCTGTAACCAAGACTCAGATGCGGTCCAATGCTCCTCCCACTAAATCAGCACCGTTCCTTTAGAACTGAGTGAAACACCGTGAATGTTTGTCTGTACCATGACACACATTTCCAAAAACATAGTCCTGGGCAAGTGAATATTAAAACTTTTTTGATTAGGGGGTTGGGGATTTAGCTCAGTGGCAGAGCGCCCTCAGCCCTGGGGGGAAAACTTTTTTGATTAAAAGAACTTCTATTAGATCCTCCATTTGCCTTTCAGGAGTAGAATGCATGTTTCACCTTGATTATTCATAAGCCTTACCTAAATCAGAAAAAAAAATCCTGAGTTGCTTCTATTTTTTAAAAATGTAAAATCCAAATCAAGATTACCAAATACATTTCTGAAATTTTCATAGTTACAGATCTAAACTGCGATGGTGGCATCAGATACAATGACTGTCGTGGTTTTCTAGGGAATTCTTTTCTTCCAAACCTGAGGTGGTGGCTGTAGACACCACCACCAGCCTGGATTTATCACGCAGATTCTTTCTTATGTCCTGTTCATGCAGTGACTCCCCTGCTTGTTTTTGCTAAAAAGGAGAATAACCCCTGAGGCCGCATGTGTACTCCTGCTGTGCCATAATTCTCCAATTTCTTTGTTTACCTCCTTCCAGTCTGCACTTAATCGTATTATGAATCGCCTCTGAGTGCATCTGTCCATTTTATTTCAGGCTGAGTTCCACTCTATCCCATTAGCCTTTGCTTAATCTCATTAGATTCACCTCCTTGAGAGTCTGCTCCCGTCGAGGTCATTATTAAAACTCAGGATCCTTTGCACTCCGGTGTAGCAAAGCCTGCTTTGAAGGGAGACTGAGTACTGACTAAATACGCCATCGCCGTGCGCTTGGCTTTCACAGTAATAGAAAAACTGACTGCAGAAGATGGCTTCTTGGAGCAGAGATGGCAGGGAGGAGTCATCCCACCCACCCGCGCCCCTCTCTCCCGCCTCGCTCCCCTGCCTGCTGGGCCTTGTGTAAACCTGTGCAGTCGGTGGAAGGGGAGTGAACGCAGCTTGGCGTGCAGAGCGCAGTGAAGTGCACTCAACACTCGTGGCTCCACATGCTCGAGGGTGACCTTGGACAAGCTCCGAACACCTCTGAGCCTCCCGTTCCTCATTTGTTAAATGGGAGTATTACAAGTCCCCACCTAATCAGGCCGTGGGAACACTTCAGTTAAACAGCAGGCGAAACACTAAGCATCGAGGTCTGCCGTGCATAAGCGCTTGTGGAGTCTGCCCTCGCTACTGTGCCATTATCCTGCAAAACGAAATGATTCTAGTTATTTCGCCAAATATGATGGCAGATACTAGAACGATCACCTCATGTTCTGAACGATTAAGTCTGCCCAGCAGCAGGACAGAGACCCCAAGAATCAATTCCTTTCTGTAAAGGCCTAGGGTAGAGGAGGAAGGAGAGGGGTTGCTGAGCTGTCATAAAATTTACGTTCACCCCAGTAATTAGAGGGGAAGTAGAGGCAAGCCCTGTGTAATTAAGGGGAACTGGAGATAAGCCATAAGTCTAGTATGAGTTTAGCAGCCACTGTGCTGTGGCAAATCAGAGTACCCCAAGTTCCAAGAGCAGAAGACCTCCTCTCCACAGGGGTGGTTATTAATCCTGGCTACCAAAGCCCTGCTCCTTCCTGGGCACCATTTAGGGAAGGACACCTCCCAGCTACACTTAGATTTCTGGAAAAGGCAAGCTCCTCAGGGCTTCTTGCACCTGAATTATAATGAAGCAAACCAACCCAAACCCACAGCAGAGCCCCAGACGACTAAATGCAGGGAAAGAATGCGCTCTCGACCCTGCCTGAAATGACCGCGCTCTCGTCTTCATCTCTGCCTGCTCCTGATTCCAGTGAGCCACACACAGGACAGACACTTCTGCTGTGGGACGCCCCCATCATTCTTTCAGCCCCATCTGTTCTAGAGTCTCCCACAGGCTAAGCAATTACTAGCAGTTAAGATTTTAAGGCCACTTAACCTTAAAAACAAATCCTAGATGTAATTGCAGTGTCTTTAATCTAGTTATCTAATCTTCCTGAGCGTTTCCACTGAAATTAGTTTTTCCTGTTACTTGGACAACTTAATTGGTATTTCTCTCTTATTTTATTGTCTGAAAAGGAGATTTCAAATTCCTGTATGGAAAATTTGCAGGCAGACCACTGTTGATACAGACACAGGGCATGCTAGCACAGGGTGTAATTGAATTCATTTTAAATACAAAAAGAAATTTTAATTTTCTTTCTTGAGAAATACACAACATGACCTAAGATATGGATGCTTTTATTCCTTTTCTTTTTTTTTTAACCTTGAGTGTTCAATCCTTTGATACAACCCCAGTAAATGGAGATTTTGAGGTTGCTTTTTCTTTGATGAACGTAGGAAAAGAAGGTAGTTTTCCAGTCCCTGCTGCCGTACCCCTGTAGGGTGCTGATGCCCAGCTGAACTGAGGACAGGGCACAGGGCTCCCCTCCCCTATGACCTCCTGAGGGCTCCAGAAGCCCACTTCTGCCTTACCCATAGGGAGCAGTTGCAGGAGCCTGCAAGCAGGTTGTGGGGAGGGTGACCGGTGGCAGGGGCTGGTAACCACATTTCTTTTCCAGATGACCTTCCGCCCGTGCCTGTGTTTGACAGAACCCTGCCGGTAAAGCAGATGCATGTGCTGGAGACTCTCGACCTCCTGGTGCTCAGAGCGGACAAAGGTGGCACCACCTCCGGGTGGCACGTGCTGGGAGGGAGGGAAGCAGGCGGCCTTCTGCAGCCGACGCCAAGGGTCACTGGGGCTTGACCGTGGAGGCTGGGCTCTTTGGTGACCCATTTGTTCAAGGTTAGGGGGCGGAGCAGTGGCGGAAAGAGGGGTGCATCTGTGTTGCCTGGTGAGTAAAGTGGTGTGGGGTGTCCCTCGAATTTTGGAACACCTCCCGCTCTTGCTCCCTGCTGTGTGACCTTGGCCGTTCCATCTAATCCACCTTCTTCATGTTGTCACCAGGGAAAGATGCGCGCCTCTTCGTCTTCAGGCTGAGCGCTGTGCAGAAGGGCCTGGAGGGCAGGCAGACTGGCAGGAGCAGGTCCGACTGCAGAGAGAACAAGCTGGAGAAAACCAAAGGTGGCTGGGGCCTTCCATTCGGGCAGTGTCTGCGCAATTCATTTATGTGTCTCAGCGAACCCAGGTTTCACCAAGAGTAAAAATTAGTAGGAATTTGATCTTAGCGCTTTGCTTTTCTTACTTGAAAACATTATAAAGAGGGCACCCCATTTCATAAAGAAGCGTGAAAGATACAGAAGCGTGTTGAGGACTGGAAAAATCTCAGCCCTTGCATCCCAGGTCTTGGAAGTGAGTTGACCTCCCTTGGTAAATATGGGAGCAAAGACGTTTTCAGACTTTGGTTATTGGAGCTGAGGTCACCTTCCACTTGAGCCCTGCCATGTCATGGGTCCACTTGAGCCCTGCCATGTCATGGGTGCCAGCCAAGTCCACACACTGTAGAATAGCTTCATTCTGCCTCATTTGTGGTCAGGTCTCCACTTTGCCTGGTGCTGGAAACATGCTCAGTCCATTTCCTGAGTTATGTTAACTCCCAGGGGTCTTAGGAACCACTTCCAAATTGTCAAGGCAGGGAGCTTCCAGACCCTCTTGTCATGTGTGGCTAATCACCCATTTCCCTTCCCAGGCTGCCACTTGTATGCCATTAACACCCACCACAGCAGAGAGCTGAGGATCGTGGTCGCAATTCGGAATAAACTGCTTCTGATCACAAGGAAACACAGCAAGCTGAGTGGGGTGACCAGCGTCTCGTTGTTATCCCCGCTGTCAGAGTCGCCTGTTGAAGAATTCCAGTACATCAGGGTAGGTCTTCCCCTCCCATGGCCTCTCTCAGGACCAGGGTGTCACAAGATGACTCCCTCCTTCCAGCCCTGGGGCTGTCCCACTGTTCAGTATCCAACTAGGGCACCCTCGCCTCTGGCACCCTAGTTCACCCCAGAAGTGCAAGATGAGAGCTCATTCACTGCAGCAAGTAACAAGGGGACCATGCTGGAGACCAAGAGGTGCAGCCATGACCCAAGCAAAGCCACTCTGCTCCACCATTGCTACCTGCTGAACCTGCAGAGGCTGGCAGCAAGAAGCACTGAGAGTAGTGAATCAGGTAGGGGTCGCAGGCTGATGGCGCAGAGGAAGATGTCCCAGTAAGCCCTCCCTGAAACAGTCACCCCCAGCACAGACCCACACAAGGGATGAGAGTGAGCGAGCGATGGAGACTCTGAGGAAAGGGTATTCCAGGCAGGAGGCTTAGCCAGCCAGGGTCCCTAGGGCCTGTGGAAGGCACAGTCCATAGACTCCGGTGACTGGAGCCGAGCGCCAGGGCAAACAGGTCAGGGACACCTGGGAGAATATTCTCTAGCACCCTGAAGACCTTTGCAAGAATGTTGGTTTGGGCCCTGAGTAAGGTGGGAAGCCCTTGGGAGGTGTGAAGCCAAGATGCGGCATGTTTTTAAAAGATGATTTTGACCGTAGATATATGGCAGGGAGGCAGGAGAGGAGAGGAGAGGCAGGAAGGGAGGGACATTTATATCTGTTGTAGGGGCAAAATATAGAAGAATCAAGAGACCAGGGTGTGGGGGTAACTCTGGTTTAGGATCAAATGCATAGCATATTGTTACTTTATACGCATTTATGATTGTATAACAACTCAACTCCTTAATTTAAAAAAAAAATGATGGTTCTGGCACCGTGGTGCATACCTGTAATCCCAGCAACTCAGGAGGCTGAAGCAAGATGATTGCATGTTCAAGATCAGCCTCAGCAATTTGGCACCACCCTGTCTCAAAATTTACAAAAATAAAAAGGGCTGGCTGAGATATAGTGCAATGGTAAAGTATCCCTGGGTTCAATCCCCAGTACTGGAAGGAAGGAAGGAAGGAGGGAGGGAGGGAGGGAGGGAAGGAAGGAAGGAAGGAAGGAAGGAAGAGAAAAGGGAGGAAAGGAGGGAAGGGAGGAAGGAAAAGTTAAGGGAGGGAAGAAAAGAAGGAAGGAAGGGAGGGAGGAAGGAAGGAGTGATGGTCTGGCCGCTGGGTAGGGAAACCACAGGGTGCCAAGAGTGGAGACCTGCTAAGAAGCCAGTGCAGGCTCTAGGCCCCAGACAGCAGTGATTTCGGGAGCTGGAGAGGTAAGAAGCGGTAGGCAGAGTCATCCTGCTCACCCTTGTCAGGGGGTATGCAGGTAGATTTGAGGTGCAGCCTTGGGAGAGACACCCCTGAAAGTCGAGTCCCTTTCCTCAGCCTCCTGTCTCACATCTTTTCAAAAACTGCATTACTTTAAGCTATGAAATAGGTCAACGTTGGACACTAAAGCTGAGTGTTTCTGTATGTGAGCTAAGAAATTGGTTTTTCCTAGATTTAAGGCCTGCTTTATGCTTTATACATGTCAGTTTTTCCTCTTATTCAGTTTAGAGGGACAGAACAGCATGACAGTTGAGTTCAAACAAATTAAAATCTCACTCTGGGGGCTGGAGCGGTGGCTCAGCAGTTACAGCGCTTGCCTGGTATGCACAAGTACATGAGTTCAAACCCCAGCACCATGTACACAACAAAGTCTCAGAGCAATGAAAGCCATGTGAAAAAACTAAATAAAATTGATTCTCTCTTTCTCTGTCTCTCTCTCTCTCTTAAAAAAAAATCTCACTCTTTCAGCCTTCTTAAGACAGTATTTTAATGAATGTTTATGTAATGTGACTGAAATCAGATTTTCGAAGTTCAAATCTTGGCTCCATCTACCTTGTGTGAACTTTGTGACTATAAATAAGTTACTTGACCTCTGACCTCAGTTTCCTCATCTGTAAATACTACAACAACATGCAGTTGTTACGAAGACTTAATGAAAACAGCGCCTGGCAGGTGTTAGGTGCCCAACAAGGTCATTAGCAAGTTCTAGGACAGACTGCACGAGGGCTAAAGCCCACCTCACTGTTGAATTGGATTTGTAAAATTGCTTCCTGGCCTCCGCCTTTCCAGGAACAGAGAGGTCTTGAGCGCAGATTATGGGAGGGAGTAGTCTGGGAGCCCAGCTCTTCCCCGCCCTGTGCCTGCCTTCCCTGCAGCACAGGCCTCTGCAGGGGCCTCCTTCCAGAAGAGGGACAGGCAGTAGAGGCTGGCAGGAAGAGCCTGCTCCTGTCCTAACCTGTCTCCTCCCTATTTGTCTCCGCACAGGAGATCTGTCTGTCCGACTCCCCTGCAGTGATGACCCTGGTGGATGGGCCAACGGAAGAGAGTGACAACCTCATCTGTGTGGCTTACCGACACCAATTCGACATGGTGAACGAGAGCACAGGGGAGGCCTTCAGACTGCACCACGTGGAGGCCAGCAGGGTAAGGTGATGGTCAGAGGGACAGTGGGACTCAGGAGAGATGGGGAGGCATGTCTTCAGCCTGTGGGTGCCATGACCCTGGTCTCGTACAGCCTGCATGCTGAGGGTCTCTACTGCGATGCGCTGTTCAGGCTGAACCACATGAAGCTGCCTTTTCTGTGGATGGGAAGGATTCCATCTAATATAACCATCCTGTTTCCTGCCCAGCTTTTCCAGATCTCATCTACCCAGATGAAGCCCCTTCATATTTCCAAATCAGTGACAGACAATCCAGAAGCAGAATATAAATGACGACATAAAAGAGATCAGCTGCTTGCTAACACATCCAGGGAGGCCTTTGGAAAGCAAGCGTGCTCCCTGCAGCCCTGCAGCATGGGGACTAGGTGGCTGGGGTGGCCCTTAGGAAAGGAAGGTAGGGCAGAACCCCATTAGAGAAAGTGCAGATTAGCACCAAGAACCCCATGAGCTGCATGGAGAACACGATTCCTGTTTTGGGACAAAATCTAGGGCCACCAAAATTGCTCTATAGCTCTCACAAAGACTATGTGAGGTCTGAGTGTTAGTACCCGTCCCACAGTGGTGAGCACTCACCTCCCGGAGGCCTGGGATCTGGGACCACCTCACACAACTTAGCTCATCACAGAGCTCTTGAGCCTGTGACCACTGTGAGGTGGGGCACGGCATGATGACACAGAGCCACTTGGAGGTCCCATGGTGCGGTGCAAGCCAACATTCTGCCTAGTTACTAAGGACATGCAGAAAGGGGGTGTCACCCCCAGGGAGAATACAAGTCCTCATGAGGGCTTCTAAGCCCACAGGCCTCCCCCAGCCCTGCTCTGCCCAATCAGAGGCCGTGGAACTCCTTCTGTTAGGCCTTGGAACCAGTGCTGGTATGTGCTCTATCGAAATATTCATTAAAGTTGCTAATTACTGTTTTAAGAAAACTTCGGACCTAGTTGGAGAAAAGTTTTTTTTTCTTTAAAGAGAGAAGGACAGTGAGAGAGAGAGACAGAGAATCAAATTTTATTGAGTTTTTCACATGGCTTTCTTTGCTCCGACACTTAGTTTTGTACGTGGTGCTGGGGTTTGAACCTGTGTACTCGCGCATGCAAGGCAAACACCATAACCTCCCAGCCACCATTCCAGCCCAAGTTGGGGAAAAGTTTTTTAAGAAAAAATCAGAAATAGAAAAATCTAGATCTAATTAGAAAGCCTTCTTCTCTCCAGCTGTACTCCATCGGAATCTGTGTTGGTGGTTCACAAACTGTCTGCAGTTGGGGCCATCCAAGGAGCTTTAAAGCTGTGATGCCTGTGTTGCTCCCTAGCGATGTCACTGGTCTGAGAGGTGGCACGGGCTGGGGGAGGCTCAGCCCCAGGTGATTCTAAGGTCGGCCAAGTTTGGGAGACAGTGGTGTGCTCTATCATTGCTTCTCAACCCTGGCAGTAATTGCCTGGGCGCTTTAAAAAGGTCATCGTTCTGGGGGCTGGAGCAGTGGCTCAGGGGTAGAGCACTTACCTGGCATATGCGAGGACCCACATTTGAACCTCAGCACCATATACACAACTAGCAAAAACCAGGTGAAAAAATAAATAAAATTTATTCTTTCTCTGTCTCTCTTAAAAAAAGAAAAATCACTGTTCTAATCCCACGCAGGATAATCAAATCAGAAGTTATTTGAGAACCAAGGTTTTTGAAGCCCCCCCACCAGTGCCCAAGACAGCAAATCTATCCTGCCCCTCCCTTCCGGCAGCAGCCTGGACCTCTCTTGGGGGCCTATGACTCCTCCAGCCCCCTAAGTTCTAAAAAGTTCTAAGTTCCTTTAAAAGTTACGGCCCCATTCTTGCTTTTCAGAGCTCTGTGTGACCAGCAAGTAGAGGCAGAAAGATTAGGCCTGCAGGTCAGTGTTCGGTCAGTCCTGTTCCCAGCAGCCAGTTTCCTAGGACTTGGCCTGCCTTTTCTAGTGCACACGTCCTTGCCTTATTTCAGAGAGACCTTCTGGCTTACAACACGTCTTGACGTATTCTGATTTAAAACAAATCCCGCACTAGTGGTTGAAAAGTGTGCCATTTAGTGATTATTCGTCAGGGTGAGGATAGAGAAATCATTTTTAAAACTTCTTTCTTTCGTGTGACAGTTGTTATTTGCATGTAAACCCTGATAATTCACTAGAAAATGCTTCTGAATTTTTTTTATTTATAAATGCCCAGGAAGGGGCTGGAACAGTGGCTCAGCAGTTAGAGAACTTACCCAGCATGTGTGAGGACCCGGGTTCAAACCCCAGCACCACATATACATCTAAGTGTTAAAAAGACAAAATCCAGATGAAAAAATAAATAAAATTGATTCTTTCTTTCTCTCTCTCTCCCCCTCACTCTTTAAATAAATAAATACAAACATGCATGCATGCCCAGGAAGAATTGGGTTTAAAACATTTTCACTGATGACCTCCATATTTTGTTTGTTTTTATGACAGCAGTAGGGAATAATTCTAAAATTCTCTCTTCTTCAAAGTACTTTAAAAAAAAAAGGATACAAAGCTTCTCCCTAAGATTAAAAGAAAAAAAAATTAAGGTAAAAGAGACACAGCCCTTCCCTGGGTCCTGACTGGAGAGGCTGAGTGCGCAGTCCTGCTGTCAACGGGCAGCGGCAGCGCTTGCTAGGCGGCTTCTACTAAGGCAGATGCAGAGCCCCTCTGCAGGAATGTGCTGTCTGATTGGGGAGCCCTAGAGAGGTGGGGAAGGTGGTGAACATCAGGGTTGCTAATAGCTAGTGAGAAGCAGGCCCCACGGGAGAGGAGAGGCCTTAGCCGAGAGGCACCTGTGCTCTGCACCCAGTGCACAGTGGCCGACCTGGCCTCAGGCCATCAGGATTCAGCTCATCAAGTGACACCTGATGGCTGCCAGCCCTTCAAGGCGCCAGTGCTGAGTGGACTGGCCTATTTTCCCACCCATCTCCCCCCTTCCCAGCCTCAGGTTCTGGGAAAAGCCTAGCTCAAGGGAGGACAGGTTGAAGCACTAAAGCGGCATCCTGAAAGCCAACATCAAGTGCGCTGTACCAACAGGCCTGCTGTGATCTTATTTTTACTCAAATAAAAATCTAAGGCTATGGCCCATCCCAAACCTCCTATGCCAGGATTTCTTAGAACAAGAACCCAGAAATACAGGTCTTTAAAACTCCATAGTTGATGTCCTCACCTGGTTAGAAAAACAGCCCGCTCCTAGGGGGGAGACAGACATCTGTGTCCAAGCATGAAAGGAGGCTCATCATGACAAGTGCTAGTAAAGTCTGGGCACGGTGGCAGCACCCAAGGAGAACATGGTCAAGTCCAGGTCATGGACTTCTGCCTGAACCCTCCTTGGGCTGGAGCCCACCTGCCCTGCAGCCTGAATCTGGCCATCTGTCAGCTGGAAGCCAGCTCCCCAACCCCACCCCAGTGCCCACTGCCGCTATTGCCAGACCTCAGTCTAGAAGGCTTCCTCCACATCCCCCACTGCTGACACTACCTCCTACCCCAACACCCCAGACACCCGCACAGGCTCTGCCACTCAGCTAAGGGCTGTCCGGGTCTGCTGCTGCCCCTGCTGTTAGCCTTTCCATGATTATAATAATGGCAGCCATCACTGAACAAGTGCTCTCCACACCACTCCCCATCTTGGAGCGTGTCTTAGAGTTATATCTTAGAATTCTGAAAGGGACACTGAGGGTCAGAAAGGAGGAGTCACATATTTACCCCAAATTATAGTTGTTAAGCAGTGGAGGCAAGATTGAAGCCAGACTGTCTGACCATGCCCTTGAACCCAGCATCCCGTCTCCACCGTCAGCTCAGGGTGGGGGGCAAGGACCCAGATCTGGTGATACCACTGATAGCACATGGCCCTTCCCTCAGGAAGCTCAATCTGGCTAAGTAGATACACTCCTGCAGCACAAAGCCTCAAGCTGAGAGGGTAATAAGCTGCCCAGCACCACAGGGACCATGAGCAGGGAGAGAGCCTCAGTCACTGATGGGGCCAGGAAGGCCTCTTCAGTCCAAGGGCACTCACAGAATGCCCCCATTGGATCGGGCCTCAGGCCTACGCAGTGTGTCAGCTGACTCTGAGCATTCACGAGTACCAGGCCCTGTGCCAAATGTGGGCAGAGGTCACCTGGCGGACTCCCCAACCCCGTGGAGGACCCTGGCAGCACTTAGCAGCTAAGGTCTTGATGTCACCTGGCTGAGCCTTACTTTCATCATCTGTGAAATGGGAACAGCATTATCTGCTTCCCAGGGTTGGTGTGAGAGTGAAATGAATGGCCCATATAGAAATGCCTGCAAGCCGGAGCAACCCATGAAAACCTGAGACATTCACTAGCACGAGCGCGATTCTGCACAGAGCTTCACGAGGCTGAGAAGGCAGTGAGGAGCCCAGGGGAGAGGGGCCTTTCCTGCTCTCACGCCTGCAGCGCATGGTGGAGTGGGTGCTGATGAGGCCGAAAGTACCCCACAACACGGAGCGCCAGAGGGCCCAGGGTGCCGCCAGACAGCCACAGCTTGAGAAAGTCTTTTCCAAGTGTCATTGTCCCACCCTCCACTACCGCTGCCCATTATCATTGCAGGTTAATTTTGTTGCAGCTATTGATGTGTACGAAGACGGAGAAGCCGGCCTGCTCTTGTGCTACAACTGTAAGTCGGGGCTCTGTTCTTGCTTTTGCTCTACATAACAGGCAGCTGAAATGGACTTGTCCCTCCGTTTGCCTGACGGAACCCTCCTGCGTTCCTAACTGCACTCTAGGGAGCATCTAAAAAATACCTCCCTGCCTGGATCTCTACTGTGCCCCAGGCCTCTCATGACGTGGTGCCAGGGCTGCCGCCTGTGGCGCTGTCTCCAGGAAGTGGCTGTGATGACAGTGGCGTCCAGCTAGGAGCCCTCACTGCGTGCCACGTGCTGTGCTTGGTGTGCCGCGGTCATCCTCATTTCCTCCTTACTATGACGGCCCAGTGCAGAGGCCTGGAGGGTTGCTCTGCCTTTCTCAGGGTCGTGCAGCTACAAAGCACCAGGGCCAGGTTTGCACCTGGGGCCCTCTTGACTCCAGAGTCCCAAACGTTAGCCTCTGTTACTGCAGGCTGGGTATCCCTTATCCAAAAATCTTGGGTCCAGGAGTGTTTCAGATTCAGATCTCTTAGGATTCTGGAATATTTGCACATATGTAACAACATGTCCTGAGGCTGGGACCTAAGTCAAAACGCAGAATTCACTGATGTTCTGTGTACCCTTTGTGCAGACAGCCCAAAAGCAGTTTTATTCAGCATTTTCAGTGCACCTGCATGTGGACTGTGGCCCATCCCATGAGGTCAGGTGCAGAATGTTCTACTTGTTGGCACTCCAGAAGTTTTAGATTTGAGGTCATTTTGGATATCTGATTTTGGGATTAGGGACACTGCATCCTACTTTTTGCGTTTCTCAGGTGTTAATGAAGTCAGCCACAGCTGTCTTAGTTTGGGTTAGGTGGCAAGATGGATTCTAGATGAACCAGAGCTATCAGATAATGTCTTTAAGGACTTTCAGCATTTCAAAGGCTAATATTGTACTTTAGTAAGATTTTTTTTAACTAAACAAAGTAAGAAAATTTTCTTATAAGTCTGCCCTGTCTTAACTAAAACATAAAACATATTTTCCAGCATAGACTTGTATATGATGCTGGCTATATCTAATGGATCAGATATTTTAATAAATTAATTTATAATTAACAAATATGGGGAAACTATCAGAGAAATTTGGAAACATTATTTTCAAAATTCAAGACTCATGGGGCATAAGTTAGGGAGAGGTAATTGCAAGGCAGAAAGCACTTTAGCAGTAAATCACTCTTTGAGGATATTTTATCCACAGGTTTTAATCTAAACCTTTCTCAAAAAAGAAAGAAAGAAAATAGGTCTTTAAAGTGTGGTCTTTTTATTTTATTGAAAAATGTACGGGAGAAGAAACCATAACAAAACAAAAACTAAAAATAAATACAACAAAACCAAAAATTTTAATTTTTTTTAAGAGAGAGAGAGAGAGGGTCAGTGAGAGACAGAGAATCAGTTTTATTTAGTTTTTCATCTGGACTTCGTTTCTCTAATACGTAACTGTGTATGTGTGCTGAGGTTTGAACCCCGCTCCTCACACCTGCCAGGCAAGCGTGATACCGCTGAGCCACAGCTCCAGCCCCCAAAACTTTAAACTTAAGAAAAAAGAAAAAAAATGCAACAGAATGCAGTAAAAACTGTTGTGTGGTGGTTGTTCTACTTCTGTAAAGGACAGGAGTGTTTAGGGGAAGAGAAGCTAAGGAGGGAAAACCTCCGCAGGTTTTAGGATGAGAGTACTATTCCCGACGAAGGGAAGCTCGGAGACCCGTGGGAGCAGCGTCCCCTCTGCGCCTCGGGCAGGCTGGGCACACCTGGTTGTGGTGGTGCCAGGTGCCATGTGAGCAGCCCCTTGGTTTCCTGGAGCCCTACCTGGGCGCTCCTCCCTAGCCTGCATCATGTGCTGCTCCAGCCTCTGGTGTCTTGGCTTGGGAGGGGGCGTGTGTGTTTTCACAGACCCACGGCATCGGAAGGTAATGTCTGCAAGTTCAGACCCCACAGGAGCCAGGCCGTGGCAGCCCCAGGGCTTTCCCGAGCCATCCCTGGTTCCTTGGATCAGGAGTCTGCCTTTCATTAGCTACCTTCCTTCCTCCTACCCCCCATCCTATGCCCTCCGACCCCCCAACCCCACCCCTTTAATACCCCCACACCCCTGGCACTCACATCCCCCTGAGAACCAGAGTTCTCCCTGCGGTTGCCAGGTGGTCCCCGTCACTCCTTCCCATGCACATGATACACCCAGCAGCCGCTTGGCCGCAGATGCCTGTCCGCTGAAGGCGCCTCTCAGCAAGGGCTGCAGAACGATTGGACTGCCCCGAAATTCAGAGCTGAAGGTTATCACTTGTCAGTTTCTTGTTAAAAACCAAAGCAAAACTTTAAATATCCTTTGTAAACTTCGAGTTTTATATAGAAGAAATCACTACCTCATATATGTTAAGCATAAAAATATTTTAGGACAGATTGTAACTTCCAGTTTATGTTATTTGAGAAAAATATATTCACAAGACAAACTTGGGAGGGGAGTGAAAATAGTTCAGCATGTCCGTGAAGGTCTCATTTCCTCGTGATTCTATGTCAAATGCCAGGGTCAGAATAAAAGAAAGATAAGAACTTTATCGTGACCTCAGCACTTAGCAGTCGCTCGCCTTTAATCTCAAGATGCAGCTCAGTGCTTGGGGAACTCGTGTGCTTGCTGACTGATGAGGCTTTAGAGAGAATGCTAGAAATGCTCACGTACGCGTGACCTCCTCGTGCCAGGCTTCAGCCTCAGGAAGTCTCACTCCTGCATGAGCAGCATCGAGAGCGCAAACCCTGCGTGCAATAAAGCAGGATGGCAGTGTGACGCTGCGCCTGGCACAGCACTGTGACGCTTTGCCTTGCACAGTGAGGTCCTCAAAGTATCAATTCATCTTTTTTTCTTCAGGGCTGAGGACTGAACTCGGGGCCTTGCGCGTGCTAGGCAAGCGCTCTGCCACTGAGCTAAATCCCCAACCCCTCAAAGTATCAATTCAGAACCCAGTTTTTGTTTTGTATTTTTGTGCTGGGGATTGAACCCAGGGGCCCATTACCGCTGAGCCGCATTCTTTTTATTTTTGTTTTGAGACAGGGTCTTGCTAAGTTACTCAGGGCCTCACTGAGTTGCTGAGGCTGGCTTTGAACTCGTGATCCTCCTGCCTCAGCCTCCCAAGCTGCTGGGATTGCAGGCATGCATTACTATACCCAGCAGCACCTAGTGTTTTAACCTCATGGGCTTTCAACACGCAGATAGGACTGCTGCTCTTCAGAGGATTTTTTTCTGAAATGGGAAAGAGTGCTTGTCAGCCTTGCTCTCCCTCAGCGAGACAGGGAAACCAGAGGAAGGTCCGCAAGCTAGAGCTCCTTCCTGCACAGTGACCTTCTTAAAACTCCCCTCCACCAGTGCTGCTCCAGGATGCCCATTGTGACCTCACGAAGGCTGAATTAGTGCCTTTCTGCCGCTGAAACAGAGTATTGGCGACTGGCTGATTATAAAGAACCGAAATTTATTCCTCTCAGCTCTGGAGGCTGGGAAGTCAAGACCAAGGTGGGGGCATCTGAGGGGCCTTCTTGCGTCTCTACACCCTGGAACACAGAAGAGCCAAAAGGGTGCAAACTGTCCCCATGTGGGAGAAGAGCAGAAAACAGAGACTGCGCCCCTGCAAGCCCTTTCCATAGCAGCATTCACCCATTCCCAGGAGCCGTCGACCTCCGCGCCAGGCCTCTGGGGATCAGGTTGCCAGCACATGAGCTCTGGGGACACATTCAAACCCTAGCAGGAGGCGTCTGCACTCATCTGATGAGTGGAGGTGCGAGAAGCGGTCAGGTCCATGATGCGCTTTACGCATCAGAACCAAGACACAGCGTTGTTCCCCACGTCCATCACCTCCTCTGGCCTGGGGTTCTCAGCAGCAGACGCCAGCCTTCCATGGCAACAGTATTCCAGCAACCATCCTGTTTATACTCTTTTAATTCAGTGTTGTTAATACTTTTTAAAGGAGGAGCTGGGGGCATGGCTCAGTGCTGGAGCGCTCGCTCAGCATGTGCTAGTCGTTGGATTTGACCCTGCACCAAAAAAATGAAGAAGAACCAGGATGATCTGCTGACACATCAACTGTGGGATGTGAGACAAAGGAAAGGAAAAGGGAAGACTGCAGTTTTGGGCACGAGCATGGATAATATCATTTCCTGGGATGATAGAAGCTTTGAGAAGACAGTTTGCTGGGTGTAGTGGCACATGCCTGTAATCCCCGCGGCTTGGGAGGCTGAGGCAGGAGGCAAGTTCAAGGCCAGCCTCAGCAACTTAACAAGACCCTGTCTCAAAATAAAATTTGAAGAAGAGCTGGGGTGTAGCTCAGTTGTAGAGCACCCCTGGATTCAACACCCAGTACTACAAAAACTAAACAAATAAAAGAGGAGGATGCCATCCTCTGTGCCTGATGCATAGCAGAGCAGATGAGACAGGCCTGCACTTGTCCCTGAACCTGGCCATGGGAAGGGCATCAGAAACTTGAACAGGGGCTTTAGCGAGTCTTTGGAAGCAGTGAGGGCAAAAGCCCATGGCAGAAACACAGGACGGTGCCAAAGGGAAAACAGATTGTGTGGATAAGTAAAGAATTTTACTTTAAGGGAAAAAGATAAAGGCAAGGGGTAAAAAGCTGGACCTCTCTAGGCCACGGGGGCCTTGTTAATAAGCAGCACATTTGCCAGGCTTCTGGGGACCGCTGGTAGAGAGAAGTGGTGCAGATCAGCTGCACTTTGGAGCGGCAGGGTCTTGCAGGGCACAGCCTTGAGGGGAGTCCAAGGCGTCCTGTGCCTTTGATGAAACAGGAAGCAAGGGCTTTAGCTGAGAGTGAGGATCCTTTCTCCTTCCCTAACTCTAGTTACTTTCTCCTTTCTTAATAACTCAGTAAGGTACACAGTTTTGAGACATAAGGTGGTGTTTTGCAAGGTACAGCGATCACATCAAAGGAGTCCGAAAAGAGTGCACAGGGTGGCAGAGGTGCTTGTTCCTGGCACATAAGCGGACCTGCACCATCACTGCCACAGCCCTCGGCCCGCAGAACGGCCTTGCTCGGCAGCCCCCGGTCCTCACTTTCCCCTCTCACCAGGAGTGTTTAAAAGATCGGGCATGCTACACAGGATTTCATGGGACAAGGTGTCATTAGAAGGTTGCTGCCCAGGGAGACGAGTGAGAAGGGACAGTCCCTGCTGCTGGACCTCACACCACAGAGCCTGACCATGACTCGCCTCTGTGCCCACACTCGCAGGGTGGGCACAGAGCTGAACCAGACCTGTGCCCGGTGTTATCACAGCCATAGCAGAGACAAAGCCATTGGAGGACACAGCTGCCTGCCCCCCTGCAGGCTTCCTTCTCCCTGGCCTCTGGCCCATCACCTCCTGTTTTCCTCCATCCACTCTTGCTGTGTCTTCCTTGGCCTCCTCCTCCAGCCACCAGGGGCCTTGTCCTTGCCCGTCTCTGTGGTTGCATCCTCCCAGCCATGACTCTAGGCCAGACCTCACCCCACTGAACAACTCACCTTGGCAGCCTGGGGACACCTCAGCTCTCCTTATGCATTTCAAACTCAGCCGCCTCCTCCCATGTGCCCTCCTTCACAGCTCCTGCTCTAGCAGAAGCCACAGCATCTACCTGTCATTCACGCCATTGGCTGCAGTTTCCTCCCAGGCTACCAGCTCTGTCTCCACAGAGCTCTGATTAATCACAAATGTACCATCACCTCTGATGCTTTTGGAACGGTCCCTCCTCACCTGGTCACGGTATGAAGTGGGTGATTTTTTTTGTGTGTGTGCTAGGAATCAAACCCAGGCCTTGCATAGGCTAAGCAAGTGCCCTCCTACTGAACTACACCCCCAGACCAAAGGCACATAACTTAACCGACTCCAGCTCTACTCCAGAGTAGCCATCCTGCCTCTCACGGTCCACTGCAGCTGGAGTTACTTCCCTAAAACCTTAATCCAGCCATCTCTCCTTCCCCAGCTATGGCCCCCCTCTCCCAAGCCAGCCTCAGCCTCCTTCCCTGCCTGGCCTCATCTCCTGCCCCTCCTTATGCACACGCTATCCTCCAATTCCACATCATCATCTCTTCACTAGGAAATTGGTAGTCTTGTCCCCCTCTCTTAGAAGCCCAACTCTTGTCCTCCGGCACTCACTTTTCTTCCTCCGTGGAACATGCCCTGATCTGTTCACCTGGGCTCCCACTGCCTACCCTGCTTCTCGCTAAGAGAGTGGCCCCTGCTCTTTCTATCCATGGCCAAAGGACCTGTCTGATTCACGGCTAGATCGTCATTCTTGGGCATAGTCCACTTTGTACAGGTTGACACTTGGAAAATGTTTCCTGAATGAAAAGAAAGATGACTGTGATTTCCAGAGACTCGTGGTGGAAGGGCAGATGGCATAAGCAGGAAGCCCCTGATGGAGCTAGCCCAGGCTGTCATCATGCTGGGTGACAAGAAAGGCAAGCTAATGTTTACGTACCATGCATGAGGCCCTGTGTTCAATCCCCAGTGTGGCACAAAGAAGGAGGAGAAGGAAAGAAAGCAGCTAACTAGTTTGCCTCCGAGGAAGAGGCTGAAGGCCGTGGGATGATCACCAACAGCCACCATCTGTCTACCTGCCAGTTAGGCCCTGTTCGTTCAAGGTAAATTTTATGCAGAATATAAAATGTTGCTAAAGGAAAAAGTATAATAGGCTCTATTCAAGATTTTCAATGTCAAAATTTTCAGTTCCATAACAGATATTTCAAATGTGTTTATCAAATGAGTAACATAATCACATTTCATTATTGTAATGTATTCTATATTATATTATCCCATTATATAATTTTATAAAGATAAATTAGCCAATAGAACATAACAGACAATCTAGAAATAGATCTACACATATTTGGTTACTTGATTTTTGACAAGGAAGCCAAGACAATTCGAAGGAGAAATGAGAGTTTTGTCAACAAATGTGGAACAATTGAGCAGCCGCATGCAAAAGAAAGAAAAAGAAACTTGCCCCAGGCCTCGCACCGGAGAAGAAGCCACTGAAAATGATCTTACCCGAACGCAGGCCCTGAACCCTAGACCTTCCGCACGAGGGCCCAAGAGAAAAATATTTATGACCTTAAATTTTGCAAATTGGCAAAAAAATTTCTTAGCACCAAAAGCACAAGCACATAAAGGGAAAAGTAAACTTCCTCAAAACTAAAGACACAAATAAGAGAATAAAAGACAAGGCACAGACGGAGAACATGTTGCAAATCACATATTTGGTAAAGGACTGGAATCCAAGAAGTACAAGGAACTCTCAAAACAATGGTAAGAAAATAACCCAATTAAAAAGAAAGCCGTTCACCGGAGAAGATGCATGGACGGTCAATGTCTTAGTCCACAGACCAGGTAACTTAGAAACAACAGAAGTTTGCCTCCTGGTTCTGGAAAGGCCAAGATCAAGGAAGCAGGTGTGAAGGCCGCCTTACTCCCACACCACCCCATGTGCAAGGCCGAACGGGGAAAGCACGCATGAGGGGGCATTGAACTCATGCCCTTTGGTAATCGGCACCGGTCATTCACAGGGGACCGCAGCACCTCCTGTGAGGTCCCACCTCCCACACCATTGCTTTGGGGCTTGAGTTTCCGACATGTGAGCCTGAGGACGCACATGAAACCGCAGCAGGAAGTAAGCACGGACTTTAGGGCAAAGCAAGTTAAAAACACGGTGGATTGCACCACGCACCTCCAAGTATTCAAATGGCATTTGGCCCTGCTGGAGCTGGGCAGGTGGGAAAGTACAATGGCGGCAGAACTTGAGAAAACAGTCTGGCACTTCCCACGTGGCCCAGCCACTCCACTCCTGGGAGCATACGCAGGGTTCGTGCACAGAGGTTCAGAGCAGTGTTGTTTGTCTTAGCCCGAAACAGAAAATGACCCACGTGTCCAGTGTGGAGATTTTATTTTTAGAGAGAGAATCAATTTTATCTAGTTTTTCATGTGACTTTCGTTGCTCCAAGACTTCGTTGCATACGTGGTGCTAGGGTTCGAACCTGTGTCCTCGCACGTGCCAGGCAAGCGCCATAACCACTGAGCCACCGCTCCAGTCCCCATTGCAGAGTTGTTTTTTGTTTGGTTGTTTGTTTTAAAGAGAGAAAGACAGTGAGAGAGACAAAGAGAATCCATTTTTATTGAGTTTTTCATGTGGCTTTTGTTGCTCTGACACTTAGTTGTGTTCGTGGGTGCTGGGGTTTGAGCCTGTGTACTTGTGCATGCCAGGCAAGCGCCATAACTGCTGAGCCACCACTCCAGCCCCCATTGCAGAGGTTTTTAAGTACATCCAAAGTTCAAAGATGCAACTTCATTCTTCCCCTGGCTGTGCACTGGACTTGGAGATTTGTATCTATTGAACAGAATATGGCAGGAGGAGAGCCGTGTGACTTCTGAGACCAGTCCAGAAAGGCATTGTGACTCCCTTATCACTCACTAGAGATCCTCAAGCATCCCTGCAGAGAGGTCACCTGTGCCCTCTTGGAAGCAGGCCCTCCTGTAGCTCAGTTGTGCCTTCAGCTGACCAGGGCCCCCAGTGACATCTACACTGCAATCTCATCAGGTACCTTGAACCAGAATCCCTCAGCTAAGCCACCTGTGAATTCTTTTTTTTTTTTTAAGAGGAAGAGAAAGAGAGAACCACTTTTATTTTTCCATCTGGCCTTTGTTTCTCTGACACTTGGTTGCGTATGTGGTGCTGGGGTTCAAACCCAGGTCCTTGCATATGCCAGGCAAGCGCTCCAACTGCTGAGCCACTGCTCCAGCCCCCACCTGTGAATTCTTGACCCACAAAAACTGTGAGATGATAAATGTCAGTTTAGGCTGCTAAGTTTGGGGATACCTTGTTGCACAGCAAGAGTTAACCAATACATTCATCAACAGGTAAATGGATAAATATATGTGTACAATAAAAAAGACTGAACTGTTGATGTACATAATGATGGCAAGGGTGAATTCAAATAAGGAGATTGAAAGAAAAACTTTAAAAAGAGCATATACTATGTGTTTCATCTGTATAAAATTCTAGAAAATGCCATGTAATCTACAGCAACAGAAAGCAGAACTGAGAACGGTTACAAAAAGGCAGAAGGAAGCCTAGGGAACAGCTATGTCTGTTTCTTGATAGCAGTGATGGCTTCATAGGTACATACACGCCTCAAAACTTACGAAGTGGAGGCTGGAGCTGTCGCTCAGCGGTTCCGGCGCTTGCCTCGCATGCATGAGGACGCAGGTTCAAACCCCAGCACTACGTACACAACGAAGTCTCAGAGCAACAAAAGCCACATGAAAAACTAAATAAAATTGTTTCTCACTGTCCCTCTTTTTAAAAACAAAATAAAGTGTACACTTTAAATATGTATAGTTCATTATTGCTAATTATACCTTGATATAACTGTTTTTTAAAAACTTAGAAAATCCAACCCCTTTCTTCACATTTTAACATTTCTGAATTTGGAGTGCCTCCCACAATTGATCTGATAGTTACGGGAGGCGATTGCCTTCTTTCTTTATTATACATTTAAAATGGTGTAACTTACTCCTTTTACCCCCACAATGACTTAGCTTTTATTTGAAAGCATCTTAGATTCAATGAAATATGCCAAGTTTTAGAATCTGAATGTGTTAGGTAAAAAGAACAATTTTCTAATTGAAACTAAATTCCTGGGGCTGGAGCAGTGGCTCGGCGGTTACAGCTCTTGCCTCACATGCGCAAGCACTTGCGTTCAAACCCCAGCACCACGTACACAACAAAGTGTCAGAGGAATGACAGTTACATGAAAAACTAAATAAAAATTGCTTCTCTCTTTCTCTCTCACTCTCACACTGACGCTTTCTCTCTTTAAAAAAAAGAAAAAAGAAAAGAAACTAAATTCCTAAAATGATCCCAAGAAATGGCAAAAGACTTGATTGAGCCAGTAAGTACAAAAGATACTGAAAAGTTGTTGAAGAACTAACCTTCGTGAAAGACTCACAACCCTAATGGAGTTAGGGGCAAGGGCAACCCATGTTACTGAAGGATCCAAGAATAAGTTTGAACAAAAAGAAAAATGTGGGGCTGGATTGGTGGCCGGATGGTGATGGCGCTTGCCTGGCATGTGCATGGACCGGGTTCAAACCCCAGCACCACATACACAGCAAAGTTTCAGAGCAACAAAGGCCACGTGAAAAACTAAATCAATTCTCTCACTGTCCCTTTCTCTTAAAAAAAAAAAAAAGAAACATCCATGTTCCTGAGTGGGAAGACTTGATCTTGCAAAGATGTATATTTTTTCCCCAGAAAGGCCCACTCCACTGCTAAGTTTAGTCCATACTTTCTTTTACTAATTCTGGGATTTTACTCTTTACATCTCGTTTTTAAATTCATCTGGGATGCATATATTTACTTTTTCCAAAAGTTTAGCTCTTGTGGCAGGAGAATCACAAGTTCCAGGCCAGCCTGGTCACTTTACTGAGACTCTGTCTCAAAATAAAGATATGAAGGAATGGGATGTAACTCAGTGGTAAAGCAAGCACCTGGGTTAAATTCCCTGTACCAGAACAAATCAAAACTGTGGGCAGAATGTACAAGCAAACAATTCACAAGTGCAGTTACCTAATAAGCATTGTTCAAAGATTACAATAAAATGTATGAAGCATGCCGCAACAGTTGCATGCACCTGTGATCGCAGCAACTCAGGAGGCTGAGGCAGAAGGATCACAAATTCAAGAGCAGCCCCAGCAGCTTGGCAAGGCCCTAAGCAACTTAGACTCTAGCTAAAAAAAAAAAAAAAATACAAAGGACTGGAGATATAGTTTTTTATTTTTTTAAAGAGAGAGGAACAGTGAGAGAGAGAGAGAGAAAGAATCAATTTATCAATTTTATTTAGTTTTTCATGTGACTTTTATTGCTCCAAGACTTGTGTTGTTGTGTAGGTGGTGCTGGTGCTTGAACCCACAACCTCACGCATGCCAGGCAAGCGCCAGAACTGCTGAGCCACCGCTCCAGCCTGGAGATACAGTTTAGTAGTACCAAAAAAAAAAAAAAAAAAAATCAAGAGTTTATTTGAGCGGACGATTCATGAATAGGGCAGCTCCAAAGCAAAGAGGCACAGAGGCACAAGGGAAGGCTTCTTATAGGTGAATGCAGACGTAAACCAAGGGGTATATTTGATTGATCGCTGTGGAGCAGTGGCCTACTTGGACCGTTCCAGGAGCAGGTCCTCGTTAGAGGGCTTAACGCTGATTTGGTTTTCTGTTTGCTTGCCTAGGAACCAGGCCACTGGAGCTGTCTTGATCTAATGGCCTCCGCAGTTAATTATTTTAAAATCATACTATGCCTTACCAAGGATTTTGATGTGCAGCTTGTCCTGGGGAATGATTTGGTCTTGAGACGGACAGCCAGGCAGTTAAGCACCTTCTGCATGGCCAGACGGGGTCTATGTGGCCCAGTTTTGGGGGAAGAACTTGGCACAGCCCAGCAACTCACAGACAATTATTTTATTTTTTTTTTAATCTGGTTTTTGTTTTTCCAACACTTAGTTGTGTACGCAGTGCTGGGGTTCGAACCCAGGTCCTTGCGAATGCCAGGCAAGCGTGATACCACTGAGCAACTGCTCCAGCCCTTTTTATTCACCCTTAATAAAAATTCTTGAAGGAGAAAGTCCTTCTCTGTGGGCAGCAGAGTCACAGAAGATTTTTTCTTTTATAATTTTCTTTGTTTCTTGAATATTCTACAACAAAACACAGGGAAAAATAGTAAAGCTCATAAATATATGTTAGCTGTAGATACAAAATGAGCGTTTAGTGGTGACATTCTGAATAAAGTCTCATGACAGTCCTCTCCAGTGTGTGTGCCAGAGAAATGACACCTGCGTCCACACACACTTGTACTGGGATGCTCGGGGCAGCTTTATTCACAACTGCAAGAAGCCCACCAGCTGATGGAGAGACCCACAGAATATGTCCATAATGAGAAATACTATTTCCCCATGAAATGACACGTGGTGGGCCTCCAGACCTGCAAGAATCAGACATGTCACTGTGTGCTGCCACTTCAATGAAGCATCCAGAATAAGGCGGATTCAGAGAGACAGGAAGTAGATCAGTGATTGCCCAGGGCCCAGGTAGGAACAGGAGTGCTGTTTAATGGCATGGGGTCTTCCTAGGGTGTGATGAAAATACTCTAAAGTTAGGCTTTGGTAGCAAAGTTCAGTTCTGTAAATACACTAAAATTTGCTGAGTTGTACATGTTAAGTGGATGCATTTTATGATTCTAAATAGTATTGCAGTAGAGCTGTTTTTTAAATAATTGCGCAATTCAATCGTGTGGCTAACTGTGGTGGCTTCTGTTCTAAAAGGGCCTTCGTTTCTACATGGGCTTTCTCACGCTGCAGCTGAGCCATGTGGACTTGCATTCTGAGTTTGGAACAGGCCAGGAGCAGGGTAACTGAGCTAACCTGGTCTTAATGTAGTGCTGCCTCGGGTCCCTCAAGGGGATTCACTCGTGGCTGCAGGTTCTCAGGGTGAAACATCGCAGAGCACGCAGCTCCCCGGCCACATGGCCTGAGCGAGGCTCGGAGCGGGACCCACCTGCAGGAGGACCGCAAGTAAGAACCCTTCTGGAACTCTCACAGGTGTGGGAGACAGACTGCAGCCCCGCAGGCCTGTGTTCGAATCCTGCCCCTGCAGTATCTGTAAGCCCAGGCAAGCTACGTGGCCTCTCCTCACCTCAGTCTTCTCTTCCGTGAAATAAGTGTCATAGCAATTAAATAGGACAGTGTTTTTAAAGCTCAGCACCTGGCACATAGTGAATTCCCCCAACGACAGCTCTTAGCATCCGTAGCGGTGATGCCATTCTGCCTCAGGCTGCCTTGGGACCCTGGCACCTAACGTCAGAGCAGCGTTGCCCCCGGCTTTGTGAGGAGCTAGCCGAGAGGATGCTGTTGTGTTGCGGGTGTTGCTATTGTGTTGTGGGTGATCTAAGTGCGGTCTCTAACAAGAGTGCTGCTGTTCTCGTTGCAGACAGCTGCATCTATAAAAAGGTTTGCCCGTTCAATGGCGGCTCTTTCTTGATTCAACCTTCCGCTTCCGATTTCCAGTTCTGTTGGAACCAGGCTCCTTATGCGATTGGTAAGAAAATCCATGATGGCACATTCCCCTTTCACAGCTGCGTCTGAAGGCGTGGTACCCCGTGCGTAACCCGCAGCTCACTTCTACCCTGCCTAAAAGGTGTGAGTCTGCGGAGGGCATCAAGTGCATTTCTTTTTTCTTTTTCTTTTTTTTTTTTTTAAGAAAAAGGGACAGAGAGAAAATTGATTTTATTTAGTTTTCCACGTGGCCCTTGTTGCTCCGACACTTCATTGTGAACATGGTGCTGGGGTTTGAACTCTCGTCCTCATGCGTGCCAGGCAAGCTCCGTAACCACCAGGCCACTGCTGCAGCCCCTGCTTTTCCTTTTTAAGTGCTTCTTCTTTGCGCCCCTCTTGGGGCTCCTGCTTCCGCACCTGGTTCTTCCCAGTGCCGGAGCACATGTCCATCCTGAGCAACTGGATTTCATTTTTCGGTGCCTGGTCGTCATTTCTGGGTCTCGCTCTCCTTTTTCTGAAACTCACAGGCCGGGTCTCCAGCCTCAGGATGCTGAGTGGCTTGCGGGAAGCACAGTGCTTTTGGAGCCGTTTTTACCCGTCTTGAAGCCTGAAATCTAGGGTCACAGGGACGTGGGTGCTTCGCCTGCCACTAAAATGCTAAGACCCCAATGGGGGTGCACTGTGTCCATGACTCGAGAGCCACAGCTAGGCGTTGCCTTTTTTAAAGAGAGAGAGGGGCAGTGACAGAGAGAGGGAATCAATTTCATTAGGTCCTCTTTTTTTCATCTGGTTTTCGTTGCTCCAACACTTAGTTGTGTGTGTGGTGCTGGGGTTCAAACCTGGGTCCTTGTGCATGTCAGGTAAGTAAGTGCCCTTACGGCTGAGCCACCGCTCCAGCCCTGGGCATTGCCTTTCGAGAGTCAGATCAGAGCCAAGAATTTTCCAGTTATGCTGTTCTCCTTACAATAAGAGCATCTGCTAACAGATGCCCATTGTAGAGTTTTAAGAGACCAGAGAAAGCAGTGCAAGGTCCTGGGGCAGTGGGCCAGGCTTCTGCAGCTGAGGTGTGGTAAACAAGGACAAGGAAGAGTGACAGAAGACTTCCGAGTATGGAGCCCTGGAGGTGCTTGAGAGATCAAGGCCAGAGGCGTGGGTGTGGTAGACTGAGTCACCAGAGAAGCCAAGAGGATGCACAGTGCACCTGTGGAGAGAGCAGAACGGAAGGGCCAGGGTGAAAGAGCGCAAGAGCATGAGGGGTCAGCCAAAGGGACAAAGACGCAATCACAGGGCCTGAGGGGCAGCTGCAGCTCGGGAAGTCAGTGTCGAGGCCACCTCTGCAAGGAGACAGCTGACGCTTACAAAGAGCCCAGGGGTCACTGAGGGACGGCGCGGAGCTTGCAGGAGCGACTAAGGCCAGGGACGTGTGGGCTGAGCTGCAGGACAGGGCGAGCGGAGCTCAATCTGGATGATAAGGGCGAGGTACCGCAGGACCTGAGCAGGTGAGCTGCCAGAAGGTGGGGTGATGGGGTCTCATGGGTGGGGGCATGGCGAGAAGTGCAGACAGCTAAGGGACATGCCCAAGGGAAGGAAGAAGAGAGGCAGCCAGGGAATGGGAGGCGGAAGTTTCTGGAGCAGCGAGGGTGACTGTTAGATGGTCATGGCCCGTCCGCAGCCACCAGGCCAGCAGGTGGGCACTGACCACGTTCCCTTGCAGTCTGCGCCTTCCCGTACCTCCTGGCCTTCACGCCCGACTCCATGGAGATCCGCCTGGTGGTGAACGGGAACCTGGTCCACACAGCAGTGGTTCCGCAGCTGCAGCTCGTGGCCTCCAGGGTGAGTAGAATGGACTTCACTTCAGGTAAGGGGCCTGGGGAGCCTCAGCACCGCGGGATGTCAGGGAGCACAGGAGCAGCGTCTTGCCAAGCTCAGTGGATGGTGACGCTGCTGCCGTGTGTCACGTTGCACACCAGTTAGAGACGGAAGAGCGCCAACACAGGGGCAGGCTCGCGTGCGCAGCCCGCTGGGCCTTCACAGAGCCACTGGGTGGTGGTGGCATGGGGAGCACTCACCCTCAGAGACTGGGCCAGTTATCCAGGCCACTGCTGCCCTGGAGGGCCGTCCAAGTCTAGAACAGGAGCTTGAAACAGCCCTCTCTCCCTTGGCCACTTTCTAAACTCAGTTTGGTTTGTGCCTGTGAAATGCGGCTCATCAGTTAACCCATCTCTCATAACCCAAAGACTGAGCCCAGCTCAGGGGTGCAGTTGATGTCACAAGGCGCCCACCATCACAGTACACTGGGCTGGCACTGATCACACTTGGGTGGAGGGCAGCTGCTCACACCTCTGCTTCTTCACCGACACTCATGTGCAGTCAGCGCTCAACCCCACAGTGCTGGTGTGTGTGTGTGTGTGTGCACGTGTGTGCACTATGGGTGTGTGCATTAGTTCACTGTAAATGTTACTGATTATGAAGTAGCTTTCGTAGTACAATTTAGAATAAAATATGCAACATTCTTTATCATAAAATCCATAGCACCACGTGCACAGCGAAGTGTCAGAATAACAAAGGCCACATGAAAAACTAAACAAAACTGATTCTTTCTCTCTCTCTCACTGTCCCTCTCTTTAAAAAAAGAGAGAAAGAATCAGTTTTATTTAGTTTTTCATGTGGATTTCATTGCTCCGACACATTGTTATGTACGTAGTACTGAGGCTTGAACCCACATCCTCACACTTGCCAGGCAAGCACCACAACCACTGAGCCACTGCTCCAGCCCCGCTCTTTCTCTTTAAAAAACATCCGTAGCCAGTTGGTTCTCACAGAACACATTTGATTTTTTGTTGAGTTCTGATATCCGTAGCCAACTAACAGCTGCAAGGAAACTGATTTTACAGCTGGAGTTTTTCTCAACCCACTCCTCCTTTTCCTAATACGTTTGTTGTCAGTAAATCTGATATGTGCCTTACTATTAAGCTTTCTCCCCTGGAAACAAATCAGTCTTCATTCCAGAATTTCTGGCCTCAGCCCGAGGCTCGACACACTTTTAAGTTTGATCATCATTATTAACGGTGCCTTAGGTTGACTCAGTCAGCACAACCACAGACCAAGCTCTGATTTTTAGCACTTGCCAATTTCTGTGGTTGGCGTCCAGCATGCAGGGCGGCACCACTGATCGTGGGGTGGAAAGAGCTGGCATGGCCACCACTGGACATTATTTCCACTACATGCACAGCAATGCTGGTAACTACGAGAGCATAGATAATAGTAAATGTAAATAGTCCAATTTGATATTGAGCACCTTAGCTTTTTAATAAGTTTAATTTAATTTTAATAATGACTGTGATTAAGAGCTGGCCTGCAAAATTCCTGAAAATTGGCTGTCTTGAGGCAAATCCAACTCACTCCTGCTCTTGTCACCAAAGCCAGCACTCGGGTGCAGGAGTGCTTGCTGGATCTGTGAGTGAACGTCCAACTGCACTCCGCAGAATGGGCCGGCCTACAGATCCCTTCTGGTTCTGACACGAGCGAAATGTGCATGGTGTTTGTGTTTGCAGAAGTGTGAGAAATACGCTGTCTTCTGCTGTGGATCGACACATAGACAAGGGGACATTATGGGATCAAACACTCAGGAAAGTCTCAGCTGTGCTGGGGCATCCTGTACCAGGCTGCGTGTCCTGAGCATGTGAGGATATCTTAGCCATGCCTAGGGACCATGTGGAGGCTTGGCAGTGACAGCAGGAGGCCAGTGGGTGCGGGGCTGGGATTCCCGGCACCTCACCGCCTTTTCTCTTCCTTTCCAGTCGGATATATACTTCACAGCAGCCGCAACTGTGCCTGTGGCCTCATCAGGAGGCAGCTCCAAGGGGCCCAGTGCCCACAGTTCTCCTCAGACACCCCCGGGCCGAGAGACTCCGATATTTCCTTCTTCCCTGGGGGAAGGTGAAGCCCCATCTTTACTGTCTTATTATTAGCTGTTTTTATTCCATTCTGATTTCTCTATCTACATGTGACTACCGCCTAAAGAAGTTACTATTTACCAGGCATGCCTGTAATCCCTGCACCTAAGGAGGCTGAGGCAGGAGGATTGCAAATTTGAGAGCAGCCCAAGCAACTTAAGAAGAGCCTGTCTCAAAATTAAAAAAAAAATAAAAAGGGCTAGGGATATAGCCCAACACTAGAGCACTCTGGGTTCAAGAAAAAGCTACTACTTAAAGACACTTAAAAAAATCTTGCAATCTGAATGTATTGGTTACATTTTTAAGAAACCTTGGGCAAAAAAAAAATCCATTATGAAAAAAAATTGTTTGAATGGGGAAAAGGAATTCAGGGCTGGAGAGCTTCCGACTTGCAGAAAGCAGTTATTTCTTCTCCCGGATGTTAGCAGCAGTCGGGTTTGCACCTAGAAGTTCATGGGCGTAAAACCCCACCATCATTCAGCCACACCCACCTGTCTCACTCTGTCTAGACTTTGTGGTGCTTCCTGCATGGCAGTGGACACCGTGCCTTTCATAACTTCTTGTCACATGAGTGCTCTTTATCACTCGTTACTGAGATAACGCACGGGGCTTCCCAGGCAAGGCAGCTCCTTGCTTTTCTTGTCCAGCCTTTTTCCTGGTCAAGCACAGCTGGTAATGAGTGCATTTGATCTATTTAAACCCGTGAAGAGGAAGTCCACAGAAATCACAGCCATCAGGCACCATTGCGTAGGACACGGATGATCAGCATGTGACACAAAATCTTTCTACATGCTAACTATATTGAGGAACAGGAAATGGTTCTCTCGTTAATAACAGCAACCTAAAGTTCTTATGTTGTTTTCTGAATCATATTTCAGGTGAAATTCAGTCCAAAAATCTGTACAGGATTCCACTTAGAAACCTAGTCGGCAGAAGCATCGAGCGGCCTCTGAAATCACCCTTAGTCTCCAAGGTCATCACCCCGCCCACCTCCATCAGCCTTGGCATCGCTGCCATTCCTGTCACTCATTCCTTGTCACTGTCACGCATGGAGATTAAAGAAATAGCAAGCAGGACCCGCAGGGAACTGCTAGGTAATGGCTTTCAATGTTTATGTTTTCACTGTTGGTAAATAGACTAGCAAGTGGCTATTAATCATCCTCAAAAACTATGACTTCAAAAAGACAGTTTCCCCTTAAGAAGGGGTTAATAAATAAACTCAGTACATCCACCCCAGGGAATGCCCCGGTGCTTTCCCAGCAGCAGCGATGCTGGTGGTCTGTTTCGGTGCCAAGCCCTGCCTAAGCCACGTTAAGGTAGAACGGGCACTTTATAAAACACTGTGTTGAGTGGGGTTCAGTTTTTTAAATAAAAATATCTATGCGTGTTTCCTATTCTAGAAAAGCATCTATAAGGAGTTATGGCCTGTAGTTCTCAGACACCACTTCACATCCGCATATCCAAAAGTGGAAATTGGCCTCGTTTCATACACACACTTCGGTTCCCTTATCACTTCTCTCGGCCGCTTAGCCAAGGCCGGGTCTGTGGGCGAGTACCGAGGCAAGGTATTTATCTTGACCATAAAAGCGTGTCGCCCCATGGTCATGGTCAAAAGGCTGTACGGCTTTTCATTCAGTTGCAGAAACAAAGTAAAGAAAAATGCAAGTTCTGTATTGAGCCAGGAGGAATAGTATGAACCCTTGAATCGGGATGTTCATGGCATAGAGACCGTGAGGACAGCTGGCCTTCGCACGTCCCTGCCCTACAGCAGTGTTTCCCGAACAACTGGAGAGGGGGATTCTGGCCGCCTGACAGCAGGCGTTGCCATTGACAGAGTGGTTTTCAAAGCTGGTGTGGATTGCTGCTATTAACCCACACTTTCACATGAAGGCCTCATCTGCTGGCCACCATTGCACAAACCAGCAAGCCCTTCAGAAATTGAACCTCGGAGTCGGAGAATGACACCCACCAGCTGTAGGACTGTCGGGACTTTATCTCCTTCACGAGCCTCTTCCGAGTCTTTGGGGGGTCTTTAGTTTGATTGGCTAGTTGGTTCCTTTTTTCTCTTTTTTCTTTTGATATCCATATATATGGTATAGTCAAAGGGGGGAGCCCCCTCTGCCAACGAGGAAGCAGTGGATGTGTGTTCTGTCATCTTGCTTCCCGACTCTAGTGCGATAACACACCAATACTCAGCCAAGAACAAGAGGGGCATTTTTTGTCTCCTTGTCAGCCCGGTGGTTATGACCCTATGACTCTCCCCTGTACTCCAGGCCTCCCTGACGAAAGTGGACCCAGGTCAGAAGGAGCACCGAGGGCCAAATCAAAAGCCCGGAAGCGGTTAGAAGAAAGCCACGGAGGCCCCCAGCCTGGGGCAGAGAGACCAACCAGCAGCGACAGGTAAAAAGGGGGCGTGGCCCTTGCCAGAGTAGTGGCCCTGAGGGTCACCGCACTGCCCAGGAGGCCTTGTGGCCAGCCATGGCACAAGTCAGCATCCAGCTCCTCTCTGAGACCCTCAAAGAGCACAGCCTGCCAGGAAGGCTGGACAGACAAGCAAGCTTGTTAGCAATCAGACGCTCACTGAGACATGTTTAGAGGGGCTGGGGTGAGGCTCAGTGGTAGAGCATTGCTTGTGGGAAACCTGGGTTCCTTCCCCAGCCCCCAAAAATAAAAATATAAAAAAGACTTTTGCCATCAGATTGATAGAGATCTGCAGCAACAGAACTGCTTAGTGAGACTGCAGGTTCCAGGTCTGATAAGGTCGCTCAGTGGTCAGCCAGCATGAGGCCCTGGGTTCTGATGCACACACACGTACTGGAAGGCAAACACCATCGGTCCTGGTGGGCATGTAAACATGCAGTTCAGCATCACGAGGGTTTTTGTTGAGTCACACGGATGCAGCCCATAGGATCTCTGTTGCTGTTCAGGTAGCGTCCTGGCTGCTTACACGTGGAGGTAGTGGTGTTTGCGTCCAGCTTGGTTTGCTCGCCCAACACACTTTCTTGGAGAACGCAGCACCGAGTAGGGGTTGAGGTATGGGGGTGACCCAGCCCCAACCTGGGCCTTCAGGAGGCTCACAGGCCAGGGGAAGGCCAGGAAGAGCCCAGGCAGCCCTGGTTCCAAGGTGGCAGGCAGTGCAGGAGTAAGAATGCCATCCGCCCACCTGGGCACGAGCTTCAGGAAGCTGAGCCTGTCTAGGGCTTGAGTCCAACCTGGGTGCCAAGGCCTCTGCCCTCAGGGACTTTACATTCTAGTGTGAAGTCACTGTAAACAAATAAGCAAACCAATTAGATAGGGACAGGTGCTAATCGGAATACAAGTGATAAGGTGGCAGATAGAAGGCCGGCTTTGCCAGGGATCAAGCAGACTTTTGGAGGCAGTGTCTTGGCACTGGGCCTGGCATGAATGATAAGGAACGGGAACAGCTCCTGGGACAGTAGGCAGCACTGTGGACAGAGGCCGAAGGAAGAAGCAGAGGCTAAACAGAGAACCAGGAGGAGCTGATCCCGGAGCAAGTTGGTCAGTTATTTAGGCAGCCTTCCAGAGAGGTCCCAGGGAGCTGGAGAAAGCAGAGGGCACAGGCTGGCCGGGGACCTGGAGTAGGCGTTTCCGCTCATCCTCAGGCCATGGAGGGTGATAGGTAAAGGACATCCAGATGACACTTTAGAAAGGTGAACAAACAATCCTCCAGGGACAGTTCACACCCCGGCCTTCGGTCCTCACAACCCCAGGCCCTAGGACTGTGGGGCTGCAGGCCCCCGAGTTGGGGAGGGGGGCGCTGCACCTGCATGCCTTCCCCTTCGTGGCTGGGGACAGGAGAGACACTCACATGAATCCAGTTCCTTGGTGTCCTTGACAGTCAATTTTTTCTGCCAGGATCCCATCAGGCTCCCTGGAAAGTCCCTCGACCTCTGAAGCCAATCCCGAGGCATGTTGCCACTCCACGAGCTCGGACCAGGACCCCGTGGCAGACAGGGAGGGCAGCCCCGTCGCGGTCTGGAGCAGCAGCCCCTTTCAGCTCACGGCTTCCTCGGATGAAGACATTGACTTGAAGTAACCAGTCCAACTCTCGTTTGCCATCCTTAGTTTTCTTATGGAAGTTTACACTCTTCAAACACTTCTAACATCTCTCAACAAAATGTGGCCCCAGCCTGTCAGTGATCAACTGGACCAAACCTTCTGCACACTCGGCCACTTTGGGTCACTCTCCAATGTCCGGTGCCATCTTTGTTGACCTTTGTTTCTTTCCGTTCAGGAACCATCAGTCCCCTTGTAATACAGGTGGTAGATTTCATTGAGGTTTTAGATTGAAACTTTGAATAAATTAAAAATGTTCATTCTTAGTTACTGCAATCTTCTCTTCTATTTTATATACTTAGATGGAAAACTGTTTTTTCATTAGTGTGATTTATGTCACACAATGTGTTTCTTTTATAAAGAGTAGCCATTGTTTGAATTATAAATAAGCTTTCTCTCTGCATCATTGGCCTCTGTCGCTGTGATAGGAACCAGCCGCGTTCCTGCCAGTAGACTTGAGAAGAGCGGAATGGTTGGATCTCAGAAGCTCCTTCTTCCTCCTTGCATCTCTTGAGAAATACTAAGGCATAGGAACTTGTCAAAGCCTTAAGATTATTCGGTCTGGTTTTGTTACTCTGAGGTCATGCAACCAGGGGACGGTTCAAATCCCCGCCTCCCCTTACGCTTGCACGCGAATCACTCTCCTTCCTCTGCCCATGCATCTGCCTTCTGCTCCCTCTTCAATGTGAGCAGGAGGAAGTGTGGACTGGGCCTAGCGCAGATGAAGAATGAATTGTCAGCCTCTAGAGAGGAGAGAGACAGGCAGTTCCGGGATCGCAGCTGTGTGAGGAAGGTAACTCAGCTTTGGCTTTTGGCAGCTGAACCCATTTTAGTGTCTCTTCTCGCCTCCATCACCCATGGAAAGAAATTTAATAATCTGTGCCCAATAATTTGCCTCCTGTGGAAGCAGCTTTGAAGAGTTCTGCAAATCTTCCTTGTAAGTGCAGAGGACTATTTGACAAGGCTTTGGCCTGACAGGTTTTACACACATTTGTGTCTTCCTTCCTCATGGGCCTTGCACACCATGAGGAAGGCTCCCCTCCCTGACTTTTGCACAAGCAGTTCAGCTCCGCACATCCAGGCTGAAAGTGCCTGGTTCCTCTTTACCATAAGGCAAGCAAATTCAATCTCCAGCACTGCTAAAAACAGAGAGAGAGAGAACAGCGCGTACCCAGGTGGGGCTTTAGTTCCCTCGGCAGCTTTTAGCATTCCCAGTCTCTGTGTTTTGTTAGACCCTTTCATATGGTAGAGCAGGGGAGGGGCAGGGAAACACAGAATCGACCTCACACAACATCACAACCCCACCAACAGTCCTGTGAATTACGTTCATTTTCTGCTTTTCATATAAAAAAGAGGCAATGATTTGAACCTGCAAGTTCTCTCTCCTGCCTTGAATCAGTTGGAACTGGTTGGGGTTCTGCAGGTTAGTTAGTAACCTTCATGAGCGTATATATATGCTTTTCCCCAGTCATTTTAAGTTTCTTACATTAAAGCCACCTAAGATTGAACAGGAGTCACGGATCTGAGGAATACAGAAAGGACAAGAGGTGGACCCTGCTCATCAGGCTGACGGTGCTTTAATTACAAAAGGGGGTGGAAAATTTTTAAAAATATAAAAAAGAGAGTAAGGAGACTTCTGGCAACAATATCTGCACACTCACGGGGAGAAGAACAGGAGTATAGGGGTCTATGACTCCGCAGGCTGCCTGGCACAAGCCGGGCTCACTGGAGCTTCCTAACTACGTAAGATGCTGCTACCCCACTGGCTGAAGTATAAAGTGGAGAGTCTAGGTGCAGCAGTTCACCCACGGCCCTCACCCACCCTCCAAAGGAACTCGTGTCCATTGGGAAAGAAGTGAGCAGATGCCTGCCAAGAAGTGGTAAATGCTGCAGTGAAGAATTTATAACTTGGGCCTGGAGCAGTGGTTCAGCTGTTTGAGCACTTGCCTGCTATGCATAAGGACCTGGATTCAAACTGCAGCACCACACACACAACTTAAGTGTTGGAAAAACAAAAAGCAGATGAAAAAATGAATAAAATTGATTCTCTTTCTCTCTTAAAAAAGAAAAATGAAAATTAAAAAAAATTATTACTTGCGTCAGGTGCCGTGTCTCACACCTGTAACCCCAGTGACTTAGAGGCTGAGGCAGGAGGATTGCAAGTTCAAAGCCAGCCTCAGCAACTTAGGGAGGCCCTAAGGAACATAGCAAGACCCTTTCTCAAAATAAAAAGGGTTTGGGATGTGGCTCAGTCATTAAGCATCCCTCAGTTCAATCCCCAGTAACCCCCAAAAAAATTATAACTGAAGGGCTGGAGCAAGTGGCTCAGCCTGGCATGCATGAAGACCTGTGTTTGAACCCCGGCACCACATACACAATTAGATGTTGGAGAAACAAGAGCCAGATGAAAAATAAATAAAATTATCTCGTTCTCACTCACTCCCTCTTAAAAAAAAAAAAAAGAATCTAACTCAAGCAGGAGATGCTGTGGATGCACCAAGGGGCAGTTGCGTAAGTCTTTATAGAGATTTTCAGTCAAGACTGGAAAACATTGGTTGCTAGTACAATCAGGTGACTGTAATGAATCAATCCACTATCAAAAACTTGGCACATGCTTGGGTTTTTACATAGTAACCCTACTCACAGCTCTCCGGGAGGATAATTAGCATCCCTAACCCCACTTATAGATGAGGGTACAGAGGCCAGACAGGGATTAGGAGCCTCTTGCTCCCACAGCCCTAATTCTTTCCAAAATTACAACAGCACTCCGTACCAGCTGACCCTACCAGCACGATGGGTGTGAATTGAGTATATATGGCAAGATCCTACAGAGCCTCACCATCCTCACCACCCGCGGTGGTGTCCAGGGTGCACAGGTGGACAGGTTGGCTACTAGAATCCGCAGGGGACTCAAAATTGGGAGGTAGTTAAGACTAAGATTCAAGTGTCAGGATTACGTGGAATTCACCAACTAAGCCCTGCTCAGTCACACATACTGGGAACGGGGAACCCCGCCTAACACTGGTCCTCAGCACCTGGAGGCCCCTTAGGTGGGCAGGACTAGTGCTCCGTCTCACTCCCCAGTACCCCACCCGAAGCGCCGGGCCAGATGAGAAAAGGTGGCCCAGAACAGTCTGCTTGGACATCGTGCGCCTTGAGGCTCAAGGGGCAAAGTTGGACCAGGCAACGGAGTCAGACGTCCCCAACCCAGCAGGAACTGCAGACCCAACCAGGAGGAACCGGGGCTGTCCATCAGGCCCGACCCTCGTGCTCGGCCTTCGTCCCTCTCCTACCCTCATTGGCTCCAGGTAAGAAAATAAGCAATCCCCGCCCTCCATCCTCACTCGCCAGCTCGGTTCGGAGACAGTTTTCCTGGGCCCGCCTCCGAGCTCGCACCACACTCCAATTGGACGATAGTGCTCCGGGCCGAGACACAAACTCCGCCCCAACCTCGACTTCAGGCCAGCGTCCTAGAGGCGGCTCCTGGGAATTTGGCCCGCCCACTCTGCTTCCAATGGTCCGCTCTGACTGGAGGGGCGGGTCCCAGCGCAGATTTGACCTCGTCTTGCGTCCCCATTGGCTAATACTGGTTCTGATCCCGCCCCAGCACCGCCCGCCGCCGCCCATTGGCGGGCTCTGCCGGGAAATGTCTGTGGGGCCGCACTCAACGGGGCCGGTGGCGGTTCGGCCGTCAGAGCCCGCTGGGCAAGCGTTGGCCTCCGACATGACGCCTGATAACTCGGAAGAGACTCAGCCGCTCCTCAGGCCGCCAAGCGGCAGGTGAGCGGCAAGGGGACGCGGCCTCGCGCTGCCTCTCAGCCGGCGCGGCTCACCCTCCGCCCTGTGTCCGCAGCGCTCCCCGAGGCCGCCGCGTCTTCCTCGCCGCCTTCGCCGCTGCCCTGGGCCCGCTCAGCTTCGGCTTCGCGCTCGGCTACAGCTCCCCGGCCATCCCGAGCCTGCGGCGCGCCCCGCCCCCGGCCCCGCGCCTCGATGACAGTTCCGCCTCCTGGTTCGGGGTGAGGCCCGGGCTCACCCCAGCCCGCCTGGGACCCCCGCGTCTACCCGCTCAGACGGGCGCCGCGACCCTCCCCTGCCCCTCCGCCGCGTGCGTCTTGCCTGCCCCTCCCCGACCACCGGCCCGGGACCCCACTCCGTCTCTTCTGAGGCTGCAGGGCGTGGGTGGAGGGCGAGCGTGGACTGCGGTCCCTGGCGCCCCCTCCTAACCCGCCGTCGCCCCGCCCCCAGGCCATCGTGACCCTGGGCGCCGCTGCCGGGGGCGTAGTGGGCGGCTGGCTTGTGGACCGCGCCGGGCGCAAACTCAGCCTCCTCCTCTGCACGGTGCCCTTTGTGGCCGGCTTTGCCATCATCACTGCGGCCCAGGATGTGTGGATGCTGCTCGGGGGTCGCCTCCTCACGGGCCTGGCCTGTGGGGTGGCCTCCCTAGTGGCCCCGGTGAGTGTCTCCCTGGTTGGGGCTTTCTGGATGGGGGCCCCAAGCCCGGTGCCTGCTGGCATTATCTCCCCAACCTTCACCATGTCCTGGGAAGGAGCCACTGTTGGAACAGATGACACTGAGCCTCAGAAAGGGACACAGCTAGTTAGCCCAGATGGATTACCCGAACCCAAGGGCAGAGTTGTGCCTCTTTTGCCCCACAAACAAGGTGGCACCTGTGGATGGTCAACAGAGCCACAGTTTAGGCTTCATTTCCCCCCTACAGTTAGCAGGAAAATCATGTTCTGGTTTGTCCGTGGGACAAAAGCTGCCGACTTCTTCTTTCCTTTCTGCTCACAAGCTCCTCACCCCTTCCGCTAGCCTCTTTCACCCTCACCTGACCCAGCCCAGGGTCACTTACCTGGGCAGAGCACCTCTCTGGGCCTCAGTTTCCTCCCCTCATCAGGTGTTCGTGAGGGTTCAGTAGACTTTGCACATGCAGCACCCAACCTTGGCATAATCCTGTAAGGACTTGGACCCCCATGTCTGTGATGGCTGGGTGACCAGTGAACTTCTGTTGGCCGCAGGCTTGGATGACCATTCATCCACCCCTCACCCTGCTGGAGGTTGAAAGAAGCTTGTCAGGGCTCCCTGGGCATGCCCTGGCGCCTCACTCATTTCCCCCACACCTGCTGGGAGGCAGGCAGCAGCTGGGTCAGGAGCCAGCGAGGAAGAGTCTGTGGATTTGTTTGTTTTGTTTTAAAGAAAGAATCGATTTTATTTATTTTTTTTCATCTGGTGTTTGTTTTTCCGTCACTGTTTCCTATGTGGTGCTGGGGTTTGAACACAGGTCCTCCCGCATGCCAAGCAAGTGTTCAAACAGCTGAGCCACACTCTAGCCACTACTTTTATTTTTAACTGGGCAAAAGAATACATCTCTCTTCAGTAGGCATGATGGCACACACCTGTAATCCCAGCGACTTGAGAGGCCGAGATAGAAGGATCATAAGTTCAAAGCCACCCTCAGCAACTTGATGAGTCAAGTGCCCCTGGGTTCAATCCTGAATAACCTAGACGTGTAGGCTGGGCCTTGGTGGTCTCTGAGCTCAGGAGGGAGCACCCGGTAGCAGTTGAGATGGGGAATTGCTGCATTTCATGGGAAAAGGTAACCTCAGCTGCCAGGGACACCTGGTGCTGATTAGCAAGACAGAAGCTTGGGCCCACCACACTTCCTGCCTCAAAGTCTGCATTTGTGGACATGAAATGAAAATTTGTGAAGCTCTGTGCCCCTCTCTCTCTCATCCACACAGCAGTCACCCAGTACCCTTAGTCCCCTTTAAACATCTGTGGAAGAGCAAGAGCACTGGGGTGAGCTCTGCTGATCTAGGGGCAGTGTCAACCCTCCTCTGTGACTGAGGCATTTCAGTTTTTTGGGGAGAGTGGTTTTTTAATTCTTGTTTAAGAGAGAGGGACAGTGAGAATCTTATTTAGTTTTCATGTAACTTTTGTTGCTTTGACACTTTGTTGTGTATGTGGTGCTGAGGTTCAAACCCGCATCCTTGCACATGTCCAGGAAGTGCAGTAACCGCTGAGCCACCACTCCAGCCCTGTGGCCTTTCAGTTTTAAGAACACTTGGGCACAGTGGTGCACACCTGTAATCCCAGTGGCTTGAGATGCTGAGACAGAAGGATCTCAAGTTCAAAGCCAGCCTCAACAATTCAGCAAGACTGTCTCAAAATAAAAAAGGCTGAGGATGTGACAGTGGTTAAGCAATCCTAGGTTCAATCCCTGGTACACCCACCCTCCAAAAAAAGAACGCTCGGACCCTGAATGAAGTCTTGCCTTATTGTCAGCAGGTCTATATCTCTGAAATTGCCTACCCAGCAGTGCGGGGACTGCTTGGCTCCTGTGTGCAACTGATGGTCGTCGTGGGCATCCTCTTGGCCTACCTGGCAGGTATGATCTCTTTTGATCCCTGTTAATGGCTATGCAGCCATTTTACGATGTGGAAACTGAAGTTCATGAAAGTCAGGTGTTGCTTGCAGTCGCGCAGCCAATGGCCAAGATGCCCAGTTCTAGTCAGCCCCACTGGGACCTTGGGATATAGGTTTTGTGTCTTCTCAGAGTTCAGGGAAGAGCTGGAAAAGGTGGTATCCCCATCTCAGAAGCCCACCTTGGTAGTACGAAGAGGCTTAGGGATGGGAGGGGCGCTACAACAATCGTGCGGTGACTCCCACAGCCTGTCAGTGCTGGAGGCTGGCCCCGAGGACCCTGGGGGCCCGGGCTGGGCTAGCCTGGGGAAGCTTCAGGAAGACATCGTCATTAGATATAGGGTAGAAAGAGGGCAGGCTTCCAACTGGACAGTCCTGGATATTGGATGTGCTTTGCCACCTGCCGTGTGACCTTGGCCAAGTCTCACTGCTCCTGGGAGCTTCAGTTTCTGTCTTTACCTAGTCCAATAGATGAGTGTGAAAAGTACCTGGCAGCAGGTCCCAAACGAGAGTAGTCAAGGATGGCTTGAGCACGTGAGTTCCTCGAGGGCCCAGGACCTGGTGGGCCTGGGGTGTGCACCCTCTGCATCTTCAGAGTGGAAGACAGGCGCATCTGTGGTCTTTTATTTTTAATCCAATGACCATCCTGACTAATTCAGAATCCTGCCAGCAGTTTGACTGCCTTGGAGCGCTGCAATGAGCCAGAGCCCACTGTGCGCAGTCATTGACATCCATAGCTTGCGGGGACGGATCCTCTGTGTCCCATAGCGTTACCTCCCGTCATCCTCATCTGGACCTTCTGCTGCTTCTGCCTTTCATTGATCATTTTCTGGTGTGAGTTCACTGATACCCACCAGGTGACACAGTGGTGACATGTTTGTTTCACATGGAGGCAGTGCTGCCTCAATACCTAGACCTTGTGGAACAACTCTTCATGCATGTATTCCCGTGTGCCACCCCCAACACTGCACGCAGAAGCACGGTGCTTCCTGGCCGTCACTGAGCTATTTTCCACAGGAAACTGTGGCTATATAAGCCTTTGGACTTAGGAAAAAGTTAAAATCAATACTCTGAGCTCACTCCTGGGCCGCTTTGTCACAGAACCCTTGGGCTCTACGTGTAGATCAGTCTGCATTTTGCTGTTCCTCTGTAACCCCATTTCTACATCAAGATACCAAAAGCCCACCCATTCTTCAGTTGCACTTGAACCTTGATAGCTCATCGAAATGATTCATCTCTCAAAAGTACCAGCGGGGAGCGCATGCCTAGTGAGGTCTGCCCATTCTGCCCTCGCTCCTCCTGCAGGAGCCAGCCTGGGCTGTTTCTCGATGGCCTCCAGAGAGTGTGGGTGAGGAATGTGCACATCTACTCTCCCACCCTACCCTTGACAAATGGTGCCGCATCACACCATGGTCCTAAAGAGCCAGAACCCCATTCTGTTTTGCGGCTGCAGTCATGTATCCCTCAACAGCAGGGACTGAACTGCATCGTTGGCTGTCTTGTCATTGCGTGTTCCCACAATCCTTGATGGCCTCTTGATGCTGTCAGAAACACAGCAAGCACGGGATGAGTGAGGCTGCTGCCTGTGTCACAGCACAATGTTCTACAGCAAGGTTTTTTATAAGTAGAAATACACTTTAAAATGACCTAAGTATGGTATCACAGTATATAAACCAATCAATCGTTTCTAATCAAGTGTTGTATACTGTACCTAATTGTATGTGCCATACCTTTGTACAACTTAAGCAGCATCTCCACAGTGTGACGATGGGACGTTACCATGGCCACGTACCACTAGGCAACGGGAAGTTTTCAGCCTTGTAATCTAGGGGACCGCCATCATGTGTACAGTCTGTCGTTGAGCAAAATATGGCGAGGTGGCATGGGACTAGTTCATGAACAGATGTGGGATGTACACACTGGTGCTGTACCACCATCGCCACAGCCGTCATCGCTGGCCCATGAAATAATATTGGCAGTGTCAGCAATAAAGGCGACGGTGGCGTGGAGACCAGTGAACTTCCCTCTTTGAAGCAGCCTCGCGCAGGCAGAAGGGGGGACAGGCCACCTTGCCCTGGCTCTGATGTCTGCACCCCTCCAGGCCGAGTTCTGGAGTGGCGCTGGCTGGCTGTGCTGGGCTGCGTGCCCCCCTCTTTTATGCTGCTGTTTATGTGCTGCATGCCGGAGACCCCACGCTTCCTCCTGACTCAGCACAAGCGCCAGGAGGCCATGGCTGCCCTGCAGTTCCTCTGGGGCTCAGAACAGGACTTAGAAGAGCCCCCTGTGGGTTCTGAACACCAGGTGAGAGGCTGGAGCTGGGTGGAGGGAAACAGCCCGTTCCCAAGGCCACACAACTAGGGGAAGGTGCCCTTCTGGTCTGAGCAGAGTTGAGGACTTGGATTTAACGAGGGAGTTGTAGGGCAGGGGGGGAAGTCTAGGCTTTAGAATCAGACAGACTGTCACTTCCCAGTCATGTGACTTTTCCACCTTTGAGCCTTGGTTTCTTTATCTGTAAAATGCCTTGGTGCGGTGCCTCGTTATGGTGCTGAGGGTTCCGTGCAGCGGTTGCAGGAGGCACTCAGCCAGGGCCAGGCCCAAGGCCAGCACTGGGTGCCTTGAGGGTGGTTGGGACTCAGGAAATGAGTGTTCTTTGCCCCAGTACCGGAATCTGATTCCCCAAGCACTCAGAGCTGTGAGGTGAGGATGGCACACTGTACAGATGCTGGGGCTGCAGCGGCTTATCTGAGCACCCACCTTCAGGCAGGACTGGAAAGGAAGCTGAGGCCCACTCCCCTCCATCAAGCCTTAGGGTGATGGGCTCAGAGGGCCCTCGGGACAGGGTGGAGGGGCACTGATGGCTTCTCTTCTCAAGCAGGTCTTTGAGCTGGCCCTCCTGAGGCACCCTGGCATCTACAAACCCTTCCTCATCGGCATTTCACTGATGGCCTTCCAGCAGCTGTCAGGAATCAATGCCATCATGTTTTACGCAGAGACCATCTTTGAGGAGGCCAAGTTCAAGGTAAAAGGCCTCTGCCCAGCCTGCCTCATCCAGACACTGCATGGCTGGGGCTTCCTTCTCCAGTTCAGGGCCTCGTTGCCCATCTCTGGCTGGCCCACTGACCGGCCTCGGCCCCTGTGTCCCCCAGGACAGCAGTCTGGCCTCGGTCATCGTGGGTACCATCCAGGTGCTGTTCACAGCTGTAGCAGCCCTCATCATGGACAGAGCTGGGCGGAGGCTGCTTCTGGCCTTGTCAGGTGAGAGCTCCACTCTATACACAGGGTGCCTGGGCCAGGATCCCCACCCCTTGCTAGAGGGCCCTTGCCATGGCCAGCAGGTTTTGAGAGGATGACCATAGGTGCTTCGACAACCCTCTCTGAGCCTCAACTTTGTCCTCTGTGAAATGGGAACAAGGGCAGCGCTTCTTTCAGGGCTACTGGGCTGATTTGCATGTGAGGCCCTGGTGCAAGCCTAGACACACACTGTGAAGGTCCCTGCTGGGTGGTATTAGAATATTGTCACCGCTGTTACTGCTTCCACAGGCCGGGGAGTGTGTACTCAGGAACCTCTCAGCTTGCTGAGGTCTGAGGTCCGGGGCAGGGTGGCAAGGCAGCTGTGCAGTCAGTGCTCCTGGGCCAAGCTGCCTGAATGCTGAGCTGGCATCTGAAGAAGCGGGTCAACCTTCTCAGCCATGTTCCCAGCACCCTGCCTGTGCCTGCCCTCTGCCTGCAGGTGTGGTCATGGTGTTCAGCACAAGTGCCTTTGGCACCTACTTCAAGCTGACCCAGGATGGCTCCAGCAACTCCTCACACATGCAGCTCTTGGCGCCCCTCTCTGCAGAGCCTGTTGATGCCAGTGTGGGGCTGGCCTGGTTGGCTGTGGGCAGCATGTGTCTCTTCATCGCTGGTAAGAGGGGCCCACTGCCCCATGCCTGTGCTGCCAGCTTCCTGCCAGGCACTGAGCTAAGCCCTCTAGGTCCCTTCCACTCAGTTCCCATGACAACCCTACGAGCATGTCCTATCTCTGCCCCAGCTGATAGAGACAAGGCCTGATGCCTAAGAAGGGAGGTGACTGGCCTAAGATCTCACAGCAGGAAGGCGCAAAGCTGGAGGAAGCAAGATTCCAGACCCCTCAGTCACACAGGCCAGGAGGCTGGGGCTGCTTAACTGTGGGCTCTGATGCTGTCTTATCCCGCAGGCTTCGCAATGGGCTGGGGGCCCATCCCCTGGCTCCTCATGTCCGAGATCTTTCCTCTGCACGTCAAGGGAGTGGCCACTGGCGTCTGTGTCCTCACCAACTGGATTATGGCCTTTCTGGTGACAAAAGAGTTCAGCACCCTCATGGTGAGTGCAGGCCCTGGCCTCCCCATCATACAGGCAGCAGAGAAGCACTTCTTAAAATCTGTTGCAAAAGACAGTGGTCTCAAGGCCATTCTGAGGCCTCACTGTGCATGGGACATCAGCAGTCTTGGTCAGGGGTGCAGTGGAGACAAAAGGGCTGTTAGGCAAGGATCCCAGGCTGTGACCCCTGAAGAGACGAGGGGAGGACAGTTAATGAACATTGGGAACACAGGCCAACAACCATGGTCTGTGTAGGAAGAGTCACAGGCATGGGCTCCAACCCCACGTGGCCACTTCCACGCTGTTACTCTGAACCAGCTCCTTTAGCTGAAAGTGTAACAGGTACCCTCCTCTTTTTTTTTCTTTTTTTAGAGAAAGAAGGACAGTGGGGGGGGGGTGATCAATTTTTTAGTTTTTAATGTGGCTTTTGTTGCTCCGGCACTTTGCTGTGTATGTGGTGCTGGGGTTTGAACCCACATACTCACGCATGGCAGGCAAGCGCCGTAATCACTGAGCCACCGCTGAAGCCCCAGTACCTTCCTCTTACAGTCGATGGGAATATTGATTCAGTTAACATTTTGATACCTTCTTGCAGTGCAGTGACAAATGTGCCCCTCAGCTCCCCAGCCAATGGGCTCTGGAGTGATGATCAAGTCATTTGCTCAGTTGTTCATTCTCACCTGGTGGTCTGATATGCACCACGTCCCAGCCTGTTGAAAGCATCAGAGATAGCAATGGCTGAGGACAGATTTCTTTTCATGACATGGCCAGGAAGGTGGCAGGTGGTGGTGGGAAGCCAGGCTGGGGAGTGGGGGGCAGGTCAGTGAGAGGCATGGATGCTCGGGCTGGCCTGGAGTCTGCACAGAGCCTGGGACCCACTCAGGCAGGGCACAGCTACCCTAGGGAGCACACTGGGAAGGCCAGGGAAGGGGCCTGGGGGCCAGATCACTCACTGGGCACCAGGAGAGGATGGACAGCAAAGAGACCAAGGGCCTTGAGGAGGAGTCTCCCAAGTGCCAGAAGATGAGGAGCTGAGAAGGGATGAGACTGGTCTGGCACTGGAAGGTCACCAGCTCTGACCAAAGAGGGCTGCCCACACCTCCCTCCATGCCAGTAGGCCCTGTATGTCCCCAGTGCTCCTGTGGCCGTGCTCATCCATTCCCACCGCACCTGGAAGGCAGAAGCCACTGGGGCCAGGGACTTTGAAGGATGGTGCCAAAGCTGCATGTAGAGCATGGGTCTGTGACCCTGCTGTCACTTGGTAGTGTGCCTCTTAGGGCTGATCTTAGGGCAGTTACTTCATTGCCAGGAGCCTCAGTTTCCCCAACTACAAACTTTGACACCTTGGACCCTGTGCAGCCCAGAAAGCTAGCATGGCTGCCAGACTGCATTCTCAGCTGAATAAAGCAGCATCAGCGTGGCAGGCCAAGGTCAGGATGCTGTCCTGACTGCAGGGAGGGAGTAAGGTCCTGACTGCTGGCCATGTGCACATGTGGCCTTTTTCTCTCCAGGAGGTCCTCAGGCCCTACGGAGCCTTCTGGCTAGCCTCTGCCTTCTGCATCTTCAGTGTCCTCTTCACCTTGTGCTGTGTCCCTGAAACCAAAGGAAGGACTTTGGAACAAATTACAGCCCATTTTGAGGGGCGATGAGAGCCCCTTTCTGTGAGTGGCGGCCCCTCCTAGCTGGGCTGCTTTTGGGCTTCAGAGGGAGTGGAGCAGCCTGTGTCTCTAAGCTGGGGCTCAACCTGAGCCTAGAACCCCTGACTGTCCCAGGCCCAGGGGACCTAGCATCCAGGACCACAGCCCCTGGCGTGGGTCTCCAGGGCCCCCTTTCCTGTCCAGCTCTCACAGCTCAGCTCCCCGGGCTGGGAGGTTCGCCAGCCTCTGGGTACAGTTTCTGCTGCTGCCCTGTGGCTCAGGAACATCTGAGGAGCTAGCACTTCACCCACAGCTCTCCATGACACTGAAGCGGCAAGGGAAGAGGAGGGCAGCTCAGCTCCTGATTTGGCGGGGGATGCTTTCGGAGGCTGGGTCCTGAGCTCCATTTGCTCTTCTCACTGAGCTGCGTTATCAGGAAGGGCTGTGTTTGCCAAATAAAAATTTAACACAAAGCAGGTCATGACCTCTGTGTGAGCCATTTGATGAGGGCTCCCGTCACTTCCATAAGCCAGGCCCTCCTCAGCACTGCCCAGAACATCCTGTGTATTCTTATTCACCTGGTTGGGGTCAGCCACCCTGACCCTTGCACCAACAGGTCACTGTTGGCTCCTTGCTTGGGCTTAGTGTCCTAGGTCATTAGGACACTGGCCATCAAATCTTGACTTTAAAACATAATAATAATGGAGCCAAAAGTCTTTTACAGATGACTTTCATTATTCATTATCGAAAAACTGCATGTTTATTGTAGAATTAGGAAACAGATTTATTTAATATAAATTATTTTATAGGAGTTAACCATCTGTTTAGTGATGTTCTAAGCACTTTATAAATATTAACTCACTTATTTGAATAAAAAATAAAATATTCACAGTTGCCCCTTTCCAGAGATAACTTCTGTTAAGATTTTGGTTTTGGGGCTGGAGCCATGACTCAGTAGTTATGCACTTGCCTGGCATGTGCAAGGATGTGGGTTCTAACCCCAGTGCCACATACACAACAAAGTGTCAGAGCAACAACAAAAATCACATGAAAAAGTAAATAAAATTAATTCTCACTGTTGCCGTCTTTAAAAAAAAATTTTTTTTCATCTTGAAAGATGACTCCTGTCACTCATACTCTCTGGCGTCACTAAGCCATGCTTCCCATTGCACCACTGCTCTGCCTGCCTCCCAGGTGGTATGGCCCCAGCATGCAGCAGCCAGGGCTTCTCCCATTAAGTCCTGTAATGGGCGAAGGACGGGAAGACCAGGGAAGTGTAAGGGCACTGTGTGCTGGCAGAGCAGGGGAAGACAAGACTCCAGAGTCAGTTTCCAGAATATGCCACTGCGGTAGCTTTGATTTCAGTGATGTGTGTGGAAAGCAGTGCACAAGGCCCTGGACAGCTGTAAGCTGTGGCAAGATCCAGAAAAATCCTGGGACCTTCCAGAAGGACTCAGCTATGGGCAAGCACGCCTGCACCAGTGCCTGCCTGTGCCCATCCGCATTCCCGATGGCTGCGCGGTTGGGTGAGAGCTGGGTTGCTGTTTGCATCTCGGTGCAGTAACAGTAGTGCAGGGTGGGCATCCCTAATCTGAAAATCAGATCTGAAATCCAAAACTTTTGGGGCACTAATATGACACTCCAAGGTTCAGATTCTGAGCCAGCCATAGTGGGGCACTCCTGTGATCCCAGCTCCTTAGGAGATGGGATGATCCCAAGTTCCAGGCCAGCCTGGCCAGCTTAGACCCTGACTCAAAAAGAGCTAAGGATAGGGACTGGAGCAGTGGCTCAGTGGTGGAGCGCTTGCCTGGCCTGCGTGAGGTCCCTGGTTCAAACCCTAGCACTACATACACAAAGAACAAACCACATGAAAGCATTAACTCAAAAGAGGGTGGGGAGCTGGGGATGTAGCTCAGTGGTAGAGCACCTGCCTGGCATGAGGCCCTGGGTTGGATCCCCAAGACTAAAAACAATTTATTTCAGATTTTGGAGCACTTTGGATTTTCAAATTAGGGATACGTGACTGCTAAATACTCCAAAATCCAAAAAACTGAAATCTAAAACACTTCTGGTCCTATTTCAGACCAGGGATACTCAACCTGAACTGGTAGCAAAAAAAAAATTTTTTTTTACAGTACTGGGAATTGAACTTGGGATGTACCACAGAATAAAAGTTGCCAGACAAAAATTTGACCCAGAAAATAAGGCCGTGAGATTTTTTTAAGTGTGAGAATCAATTTTATTAGTTTTTCACATGACTTTCGTTGCTCTGACACTTCGGTGTGTCCATGGTGCTAGGGTTCGAACCTGCATTCTTATGCATGCCATGCAAGCACTGTAACTGCTCCAGCCCCAGGCCATGAATTTTTTTAATTTTTTGAGCCCAAAATGGCAGGGTGGATTTCAGTTCTCAGTCCCCCCCCCCCGCTTTTTTTTTTAAAGGAATTTAACATTTTTTAATTTTTTTTTTTTTTTGTAAATGGTACTGAGGATTGGACTCAGGGGTACTTTACCACCAAGCTGTGCCCCCAGCCCTTTTTATTTTTATTTTGAGGGTTAAGTTGCTTTAGGCCTCATGGACACTGAGACTGCCCTTGAACTTGTGATCCTCCTGCCTCCGCCTCCCAAGTCAGAAAATTACATGCATGAGCCACAGCACCCAGCTACTTTTTTTTTTTTTTTAACTTTAAAAACGTAAAAGTCTGGGCTGGAGCAGTGTCTCAGCAGTTGAAGTGCTTACCTGGCATGCATGAGGACCTGGGTTCAAACCCAGCACCACATACACAACTAAGTATCAGAGAAACAAAGGCCAGATGAAAAAATCAAATCCTCAAAAAATATAAAAGTAGGGGCTGGAGCAGTGGCTCAGAGGTTACGGCACTTGCCTTGCATGCGCAAGTACACGAGTTCAAACCCCAGCACCACATACACAACAAAGTCTTGAGTAACGAAGGCTGTGTAAAAAACTGAATAAAGTTGATTCTCTCTTTCTCTCCCTCTCTCGCTGTTCCTCTTTAAAAATATATATATAAAAGTAATGTGCATGTTTAAAAAATTAAACTGGTACAGAATAGACTTAATGAAAATGAGTTACCCCATCCCAGTTAAGAGTTTCTGATTTTAGTTTTCCTCTGAGTTACCTGGTTGACCTAGTATGATACAAAAGCCACCAGCTTGCGGCATCTTGACTCTCCACTGGGGCAGATGAGGAAGCAGTATTTCCATGCCATCCCACCACCATCTCCCTACTTTTCAGTTATATTTTTACATTGTCAATATTTATACCATTTACTCTTTTTATACATAACTATAGTTGTATCATGCTTAGGCTCTAGATTGTTTCCAAAGAAACCCATGTACTTCAAATGGTGTTGAGCACACCCTGTGCGGGTCCTGCCACACTGACTACAGTCATCTGGGTATCTCAGATCAGTTCAAGGACCCCTGCCCTATAGACACTAAGGTCCACAGATGCCCGTGCCTCTCATATAAAAGGCATGCTATCTGCATATAACCTGTGCCCATCGTGGATAAGTTAAACCATCTCTAAGTTACTCATAATACCTAATATAATACAAATATTATGTAAATCACTGATGCTGCCTAGGGAATAATGACAAGGGGAAAAGTGCACATGTTCAATACAGATGCCATTGTTTTAAAAATGTTCGATCCGGGGCTGGAGCAGTGCCGTGGCAGTTTTTACGCTTGCCTGGCATGCGTGACAACGCAGGTTCAAACCCCAGCACCATATACACAACTAAGCATCGTGTCAAAGCAATGAAAGCAACTTGAAAAGTTAGATTCTCTTTTAAAAAACCTGTTTGGGGGTTGGGGATTTAGCTCAGTGGCAGGGCACTTGCCTAGCACACGCAAGGCCCCAAGTTTGGTCCTCAGCCCTGGGGGGGAAAAAGTTTGATCCTCAGTAGGCTGAATCAAAAGACGCAGATATGGTGGATACGGAGGGCTGACTGTGTTACATTTCCTGGTCTCTGATGATACAAGTTCTGGGATGCAGTCAGAGCTGGCCCAGAAGGATGTACGGACATGGGGCTCTGGAGCCTCGGGAGAAACGAGCATGTGGATGTAGAGGGCTGCACATTCGGTGAGAAGACCCACACTGATACTTTTCTAAGAATCAAGATGCCGCAAGCTGCCTTTAGAATAATCTGGGGCCCAAATGACCCCTTGCTATGATATGAAAACCACTGATAGGTGGCTTTTAGAAATATATAAAAGATAAACCTTGATGAATGGGGGAGGAAGAAACTAATAAAGCATTCAGAGAACTACTACATAAATAATACTCACTGTAAAACAAACATGACTGGACGGAAAGATATAATTCCAGGTCAGAAAGCCTGTTATTCAGAAAGGAATGTTTTCTAAGCATTGAGATACAATGGATTTTTTTATACCACAGCAATTATTCAAATTGATGACATATTTGGGTTTGCCTTATTTAGGACATTATTAGATTTCCCCCCCTTGCCTGGAGTTTTTGTCTTTCCCCGCTGCTGAAGAAACGTCATCTTTTTCACCATCATCCTGAAGTCTTTCCCTTCTGCAATATGCTCACTGCTATTGGAATCAATTGTATTCTTTCTGACTGGCTGCAGTTACCCTAGGTTTTCATTTCATTGAACTCCTGGATTAATTCCACTGATCTTTGGATTGCATTTAATTCACTGGAGTGTACACCTTCATGGAGCTATCATGAATGCCCTAATCCAAGCAATTTTTTTTCCCAGAAAGGTGCCAAGATAGTTTCTGAGTCCTTAAATGCCTAAAAAGGAGTGCTGGAGAGATGACTCAGTGGTAGAGCACTTGCCAGGCATGCACGAGGACCCAGGTTAGAACCCTAGAACCTCATACACAACTGTCAAAAATACAAAAACCAGATGAAAAAATAAAACTGATTCTCTGTTTTTAAAAGATGCCTAGAGGAGCTGGAGCAGTGGCTCAGCTGTTGTGGCACTTGCCTGGCATGCTTGAGTTCATGGGTTCAAACCCCAGAACCATGTACATACACCAAGTGTCCGAGCAACAAAAGCCATATGAAAAAAAAATTGACTCTCTCACTGTCCCTCTCTTTTCTTTTTTTAGAGAGAGGGACAGTGAGAGAGGAGTCGTCAATTTATTTAGTTTTTCATGTGGCCTTCGCTACTCCAATGCTTCATTGTGTATGAGGTGCTGGGGTTTGAACTCTTATACTCACGCATGCCAGGCAGGCACCGTAACCACTGAGCCACTGCTCCAGCCCATCCCTCCCTCTGTACAAAAAAAAAAAAAAAAAAAAAAGCTGCCTAGGGGCTTAGGGGTTACAGTGCTTGCCTGGCATGCACAGGGACATGGGTTCGAACCCCAGCACCACAAATAAAACACAGTGTCCCAACAACAAAAGCTACATGAAAACTAAATAAAATTGATTATATATCACTGTCCCTCTCTCTTTAAAAAAAAAAACAAAACCCTGAAGACTTTTACTGTCACCTTCATATGGTAGTTCTGTTTCATTTGGCCATGCTGAGGATGCAACTCAGGACCTGGTGCATGCTAGCCAAGTGCTGAGCCTCAGCCCCAGTTGTTTTATTTAGTTTTTCATCTGGTCTGTTTTTCTGCCACCTAGTTGTGTATGTGGCACTGGGGCTGGAACCCAGGTCCTCGTGCATGCCAGGCAAACACTCCAGCTGCTGAGCCACCGCTCCAGCCCCCATTCTTTTGCAGGTGCACCATTCTTCTCTAGCTTTCATAATGAGAATATTTAAATTTTCGTAGGAATGAGTATAATTGTAGGTTAGTTTTCATTTTTTCTGTGAGATGTTGAGTCTGAATACTTTCTTCTGGAAATGTCTTTTATGTCTTAACTCCCAAACCCCAGCCCTTGCTTTTCCTTTGCTCTCTTTCTGGCACTTCTAGTAGATATTGTACTTCTTGGTATACCTTTTCTCTCAACCTTTTATACTTTTTTAAGAGAGGGACAGTGAGAAAGAATCAGTTTTAGTTTTTAACGTGACTCTTTGCTCTGACACTTCAGTTTCTACGTGGTGCTGGGGTTCAAACCTGCATCCTCAAGCGTGCCAGGCAAGCACCATAACCACTGAGCTACCACTCCAGCTCCTGTGCTTTTAGTGTCTTTGTGTTCTGGGATTTTTTTTTTTTTAAGAGAAAGAGAGGGACAGGAGAGAAAAAGATAATTTAATTTAGTTTTTCATGTGAACCTCATCCTCATTGCTCCAGCACTTCATTGTATACGTGGTGCTGGGGTTCAAACTCAAGTCCTTGTGCATGCCAGGCAAGCACTGTAACCACCAAGCCACTGTTCCAGCTCCTAATTCTGTATCTTCCACAAAATGTTTTGATTTACCGACTTTTTTTTAAGAGAGAGGGGGACAGTGAGAGAGAGAATTGATTTTATTTAGTTTTTCATGTGAGCTTTGTTGCTCCGACACCTCATTGCATACATGGTGCTGGGGTTTGAACCTGCGTCCATGCACTTGACAGGCAAGCACTGTAATCGCTGAGCCACTGCTCCAGCCCATGTTTTGTTTTTGTTTTGTTGAATAAAGAGGGACAATGAGACAGAGAATCAATTTTATTTAGCTCTTCATGGGGCTTTCACAGCTCTGACATTTCCCTGCGTATGTGGTGCTGGGGTTCAAACCCATGTACTTGCACATGCCAAACAAGCGCCACAACCAATGAGCCACCGCTCCAGCCCCACTAATTGTTTTTTTTTTTTTAAGACAGGGACAGAATCTTTTTTTTTTTTTTTTAAAGAGAGAGGGACAGTGAGAAAGAGTGCAAGTCAATTTTATTTAGTTTTTCATGTGGCTTTCTTTGCTCCAAAACTACCTTGTGTACCTGGTGCTGGGGTTCGAACCTGGGTCCTCACAAATGCCAGGCAAGCACCGTAACCGCTAAGCCACCATCCAGCCTCCACCAATTATGTTTTTTTAAAACAACTTTTAAATTTTCATGTGACTTTCGTTGCTCTGACACTTTGTTGTGTACATGGTGCTGGGGTTCAAATGCACATACTGGCGCATGATAGGCAAGCACTGTAACCACTGAGCCACAGCTCCAGCCCCTCAATTATGTTTTAAAATTATTTCTAACCTTTTGGAGACTTGTGTTATGACCTGGGCAGGTCCTATCCTGATGAAGGATCCATGTGCACTTGAATGTGTACTCTGCTGTTTAGCGGTACAGGTCTATTTATTTAATAGTATGGTTCAGGGCTTCCCAGTTAGGGCTCCTCAGAGAAACACAACAGGTAGTGAACATGGGTGTGCCTATGAGTGTGCACGCAGAGAGCGAATGGTACAGAGATTTGTTACAAGGAGTTAGCTCACACAATTATGGGAGCTGAGAAGTCCCAGGATCTGCAGGGTAAGTTGGCATGCTGGAGACCCAAAAGAACAGATGGTATGGTTCTAGTCCAAAGACTTGAGACTCAGGAAGAACCAAAATTTCAGTTCAAGTCTGAAGGCAGGAAAAGACCAGCACCTCAACTTAAGGTAGACAGGAGGACTTGCCCTTCCTTATGGAGGGGTCAGCTCTATTCAGGCCTTCAACTGATTAGCTGGGTGCACCTGCACGGAGGAAGGCAGTCTGCCTCACTCATCTACAGTTAACTTTATCTACAAATGAGTATATGGGCACCCTGTGGCCCAGGCAAGTTGACACATAAAATTAACCATCGAGTCTCCTGATTTCCTGTCTACTCAGGCCACCCATTATTGAGAAAGAGGTACTGAAATCTCCACCCTAAATAGATTCATCCAGCTCCCTTGCAGTTGTTTTTGCATCATGTATTTGGAGATCTAGAATCAGGTGCCTGCACATTTGGGATTGTTATATTCTTCTGTTTTGTCCTCTGTCATTGGGAAATGACTATCTTTGTGGTGGCCTCACATGGGGTTTGGCCTGAGTCTGTTCAGAGTCTAACTTGGTTAGGAGAGGGCCTGAGTAGGGCCTGGTCTGACAACCTCTGCTGCAGTTGTCACTGCCTCAGGCTTGCATCCCTGCTGCCCTTGCATGGCCATTGGGATTCTATTAATATGAAGGCTTTCACTGGAAGATGGAGATGCCTCCCCTGATACCAGATGAAATGACCAAGACCCTCCTTGGTCTTCAGGGAGAAAATTTGAAAGAAATGTACCTAAGAAAGGTCAGTTGCTGAGCAGCAAGACATGAATGGCTCCAGTTTGCACAGATCAGGTTATTGTGCCTGGGGAATCAGAGACCCCAAGGAGAAGGCTTTGAGCCAACCCTTGATGACAGAGGAGCAGACCAGGACCACAAGAGAGGTGCCCAAGGAGGGGGACAGCATGTAGAGGCATGACACAACAGACAGCTTCTGCACAACTTGACTCTCTTCCTCCCACTGTCCTAGGTGGCTTCCCCTCGGTTAGCTGGGCTGGTACATAGCTGAGATGGCTCTACAAATAGCAGACTAATGGAGATCCCAGCCATTGGTTGGACTCTGTAATCAGCAAAATGGAAATTCCAAAGATGTCCATGCCCTAGTCTCTGAAACCTATAAACAGGTTACAGTGGCAAAAGGAATGTGATGTTTCCAGTGGAAACCGTTTGCTAACCAGCGGCCCTTAACATTTCCTTGCATAGGGTCTTAGCTCTGTGGTAGATTGCCTGCCTACAAAGGCCAATCCCCAGCGAGGGGGCAGGGGCGGGAGGATTCTGTTATTAGGGTGGGCCCAGTACAACCACCAGGATAGTCCTTAAAAGTGGAAGAAGGGGGCTCTGTCAGTGGCTCAGCGGTTACAGAGCTTGCCTGGCATACACCTCTACACAATGAAGTGTCAGGGCAAGGAAAGCCACATGGAAAACTAAAAACTGATTCTCTTTCTCTGTCACATGGTCCCCCTCTTACCAAAAAAAAAAAAAAAAATGAGGCCCTACTGTTAGGTAGTAGCTAGCAAAGAGCAGTGAAATGCTTGACAAGGCCACAGGTTTACTCTCGAAGTGTTCTTTAAGCTACTGCCAAGGCAGATAAGCTATGGAAAAACACTGGTACACAAATGTTAAGGATAAACAAAAACAAAGAGATAATAATGGGAAGGGAGAATGCCTCAAGAACAAAGGCTCAAGGGGACTCTCTCTTGACAGGACCCATAAAAGTTAAGATGAAACTAAAAGCTACTGGCCAGGCTCTCCTCCCAGCTCAGAAGGGTTTTGTTTTGTTTTTTTAAGGGCTGAGGACCAAACTCTGGCCTTGCGCATGCTAGGCAAGCGCTCTGCCACTGAGCTAAATCCCCAACCCCAGAAGGGGATTCTTTAACAGCACAGGGAGCTTTTGACCGCTGTTGACCCCAATGCCCACATTAACATGGGAGTGACTTGTAGATGAAGCCCCCTAAATAGGATGGCCGCCAGACAGCTCCAGAGAGGACCAAGGTCAAAGACTCCACCCCGGGAGGTTAAGGAGGAGTTCACACCTGACTGGCGAAGGCTGCTGAGGGAGGACCCCAATTTTCAAATCAACCACAGAAGAGCAACAACTTTGGAGACAGCGTTGTCTCCTTTGTCCCCTCTGCTCGAGCCGCCCGCTCTCCAGCGCCCTCTGCCTGAGCCCTACACTTCTGCTTCTTTCCTTTCACCTCAGATTCTCCCGCGGGCCTTCGGGTGGGAACACAGCCGCGGCTGGGCGCTTCCGCTCCCTGCTTGCCTGCGGCTCTGGACCTCCACGCCGGTCTCTGCCGTCCAGGTCACCCGTCACCCCCTTCGTGAGGACTGCCTCCGAGAGCGGGCCACCACGGCGGTGCTGGACAAGGAGGTTCCCAGCGCTCTGGGAAGAACATCCAGGAAGCTCCTTCACGGTGCCCTCGCACACTAGCGAATGTGCGTGGCCCTGAACCGAGAAGCCCCTCGTTCCTAAGCTAGGAGGGCCCCAGGCCACTGACCCATGGTTGCCGTGTGCACACTGACCAGCCCTTTCCTTTGCCCTTCTCAAGACGGCCAAGAACGGGGCTGGAGATGGTCCCTGAGCTGAAGGTCACGGAGGGACAGGGCCCCTGACACCCGCGTTCCTCAGGAGGCTCCACCACGTTACCGGAGCGGGACGCCCAGCGCCAGCGTGGTTTGCGCCTGCGCCGCAACCGCCGGTCCCAGAATCCTCGGCGGCCTAGCCGCTTCCTCTCCCAGAGGCCACCTGGCCTGGTTGACGGTGCGCTCGGAGGATGGTGGGTGATGGATTCTGGGAGCCAGGACAGGCGGAGGACTGTCTTGATACATGTAGGAGGCAGCGTGGGTCACAAACCTGGCGACTGGAGAGAGAAAGGGTTTGGCCAGCAATAGCGCCCGGCGGAGACTCCGGGATGGAGTCCGCTGGCGCGGCGGGGCTTGTGCGCATGACCGGAAGTGGTGCCGGTCCGGCGCGTCCCCGGGGCGCCAGAGGCCGGCTCTGGAGTCCACTTCTGCGGTGACTACGGTTCTTGAGCGCTGTCGGGACGCCGGGCGCCTGTCGTTTCCTGGGAAGCGGGCAGCGGCCCTTTCACCCGGGTTCTGCTTGAGGCCTAGCCGGGGTCAGAGGGCCCTGCGGCGGCGCTGACGCCCAGGGAACTGCCGGGAGGCGGAGGCGCGAGGGCGCCCCACGTGCTGGAGGAAGGAGGTGAGGGGTGATGCGGCGACGCAGTGTGCCCGCTAGTGCTGCTGTGCCGTCGCAGTGTGCCCGCTAGTGCTGCTGTGCCGTCTCTTCCACCAGTGGTGGAGGCAGGCTTGCCTTTTTCTTTTTAAGAGCGACAAGGAATCCACTTTGTTAATTTTTTTCATGCGGCTTTCGTTGCTCCTACACTTAGTTGGGCACGTGGTGCTGGGATTTTAACCCGGGCCCTCGCACAGGCCGGGCAAGCGCTATGCTGCTGGGCCACCGCTCCACTGCCCTTTTTTAAGTCAAGAATTCCGGCGTCAAAAACGTTTGAGGACCGCTGCCTGCATGTGTCAGAGCGCCTGCCCCTTGCCCCAGCGCTGGAAAGGCATTACCGAGTGGGAGAGAGGGTCCTGGGAGGGCAGATGGGACGTGCTGCTCTCCCTCCAGCCCTTCTTGAAGCAGCCAGGGTCAGCCAGTGGGATTGTGAAGTCGCAGGGGAGAGGGCCATTTGCCGTCAAAGAGCCCAGATTCTTGTTAAGGTCTTTAGCCTGTGTTTCTCCGTGGAAGAAAAAGACAAAATAACTTTATCTTGTTTACCTTCAAGAATTGTAATCATCAAATAAAATATTTTTGAAAGCACCACAAACACAGTTCAGAACCACTGTTGATGAAGTATTAACACCTCTGCCATCATCCGATCAAGAACTGTATTTGTTCTTGGACTTGAACAGTGCAGTTCCACATCCAGCATTTCACGTCTTCCCCAGAGACCTGGGCAAAACAGCTTAGATGGTTGTCATCCTCTCCATACCGCGGAAGTAAATAAGGTACAGAGGGGTTGGGTACAACTCATTAACTGGCCTACAGGAAGAGCAGTGTCCAGAACTTTCCCTCCTTTTGTTCAGATATGTCACGTACCACAATATTCATTTCACCGTTTCAAAGTATACAGCTCAGTGCATTTTAGCATTTTCACAAAGTTGTGCAGCTGTAACCACTGTTTAATTCCAGAACATTTTCATCCTCTGGAAAAGAACCCCCATATCCATTAACAGTTGCTTCCTATTTCCCCTTCCCAAGTCCCTGGCAACTTCTGTTTTCCTTTCCGGATTTGCCCAGGGCATTTTATATAAATAGATTCATACAATATGTGACCTTTTGTGTCTCACCTCCCTTGCTTAGCATGTTTTCAAGGTTCATCCAATTTTTTTTTAAAGAGAGAAGGACAGAGAGAGAGAGAAAATCAATTATTTAGTTTTTCATGTAGCTTTCGTTGCTCTGACACTTCATTGTTTGTGGTGCTGGGGTTCAAATCCAGGTCCTCGCACAAGCCAGGCAAGCACTGTAACTGCCAAGCCACTGCTCCAGCCTCTCAAGGTTCATCATGTATTGATACTTCATTCCTCTTTTTGGATATTCCACAGCACCAGTACATCACATTTTGTTTATCCATTCCTCAGTGAACAGGCATTTTGGCTTCTTTTGGTTATAAATAATTTTGCAGTGTATACGCATGCGCAACTTTTTTGTGGAGGTGATACTGTTTCCCTTGGGTAAATACCTAGGAGTGGAATTGTTGTGTCATATAACTTAATTTTTTGAGGCACTGGATCAAAGACTATACCATCTTATTATTTTAAGAGAGGGACAGTGAGAGAATCAATTTTTAAATTTTTTCTGTTTTATTTTTCATATGGCTTTTGTTGCTCCAACACTCCATTGCATATGTGTTGCTGGGGTTTGAACTCTCATCTCTGCACATGCCAGCCAAGTGCTCCAACCGCTGAGCCACCGCTCCAGCCCTTACTTTTGAGAGAGGGACAGTGAGAAAGAGAATTAATTTTATTTAGTTTGTCATGTGGCTTTTGCTCCAACACTTAATTGTGTACATGGTGCTGAGGTTCGAACCCCCATCCTCCCACTTGCATTAGCACTGTAACCGCTAAGCCTCTGCTCCAGCCCTGAGACTACCATTTTTCATTCTTGTCAGCACTGTATGAGGGTTCTGATTTCTCTGCATGCATCCTCACCAACAGTTTTTCACTACAGCTGTCTCAGTAGTTGTGACGTGGTACTGTAGTTGACAAGGTATTGTAGGTTTTTTTTTCTTTTTAGAGAGAAAGGGACAGTGAGAGAAAGAATCAGTTTTATTTAGTTTTTCATGTGGCTTTTGTTGCTCTGACACTTCATTGCGTATGTGATGCTGGGGCTTGAACCCAAATCTTTGCTTGCCAGGCCAGTGCTTTAATCACTGAACCACTGCTCCAGCCCCTGTAGTTATTTTTTCCAAAATGATGAATGATGTTGAGTTTCTTGTGCTTATTGGCCATTTATATATAGCTTGGAGGAATATCTATTCAAATCTTACCCGTCTATAAATTGAGTTATTTTATGTTTTAAGAACAACACATGGGGCTGGAGTGGTGGCTCAGCATTTACAGCGCTTGCCCAGCATGCGCAAGTACGTAGGTTCGAACCCCAGCACCACGTACACAATGAAGTGTCAGAGCAGCAAAAGCCACATGAAAAACTGAATAAAATTGATTCTTTCTTCCTTAAAAAAAAAAAAAGCAGAACAACACATGTTTAAACATCATGGATGCTAGAAGCTTACGATTTTCAAATACTTTCATTTTGTGGTTTGTCTTTTATTTTACGAGAGAGGGACAGAGAATCAAATTTTAGTTTTTCATGTGGCTTTCATTGCTCTGGGACTTCTTTGTGTCTGTGGTGCTGGAGTTTGAACCCACGTACTTGCACAAGCCAGGCAAGCACCATAACCACTGAGCCACTGCTCCAGCCCCTTTTCATTTTCTTGACAGTGGCCTTTGAAGCTCAATGGTTTTCATTTTGATTAAGTCCAACTTATGCGTTTTTTCTTGTTTCTCATGTTTTTGATGTCATATCTAATCAATCATTGCATGTTCTGAGATCATGAGGATTTATCCTTGTTTTCTGCTAAGAGTTAGCTCCTTACATCTTCCATATATTTTGAGTTAATTTTTGCGTAGGAAGTGAGGTAAAGATCCAACTGCATTCCTTTACATGTAATCCTCCTGCCTCAGCCTCGTGATAGCTGGTATTACAGGTGTGTATCACCATGCCCAGTAACCATTTAATTTCTTGGTACCCTTGTCAAAAATTAGTTACAAATAAACATTTATTTCTGGACTTTCAGGTCTATTCCAGTGATCTGTGTATCAGTCCTTATGCTACTACAGAGGTTTGTTTTTGTTTTACTGCTGTTTCTAGAATGTTTTTGATAGTGTTCAGTGTAAGTCCTCCAACTTTTTTTTTCAAGATTATGTTAGCTCTTCTTTGTCCCTTGCATTTCCATGTGAATTTCAAGATCAGCTTATTGATTTCTGTAAAAATGTAAGCTGGAATTTTGATAGTAATTGCATTGACTCTGTAGATCTTTTTCAGATTGCCACCTCAATAATACTGTTTTCCAATCGATGAATATGTCTTTCCATTTATTTAAGTCTTCCATAATTTCAACATGTTTTATAAATTTCAGTGCACAAATCTCATGATTTTTTTTTAAGAGATAGAGTGAAAGACAAAATCAATTTTGTTTATTTTTTCATCTGGCCTTTGTTTCTCCAACACTTAGTTGTGTACGTGGAGTTTGAACCTAGGTCCTTGTACTCGCCAGGCAAACACTGCAACCACCGAGTCACTGCTCCAGTCCCATGATTCATTTTTTAAACTCATTCCTAGATACTTTATTCTTTTTTGTTGTTTTTAAAGATTGAGGGACAATGAGAGAGGAGAGAGACAAAGAGAAACAATTTTTTAGTTTTTCATGTGGCTTTCGTTGCTCCCACACTTCATTGTGTATGCGGTGCTGGGGTTCAAACCTGTGTACTCGTGCTTGTCAGGCAAGTCCTGTAACCACTGAGCCACGGCCCCAGCCCTATCCTCTTTTTTTGAAAAAGGGAGGACAGTGATGGGGAGAATCAATTTTTATTGTTTTTCACATGGCCTTCGCCACTCCGACGCTTAGTTGTGTATGTGAATGCTGGGGTTTGGACCCGTGTACTTGTGCATGCTGGACAAGTGCTGTTAACTGCCAAGCCACCAAGTCACAGTTCCAATCCCCAGCCCCCAGCCCTATTCTTTTTTTTTTTTTTTTTTTTTTTAAAGAGAGAGAGACAGAGAAAGAGAGAATCAACTTTATTTAGTTTTTCACATGGCCTTAGTTGCTCAACACTCAGTTGTGTACGTGGTGCTGGGGTTTGAACCCGGGTCCTTGTGCTTGCCAGGCAAGCGCCGGAACCGCTGAGCCACCGCTCCAGCCCCAGCCCTATTCTTTTTGATATTATAAATGGAATTGTTTTGTTTCATTTTGGATTCATTGCTACTTTATAGAAATGTGATTTTTTTTTTTTTTTTTTTTTTTGCTTTTTTCTTTTCAGGGCTGAGGATCGAACTAGGGGCCTTGTGCATGCCTGCCACTGAGCTAAATCCCCAACCCCAGAAATGTGATTTTTTTGTGTATTTTTTTTAAAATTTTTTATTAAGGAGTTGACTTATTGTACAATCATAAATGCATATAAAGTAACCATATGATAGGCATATGTTCTTAAACCAGAATTACCCCCACATTGCTCACACCTGTCTCTTGATTCTTCTATTTTTTGCCCCTAAAAGTGATATAAATGCTTAATTGTATATATTCCAGAATTTAATTATTGCATAAGTATTGGATTTTCAGGGTGTGAAGAGCATGCTATGCTATATACATTGTTGATTATTTCCCCTAGATCCCTCCCTATTCTCCCACTTTATCCCCTCCCCCACCTGTCCCCCCATATCTATGGTTGCCCTAGATTGTTACTATGCCTTTGTTGGGTCTAATGCATGAGTTTGACTACCTTTCACCCAGGACTGGGTTTAGCTCCAACCTCCACAAATGAGGGAAAACATTCAACTTTTGACTCTCTGGGTTTGGCTAACTTAGCTCAGCATGATTTCTTCCATTGCCATCCATTTACCTTCGAAGGCTGCTATTTCGTTGTTTCTAATTGGTAAGTAGAATTCCATTGTATACGTACACCAGTTTTTGGATCCGTTCATCCAGTGAGGGGCATCTGTTTGGTTCCATAATTTACCTATGGTAAAACGAGCTGCTATGAACATAAGATTTTGCTGGTTCGCTGTAATGTGCTGATTCTGACTCCTCTGGGAAGATACCCAGAAGAGGGATAATTGGATCATATGGTGGATTCCCTCCCTAATTTTTTGAGGATTCTCCACACTGCTTTCCAGAGCAGCTGTACCAGTCTGCAGTTCCACCAAGTGTGCTAGTGTTCCTATCTCCCCACAGCATCTATTATATTCTTCATCTTTGCCAGTCTAACTGGAGTGAGGTGAAATCTTTTTTTTTTTTTGAGAGGGAGTGAATCAACTTTATTTTTTCACATGGCCTTTGTTGCTCCAACACTTCATTGTGTACATGGTGCTTGGGTTTGAACTCGCATCCCTGCACATGCTAGTCAAGTGCCGTACCCGCTGAGCCACCGCTCCAGCCCATGAGGTGAAATCTTAATGTAGTTTTGATCTGCATTTCTCTGATTATTAGTGATTTAGAACACTTTCTCACGTGTTCATTGGCTTGCTCAATTTCATCTGTTGAGAAGTTTTTGTTTAGCTCTTTGGCTTTATTGATTGGGTTGTTTGGGGTTTTTTTTTTTTTTAGTTCTTTGTAAATTTTGGATATTAGTCCCCTGTCGGAGGAATCACAGGCCACAATTATTTCCCA